>VYZX01014972.1:0-23149 GCA_013401335.1 Brachypteracias leptosomus
GTAAACCCACCACAAATGGCAAAATAAATAGCAGAGGGAAACCTGTGCTGCTGTTTTCATTCTTTGCTACTGCAGCAGACACCCCCAGGAGATGCAGAAAGCTGCTACCAGCCTCACACCTACAAGCTGCGCAGGGAAATCTGTGGCCCAGGGTGCAAGGGCAGGGGGAAAAGCTGCTGGGAGAGGAGGCTAGAAGCAGCAGAAAAAACACAGTGCTAGGGAACAGTGCTCTCAGCCCATCACGAGGCCATTCTCCTCTTCCTATGGAACTTTTTCTTTCTTTCTTTCCCACCCCAGCACCTAACTCTCCTTAAAAGTACAGCTGCTGAGCACGACAAGGTAGTCAAGGCTTTGGCATGACCAGCTGACACAAAGAAATCTAAAACTTTTCTTAGTCCAGTGCCAAACACATGACATGGCTCTCAGCAGCCCAGCACGTCAGCCCTGAGGCAGGAGAGCAGAACTGACTGCAGCGATTCATAAAATATTTTACCTACACGATGCATTTTCGTCCCCACTGAACACCAGATGCCCTTTTCTCTTTCTTATCTGGTGTTATCACTAAAGCAGTGGCAAAACCTCCTATAAGCCCACTCGTTATTTGCCTCCGTTCATTGTGCCAGTCTCCAGGGGACTGCCAGCGCTGCCTCGCCTCCCACAGAAGGAGCAGTGCTGCAAAAGAGGCAACAGCTCCTGGCTGGCTGAGCACCCCCATCCTTCCCCTCCACATGTACAGTCAGGAGCATTTTGAAAAGCTCCAGTGCCAGGCGAGACAAAGGTCTGAAGAGCTGTGGACAACATCATCACGTGTGCTTAGGCTAAAAGCTTTGCTCTGAGACCCAGCTAGGTGCATTCCTGATTTTGAGTAAAGCTTTTGAGCTGTGTCTAGCGAGCAGACAACATCAGCAACTAAGGTAACTGCAGCAATAAAGAGCATTTCAGCCACTTGCTCTTTTGAGCACCTTGATGGTCTCCTCAGCAACAAGGCTGTTGAGTGCAGAAGCGTTGATAGCTGGATGTATGTGGACACCAAGACAAGGCTCTGAAGACAGGAACAAGGTTAAGTAAAGACCAGCCGTGAAGGTCACCCACTCCTCACACAGGGGCCACCCTGGAAATTCTCTGCCCTGCCCAGGAGTCCCTCCCCAGCCCCTCATCCCTTGCTGCCTCTTCAGAGCACAGCCATTTTATCTGGCATGGGGCAAGGCACGAGTTCAGCCACCTTCTCCCCATCAGCTCCATACTTTTGCAGGTGTGCAGACTGGGCAAGGTTGCTTTTCCTCTTCACAAAACATCCCACATCTTCCAGCTTGAAGCAATCCCACTGAGATTCTCTTCCCTCTATTTGTACAGTTTCACAGCAACTGACTAGATTTAAAGTTTGGATTTCTTGGCCATGGGAATCAAGATCAGAAGGTGAGTCAGCAGCTGTGTACTCTGATCTGCAAACAGACTGCTGTTTGAACTCAAACAACTTTGTGTTGTCATTTCTAATTTCAGTACCAGGTATGAGTAGCAGTTACCAAGTCCAGTGCTGTGTGGGGAACCTAGAACATAGGTAAAGAAAGAGGAATGAGCTGCTCTGAAAAAGAGAGAACTTAGCTGAGGAGTCTGAAAAGGCTGACAGGATTTTATTGAAGTTCAAAATACAAAAAGGTCAGATTGTCTCCCACCCCCTCAGTATCTTTCCCATCCAGCATATCATAACCAAGTTACCAGTATTCACAGTGACAGCTCCAGCCAAACCACAAGTCCCAGTCATGGCCTCCAGCACCCCGCAGATGAATGTATCTAAAAGCCATGGCAATTTCTGGTATCTCAGCTTTGAACATGGAGGTCCACTTAGCCTCTTCCTGGACAAGAGGCCAGGTATTAGAGAATATGCTCACCTGAAGGTGCCTGAAGAATGCTCCAGACTGGCTGTGGCATGGTTAAGCTGAATCCTAAGAAAGAACACTTCCAAACCAGTGATTCTCAAGCTGTGGGATGGATATTGCTACAAGCACACTGTGCCATTCAGGTGTGGTGCACCAGTGGGAACTCAGATTGCTATTGGGCATGTTCTTGTCACCCTGCTGCTATTTGCACCCTAGCAACAACGTTTATGGATCCCTGCTCCAAAACAAAGCTATCTACATCTTCATTACTAATAACAATAGGGCAGAAGCAAGATTAGCAAGGGCAATTCCCTCCAACCTTTACAGCTATGTCACTTCAGGCTCCCAGCAGAGGCCGTAACTTGTTCCTCACACTGCACTTGTGGTCCTGGAGCAGCACCTCTCCATGATGAGCAAGAAACACAGTATGGGTGAGCTCTGGATTTGGTGCTGCCGAGGCAGCCATAAATCCACCTCCATCCCAGCCCAATAATATGGCTAAACACACAACATCTCCTATTGCAAGTGGACCTCCTGCCTGAGACCACCAGTAACACCAAGCACAAAAGCCAGTTACAGTGGGGTTTTTTTCCCAAGATGTACATGTCTGCCTAAAACTGTACTAGGATTAACTCACCCCCTAACCTCCTTCTTGCTTCAGGGGCAGCCCTGATCTGCTAGCTGTCCACCTGGGCATTTTTTGCACTGTAGTATTTATGCACTAACTTGCAGCAGTGATTTAAGAACTGGGGCCAGTGAAAGCTGTTAGCTAGTGATTGAAAACTTTGTATCCTATTTGTAACCAGGCAGATTCTCTGACCGCAGGCTCTGGGGAAGGTGAGGATTAAGCCTGGGTGGGTGTTTCTCGAGGCAGTCTGTTTGCTCAGCTGTCAGCATGCAGAACTAAGTGCGTGTTCTCACAGCACAAAGCCTTCTGCTGTCCGAGGGAGCCACTTTCTCCCCCGTGCAATGGAGTCCAGCGGAGGTGGCAAAAGGTGCCTGTTCCAAGCATTTCTGTGACACCTGCTGAGTACACTAGTTAGGGCTGGTGACCGCACATGGCACCAGCCACCACCTACATCAAGCTGAAACGCTTAGAAGGTAAAATATCTCTGGAAGGAGTAATCCTATTCGGTGGCAGCCCATCTGATAAAAAGAGCAACTCTTTTTTCCCAAAATTCTCAGCTGCAGCACTCTGTTTTCTGTTGTCCAAAGCCTGGTGCCTCCCCATGAGGCAGCTGTGGCAGCACCAACTGGAACAGTCTGAGCACCACTGGAGAGTGGATCTGGCAGGAATGGCCACTGGCTGCAATGTTTATTCAGTGACCTGGGAAGCAAGCTTCAGCTTCCTCTTTTTCTCTCTAAGGCTTCTCCTGCTGCATCAGGAAGATGATTTTGGAAGCCTATTACCTCTTCTCCATCTTCTGCATCTGCAGGCTGAGTGATGTGAAGCTGGCCAGGAGATCTGTAACCTCATCCACCTGCCAGAAGAATACAACAGGCCATTAGGCAGGGAAATGCAGTTGTGCAGTTACCCACCACCAGAGAAGAAACTCCCACGCTGTACGGAGCACTCTTGCACCAGGACTGCCAGTAATGCCCACGCTGAGCTTATACTAGGACAGGATCCCTTTGGTTCCACAATCATGTAGAAGGGCTCCTGTCCTCACAATCAAACAAACCCTAATCTAAGGAAATGGGAGCTTCTCCCCGTTCCTCAGGTCAATGCCTGACCTCCACCTTGTGCAATTTAGCCAGTCCTTAAAACAGAAGCATGTAGCTGCATTACCCAGAACTGAACAATGCTATCAGGGCTGCTTCTTATAAGCCTGTCTCTAAAGTCCAATGTTTTGTAAAAAAAATACAAACAGACCATGCAGCCATGTGCTGATTCTGGCCTTAAAACGCCTGTGCCCTTAGCCCATCTGATCTTCAGCTTCTCTGCTTCTCTGCTGAGCTGCTAGGCAGTGATGCTTTCTGCCTTTTCAACTCCAACACAAAGGAGTGTCATGAGTCATCATGTAATTTGCCCCCTTCACCCAAAGTGAGCAAGAACACTTCCATAATCATGTCTTCAATGTCACCTTGCTCACTCAGTTGCATTCTCTTAAACACAGAGGTCACGAGGAAAGTAGGTGGTGAGTCACAGTAGCCCAGTGCTGCCTACCTGCTCCTTTGTGCTAGTCATCTGCAACTTGGAGCAGAGGTCATCCAGCTGTTCCTTTTGCTCGTGCCTTCCCAGACGGTCCAGGTATTCCCGCAGCATCTGGATAATCTGAAAACAACAGGCATAAGAGGCAAACATCAGACAGCTGTACCACCTGGGATGTTTTAACAGGAAAAATTAAATTGCAGTTAAATTGCCAAGCACAGCTGTGATGCTGTGTACGTGATCCACAGAGAAAAACACGTGCAAAGCCACTGAAGAGCACTAATGGCAGCATCAGAGCCCAGTGAATCATCAGAGGCGTTGATCAGCCACAGACAGACTAGTTGTGATTCCTGTGCCTGGTTTAACAACAAGGTAGAGAGACAGGATCAGCTGAAGAAGCACAAAGTCTAGCCCTAAAAGCACCAAGCTTTTCTTTATGGCTAGTTAGCTTCCCCCACTGAGAAGCAGGGACTTCCCACTCCAGCAGGATCCACCTGTACACCAAGGATAAAAATCCTTGTGGCTCCTGTATGGCTCCTGAAGTGAGACCCATATGTCGTGCATTTGTGATGCAGCCCTGTGAAGGCTTTCCTATTCCATGCTTCCAGATATCAGAGATTGTGCTAGGAATGCAGAGTCCCTGCTGGAATGTGTTCACCACAGTTACAGCCCCATGCTGTGGTCCCTCTCCTGCCACAAGCATCTGTCTTACACAGTGGTTGAAGAAAAGAGAATGTCCAATACAGCCAGAGAATTAAGACATTTGATGCATCCTTGGCCTACCAGAGCCAAGAAAGGTTCTGCAAAAATTCAGAGTAGCATTTGGGAAAAAGGAAGGTCTCTGAAAACAGAAGAAAAAAGTCAAAGTATCCTCAGAGCAGCTAAGAGCCTACAGATATTTAAACCAGCTGCTAAATAGTATTTGACCCTAAAAGGATGCAGGAGACTTCCAGGGGCTCCACCACCTTACCAGAACATGGGACTGTTTCTTTTACCTGTTTCACTTCAAGCCGCACAGCCTCCAGGCTGTGGGAGAGTCCTTCCTGCAGGATGTTTAGCTTTGATTTAGCAAGGTGCAGCGGGGTTCTGCCAGCTCGATCCAAGGCATCAACTCTGGCCCCTGCGAGATGCATGAGGGAGGACAGAAAGTGAGGTCTGTCTTCGAGACTCAGCGTCCCTGGGGAGCACCAACAGGGGCAGGGCAGGAAAGGGACAGGCTGTAATTGTTGTAGAGGAAATGTTACCTCCGCGCAGCAGCATGGTGATGACAGGAACATGGTTCGTGCAGGCAGCTGGGGAGGGAAAACACAGGACACACAACTCAGAGGTACTAGCAAACAAAAAAGGAGTTTCTGCTCAAGCATGGAGCTTGCTGCTTCCCAAAGGGCCCTTTGCCATGGAAAAGAGGAACAGCCCAACTGCTAAGGGTAACCTCACACTCAAGCCTGCATAGTCTCTGTGGAACAAATCTTGCACTCCTTGAGGCTGGCAGAGGGGGGGGGAAATGATTTTCTCAAACTCTGACCTTTAAGCCTCCGTGAGGAGTGAAGGTAATGAAATGTGGAGTCCCTCCTAAATCCTTAAAGCTGGGGATGCATACCATGATGCACAGTAAAAAGGAAGGTGGAGAGGAAAGAAACAGCAAGGCAGTGTTTATCTCACCTCTCTGCATGCAAAGCTCATCTGCGTGACACTTACCCAAGTGTAAGGGGGTGTTTCCCAGCCCATCCCTCTGGTTTGGGTCAGCCCCATGGTCTAGAAGCAGTTGCACTGGAAACAAGAGCAGAGAGCCACATCAGTCCCTTTCCTTTGCCCCACAGGTCAGGTCCACACGGGGTGCAGGCCCACACAGCAGCCACTAGCCTGCCTTAGGGGTTCAGCTCATCAACTTCATCCCAGGGACAGGGGACAGACGGAGGTTTGTGCAGCTATGCAGAAGGACCCAGCACAAAGCCAGGCAGTGACACTGCCCCTGGGTTCCCTGAAGGGGAGAACTGGAACTAAGGACACCCTTCCTTCTGCACCAGTACAGCCCTAGAGCTGGAAATTCCTGCTTCCCCTTCAGTAGGGGTACACGGCAAGCCCCTGGAGTCAGAGTTCAGCTGGCAACTTTGCCGAAAAACATACAGAAAATGGCAATCTCTGTCACACGCTGAATCAAAACAAAGAGCATCCTTCAAAATCTCTGCCCCAGAAAGGCTGGCACACACAACTCCACCTCCCCACTCACCGATGTGGTCGTTGCCATTGCAGGAGGCAAAGTGCAGGGCTGTCCGGCCTTTGTCGTCCGCAGCACAGGGGTCAGTTCCATCCTCCAAGAGTTGCTGCACTGACAGCGCCAAGGAGGAGAAGAAAGCAGGTAAGCTGAAGGGGCACCTGATCAGAAAGATGAGCATGCTCTCTGCTCTTCTGCGGGTAGAGACACACTCTGCCAGCTGCCAAGCCAACTGGACTTGAACCAGCTCCAGCCAGAACCAGCCTAGGCAGTGTACCCTCCACCCTCTGTTACAACCTTCATCAGCTTCCATGTACTGCTATAAAAGACGAGCCAACAGCTGCAGTGGCTAAGGCTAAGCATTCATCTAGACAAATTTTCAAACTCCAAGGACAATTAGCAGCAAATGCCTACAGAAGAGTATAAAAAGACAGCAAGGATGTGGGGCTAACTCTCACAGCCTTTAGTCAGCTGCCCCTCAGTGCTCCCAAAGCCAGAATTAGCATCCTGCTCCCACTGTCCCTCCATGAGCCTTCTCCATAGATTTGCACAGTCATTTTCTGCATCTGTGCAAATTTTTTCACATCAATACAGACCTGTGGTGAGAAGTTTCACAGTGTAATCACACACAGTGACAAAAGCCACCTCTTCACACCATTTTTGAATATGTCCCTTCCTAGATTAATATGCAACTCCTAGTTTTTGCCATATTAATGGTGGGAGGCAGACAGGTAAGTGCATCAACCTGCCAACAGCAGGAGATGATGTACTGAAGGGAGGTAGTGAAGAGCCTCAGTAGCCACACCATCATCTACTCATGCTTGTTCCCCCCAGCCACTTCTTCAGTGCTGTGACTGGCACCTCTTGCAACCTCAACTGCCTGTTTTTCTCAGTTAAGGAAAAATCTGCTCACACAAAAAGACAAAGAAACCAGTGTGACACTCCAGTATTTGGTATAACAAAGGCAAAGAGGCCAGTAAAGGCTGAAAAGATTGGAACATAAAAGTAGGATCTACAGCAGCATGTGTAAGGGCTACTGTAAGGGCTATTACTCCTGTTGTTTTGAGATTATCCTGTTACAGTAATCAGTGCGTAAAATAAAGCTCATTCTGTAGCTGTTAAAAATACTGACAGATTCACTATATTTTGAGATCTTTAATAGAATATCCCACAGCAGTCAAGACTGACCAGTTTTGGAGGAAAGAAACTAGATAGGCTCAGACCACTGAAAGTCAGCATTTATCTCAGTTTCCAGAGGTCGAATTACAGTCACATTTGAGTTTCTTCCTGTACACCTACTGCTTTAAGTGTGGTACAGAAGTGAAAGGAACAACTAAAAAGATGGAATTGGCATTAACGGGGGATTTTTGATACTCCAAAGGAAAGACAAGGAGACTGACAGTGCCATTAATGAGAACCATTAATGGTGAATGCTTTATCTAGTCCTTCCCTGATGCTAGTAGGAAATGACATAACCTCTCCCCTCCAGTGCCACCATAGGAAACAGTGAAGATTTTTACTTGTTAATGAAGAATAAATTCATCATCAGACACTTCCTCGAGTTGCAGAGTACACAAAACAGAGCAGGATTGTAAACAGCAACAAATACAAGTGTAAAACTCTGAAGATGGATTCAAACCAAGACTTTCACAAAGCCTGGTTCTTTCATTCTTCCTCTTGACTTGGTGACTGAAGCCCCCCCTTTCTGTACTGACACAACTCATAGATTAAATTTATCCATCAGCTCATTAAACAAGGTGTATTGTGGAGCTGAAGGGACATGCCAGACAAACCCCCATTCTGATATATCAGGAGTTTCTACAAGTCAAACCCATTTCCAGTTCTGTTCACAGAATGGCCAGATGAACATTTGTGCCATTATAGCTGAGGGGACAGTGTAGTCTAAGGAGGGACAATGATAAGGGGCAGATAATAGATACTAATATTGCTGCTGGAAAATTCATATTAAACCCCACCTAATCTAGAGTATAGAGAGGTAAAGGGAGTCACAGACAGGCCATGAGCCTCCTCTGAAGTTACAGTGAGAGGAAGACTCCAACACTGGCCCTGGTTCTGATCTGCTGGATCACAACTGTCTCATCATACAGGGTATGGCTTAAGTAGTCCTAATTTTTCCACCTTACCAAAACACTATTCTCTTGTTGCTTACAATTGGGCAAAAGTCGTATGTGAAAAAATCTGGAACAGTGCAGTGCTGATATAACTTGAGGCAGTTGGAAAACTAACACTATGAACCAGATGCAGTGAAAATGTGAATACTATAACCAGCCTCACTCTGCACAGAGAATGAAATGAAGCTCCAGAAAAGCAGTTTCTAGATTTGCAGCATCTGAAGCATCATGTCCACAAACTATCTGTGCACTCTTCCTCCTCTCCTAAAATAAAGGTCTCCAAAACTACCTTTCCAGGAAGAGGTCCCAAGCAGGATTGGCAGAAGTTTTACCTGTGTCCAGGTCATTGCTGTTGGCAGCTTCACGCAGCCTTTTCAGAGCTACGGAAAAAAGAAAACAATTACTGGAAAGCAGAGAATAAGGGGAGTTTCCCTACCAAAACATCCCAACTGGGGGTTCGAGCCCAGGTGCAGGGCACAAACCACGCTGGTGCTGGCTCAGCCCAGAGAAAGGGAAGTAGGGGATGAAGATGTCAGGTAAGAAGCACTCTCCTCGACTCCTCCGGAGGCCGACCACGGGCCCTCCCACTCCGGACGGGCAGCCTGCCCTGGCAGGAGCCTGGGTGCCCTCCCAAGCCCCCACTGAGCAGATCCGACCTCCTTCCAAAGGCACCGCACACAGGAAAGCCGAAGCTTTACCGCCTCCGGAGGCTCTCCACCCCGCCGGGGCCGGCCAAGGGAAGGGCCGTCGCACTCCCGCCGCCCCCTGCTCACCGTGGCTCTCCTTGCCCGTAGGCCCCAGCCAGCGGTGGAGGCGGGCGGCCCTACGCAGGCGGCGGGCCGGGATCTTGCCCGTGGGCTCCTCCCGCTGCCACAGGACGTGCAGATAGCCCAGGGGGGCGCCCTCCGCCGGTCCCAGCGCCAGCCCGGCCCCCAGCGCCGCCTCCGGTTCTGGCTCTGGCCCCGGCCCTGGCCCCGACTCCGCACCGGTGGCGGCTGCGGCCCCGCCGCCGCTCTCCATTCCCTCTCGGGCCGGGCCGGGCGCGAGGGAGGTGGGAGGGGCCGGCCGTCGCTATAGCAACGGGGCGGGCCCTGCCCGCTCGACCAATCGAAGATGCAGCAGCGCTGCGCGTGCAGCCAATGGGGAAGTAGAGACAGCGGGTAGAAGGAAGTGGAACAGAGAAGCGAGGCGGGGGCTGGAGGCGGTGCCCGAGAAGGTCTGACGGGCAGGCGCACTCTCCAATCAGAGAGAGGGGCGGGCCACAGGCCGCACCAGGCCCATGGCAGCTCGGCAGGCTGAAGACAAGCAGTTGTTTTAACCAATGGAGAGGCGCAGCCCCGCTCGCCGCCATCTCCCTTTCCGGTGCTAAGGCCCGAGCCCCGCCCCTGGTGCCTCCGCTCTTCCTGCCCGCTGCCTGCCAGGCCTGCGTTGCCGCCCGGAGTCCTTTCCGTGCCGCGCCGCCGCCGCCGCCGCCGCCATGGCCTACCCGGGGGAAGACTATGACAACGAGGTGCGGGGTGGGGGTCCCGGGGCGGCGGGGTGGGAGACCGGGGAGGTCGTGTCCGAGCTGTTCGCGGTGACTCGCTGCCATCCTCTCTCCACAGGCCGCCTACGACCCCTACGCTTACTCTAACGACTATGATATGCACACGGGTGAGTGCTGGCCTCGCGCCCCGTGGCAGCCCCTCGAGCCTGCTAGGTCTGCGGGCCTGGGCCGGGCCGTGCGGCAGCCGCCTCACTGCTCCTCTTTCCCCTCAGGAGACCCGAAGCAAGACCTGGCCTACGAGCGCCAGTACGAGCAGCAGACCTACCAGGTGATCCCCGAAGTGATCAAAAACTTCATTCAGTATTTTCACAAGACCGTATCGGATCTCATTGACCAGAAGGTGTATGAGCTCCAGGCCAGCCGTGTTTCCAGTGATGTTATTGACCAGAAGGTGTACGAGATCCAGGATATCTATGAAAACAGGTACGAAGCCATCCTTCCTGCAAGGGGGAATCACTGTTTAAACTGTGATGAAAGTGCACCCTACTTTTAAAGGGAAAGGCTGACTGCTACTTATGTTGTTCCAAATTTGGGCTTTCTCTAAAGTACAGCATGAGGTTTGATTTGATTGCTGGCAAAAAACCCCAGATATTTCCAAGCAACTAGGCTAGCATAAGTATGGGTAAGACGTGACCTGTCTAAAGGAAAATACTAGTCCTATGTCTAACAGGTATGGAGGTAGCAAAAAGGGACTTCACTCAGGCAGTTTGCAGAAAGCTGCGAGGTGTGTTGTGTCTGTTCCCTACAGATTCTCCCACTCGTACTTGTAGCTGTGTTGCCTCACTATAAAGGGAATGTGAAAGTAACGTACCAAACTGTTCCGTACTTCAGGGATAATTTGAAGGCTTTAATTGCTTAGTTTGCAGTTCTCATTCTTTGCTTCAACACTGGACTTACTAAAAGGGGGTGATGATGTTGTTCTACTTTCATCAAGTCCGCAGCCTGTATATTGTCATCTCTAACTCCAGCACTGTCATACTGAGCAATGGTTTCTAATACTGCACTTGTATGTCTGTCTTTCAGCTGGACAAAGTTGACAGAAAGATTTTTTAAGAATACTCCGTGGCCAGAGGCTGAGGCCATTGCCCCTCAGGTTGGAAATGGTAAGTCTTTTTGCTTGTCAGAGAGAAGGCTCTAAGTCGCTTCAGATACAAGAGTGAGCAGATGTACAGTGTTGCTGCCATGCGAGTGAGAGGAGAAGCACCAGAGGCATATCTTAAGAGGTACAGTTACCTGGGCCTTGTGGCTTGCTAATGCCCAGTTCTGTCATCTTTTCCAGATGCTGTCTTCCTCATCCTGTACAAGGAGCTGTATTATAGACACATCTACGCCAAAGTCAGCGTGAGTGTTTGTCCTGTGGCTTCCTGCTGGTTGTGGGCTGGCTTCTCCGTGCCGTAAAACTTGCCAGATCTTGCTACCACCACAGCGGCAGTGCTTCCATAGTTTCTGCAAGATGGGATTGGGCTTATGAGCTGTAATTCAAGTTAGTTTTAAGGAAGCTTAAAATTGTTGCCTTTTGTTAGTTTAGTAAGGATTTGCTGATTGCTGAAAAGCAAGAAAGATTTGATTGCCTTTCTGAGTCTCATTAGCAGTCTCCCCAGGCTTGGTTGTAATGAGTGTGCAGGTTTCCCTAACAGCTTATAGGAATCAGAAGACCTGGCCTGAGTTTTCAGGAGACTATTATGTAAAAGTTTGTTGCTGACATCAAATCTAGTAGTTAGTGAATTAGGAGGTGTTGGGAGGTAATTGAATTTTCTTTTTCATAGAGCTGTAATTGCAAGACCTATGGATCAGTTTGTTTTCTGAGTTTCTTTGTGACTCTTTGTTCATGATTAGCAGGTGGGTGAGAGGGGGTATCAGAAGGAGAGGATGTGTTGTTTGTGATTAAAAAAAGTATGTGAGGTCAGAGTGTCTTATGGAGAGGGAAACATGGGTGCCATCAGGGATACAGGCTAAAGAAATAGAAAAAATAAAACAGAACAATCCCCCCTTCTTTTTTTTTTTCTTAAACTAATTTGAAGTCAGTGAGAGAATCACAGTAGTTCTTGGTTCTTTAAGGAAAAAGCATGTGTTATGGGATAAATAAGTAATCACTGCAGTTTTGCTGTGGACCAGAGGGTGGAGAAATGGGCACTTTAAAAGGGCTACTGTATTAACTTGAGTCAGGCTTTAACAGGAGAGGCTGGTTTCTCAAGCCATGATGTCAGTGGTTCTCATGCTGCCCTTGAGCGTCTTCAGGTGAAACAAAGAAGATGATTCTAGGAAGAGCGATTCCCTACTGTGTTTACTGGTCTTTCAAAGTGCTTAGAAATACTGTCCAGAAGCAGAATTGTTGATTTGTTAAGGCCTGTCATGAGGGGAGAAGGAAGTAAAGCTGTTGAATAGGAAGCTTTTAAGTCTGGACAGCAGAGAGGAGGATGAGGAAGGTTAATGCATCCTACTCACAGAAGGTTTTAATGCTCTGTTGTGCTGAGAGAAGCTACCTGGACGTGAAAAGTCAGCCCTATTCTGTGGCACAACAGTGATACAATTGCAGGTTTTCTGGGTGATGCTGGTGGGTGTCCTGGTGGAATATTGGCTTTAACATTTCTGAAACAGACCCCCTGCTGCTGTGCCTGTTGACCACCTTTCATATACTGTTGTCCATAAACTCTCTCCTGCCATGCTTGAAACTAAGCAAACTGTGCTCACTTCTCATTGCAGGGGGGGCCCACGCTGGAGCAGAGATTCGAATCCTATTACAACTACTGCAATCTCTTCAACTACATCCTCAGTGAGTTGCTGCAATTCCTTTCTGGTTTGTGGATTTTGGAGAGGGCAGAGGTGGAGAAAGGGTCAGAAGAACGAGAACATGTTTATTACAGGCCATGTAGGGAGAGGTAGTCTGTGAGCTTTCTATATATTTGAGATTGTTGAATGAAGAGCACTTTACATCCATGCATTTAAAACACAAGAAGTCCAAACAGTTTCCAGTGCTTTCTGAAATACTGTAAAGAATAAAACTTATTTAGCTTTATATCTTGCTAAAAAACACTTCATCTCTATTAAAAAGTAAAATGAAGCTGGAAGCCAGGGAAAACTTGCAGTGTTTAACAACTGCTTACTGTTGTTGACTCTCCTTGGAACAAATTTTAGTGTTTGTGACTCCTTGCCAGACTTCTTGCAGAGTATAGATCGATTAGGATAAATCCCTACAGTTTGTGCACAGCTCAACCCCGTGCACACTACTATTTAAAAGTGGAGGCAGTTGAGGCTACGTATCACTGCCCTACTAGAAGCTTCATTCAGGAAAATTCTTGTGTTCTTTAATTCCTGCGCACCTTCAATTCTGCTGCTGTTCTTGCTCAAGATATTAAGCCTCTCATCCATTACTTATGTTCTTCTGCAGATGCTGATGGCCCTGCTCCTCTGGAACTGCCCAACCAGTGGCTCTGGGATATCATTGATGAATTCATATACCAGGTATATGGCTGTAAGACTGGGCCATTTTGGGGTGGTATTGCCTTTATTGGTGCTATGAATTTTCCATCTTCTCCCTCTCTGTGACTTTTATAGCTAGGATGCCATTGCAGATCAGAAAACTTTGAGCACTGGTATTCCTGGGTTACCAGGTGGATGAAGTAATTGTAAATGTACAGATTTTTAAATTACAGGGAGCTCACTGCAGAGCCCTGGACTTCTGTTGATATTTCTGTTTCAGTAGCTGCTTAGGGGATTTTCTTTTTTAAAGTTCACCTTCATTTGTACCCGATTTGTGCAAAGCAGCCTGACTGAAATCTGCTATAAACATAAAGACCTTATTAAGATACTTGTTCAAACTAGTTTTATTGTATTCTACAGTTTTACTTCGGTTTTGTATTTCTTAGCAAGTAGGGCCTTTATACTTCCACTGAAAGATTGGTGACCTGATTTGAAATCTGGTCTAGGATCTTGATGTTCTGAATATTTTTCCCCTTGTTGTTCTGAGTGCAGTAATTAAGGTATCGAATGCTACTCTGTAGATTCTTTTTTCTGTAACTTTTTATGATGGAGCTGCCTGGAATTCCTCAAGTGGAGTCTTGTCAGGCTTATATGAAAATTGATGCGTGCCTATGTAGAAAAAGATGCATGTGTTTGCAGCTATGACTTGGTCATTCTCTTTGCTGCCTGTTCAGACAGCAAATTTGTCTTTAGTTGCCTGTCCTAATTATGTAAGACATCCTTCTCTTCTCCATTCCATTTTCCAGCCTTTTCCTTCAGATTGTCTCAGCATAGAATCAGACTTTCCCTAGGTGCTTTCCTGGTGGTTAATTTGTTTTAATTGCCAGGTGATCTCAGGTGAAACCTGCTTTTTCATGCACCTTGTAGTTTATTGTATTGCATTTGGACTTGGAGCTTAGTGCACTCAGCTGAACATCTCCAAACTAGCTTCTCATCACTGAATCTCTGCTTTTTCCTGTAGTTCCAGTCGTTCAGCCAGTACCGCTGCAAGACAGCCAAGAAGTCTGAAGAGGAAATTGATTTCCTTCGTTCCAACCCTAAGATCTGGAATGTCCACAGTGTCCTTAATGTGCTGCACTCTCTGGTAGACAAATCCAACATCAACCGACAGCTGGAGGTCTATACAAGTGGAGGTGAGCAAGCTGGGTGGTGCCAAGCAAGGCTGGTGTGTGCGCTGCCTTGCTTTGCTTTGACAGAGTTCTGTTAGCTTTGTTTGGGAGCTGGATCAAACCCTTAATCCCTTAAACCCGGATTGACTGGAACAGGTTCTGTTGGCCCCTATGTGAGAAGTGCTGGTGACTGTGCTTGAAGTCTTGCTCCCTTTGCTTGTAAACATTTGTAAAAAAGGAAGCTTGCCTCCTCGGAGGAAAGCGTCATGGTTCCTTTTTTACCCAGGTGACCCTGAAAGCGTGGCTGGTGAATACGGTCGCCACTCCCTCTACAAGATGCTGGGCTACTTCAGCCTGGTTGGGCTGCTGCGTCTGCACTCTCTGCTGGGGGATTACTACCAAGCCATCAAGGTTCTGGAGAACATTGAGCTCAACAAGAAGGTAATATAACATGTTTTAAACACTGTTGCAGTTTTCCACGTGCCTCTGTTCAAATATGCTGGTGAAAGATTGCCTTAGTGAATCTTCCAGCTAAGGAGCTGTTTGTAGCTGTTGTAGTTGTCAGGAGTTTGTAGTTGAACACAGCTGGAGCTTTGGCATTAAACCAAGCCATATGATCATGCCTGATGTTGTTGCAGCATGAATGCCTTTTTTTTTTTTTTTTTTTTTTAAGGAGGTTTGCTGTGTTGTGCAAGGCAGTGTTACAGAGAATATTATTTGAACTGTAAGCAGTAGCACAGTGGCAGCTGAACACATCATTCCCACCTTGGTCAATGGCTCATTCTTGTATTTTTGACCCTTGTTCTCACTGTCCCCACTCCCACTTGGCGTGTTTTTGCCCTGGAATTGGGTGCTGCTTGTGGACAGCAAGGTCCAGCTGCAACACAGACTTGGCCCAGGGCTTGGCACAGATCTATAGATGTGTTTTCTGGCACAGAACATGGAGTGAAACAGGGCAAAAGGGAACGGAGCTAAGCAATGTTAGGCACAGTGCACGAGTTCTCTGCTTGCAGGAAGCTGAAACTGGAAAACATAGGAAATGGGATGGTCTAATAAACAGTGAGGAAGCTGCTGCAGGGTGAGTGGGAGGTGAGGTATCCTGGTTTAACCCTCTCCTCTCTATATTTGGAGTGGCTGGATTCTGGGGAATGAGCTGTTTGGATAAAAGGTGGTTGTCTCCCCTCTAACACAGCATGTTGATCCTTCCTTCTCAGAGCATGTACTCCCGGGTGCCTGAGTGCCAGGTGACTACCTATTACTACGTGGGCTTTGCATACCTTATGATGCGGCGTTACCAAGATGCCATCCGTGTCTTTGCCAACATCCTTCTCTACATCCAGAGGACCAAGAGCATGTTTCAGAGGACAACCTACAAGTACGAGATGGTAAGAGATAGAATAGATCTAGATTTCCCAAAAGAAAAAGCTGCTGTCGTCTTTCTTGCCCCTCCTCTGTCACCTAATAACCTACATCTAATAGTCCAGCCTTATTTTCCTGGTCTATGCTAGTGGTGGTGACTGGGGATCCTTTGAACTCCTTTGCCATTTTCTCTTAGAGGTGGTACTAGTTCCTTTGGTTGTTCACTTGCCCTGGCTCTTTTTGCACCTTCCCTCTAGGCAGTGTTGTTAATATCAGCTGCTAATGATACTCTTGTTAATGCTTCTTCAAACTCCCTCCTGTCCCTGGCTGAAACAAAGCTCCTTTCTCTTTCCACCTAAGCTACCTCTGGTGCCTGTTTTACTCCCTGCTGCTGCTGTCTCCTTTTCGTCCTTATGATTCATTTCTAACTCTTTGTGTAGCCAAATCCTGCCATTCTTAATTCCATGACACTTCAAGAATTTGTTATGTGTTTCAGCCACACAGCTGTCTGTTTCATCCTACATTCAGATAAATCTTCCTTCTCAGTCTTTTCTTCATTGGCATCCCTGATAACAGTCCCTTGCCAGGAGATGGTTGTTAAACGATCTGCCTTCCCTTCTCTTCTGTTCTTGCAACAAAGCAGTCAAACCTGCTTCTGGCAATCCAGATATGTGTCTCTGGATACATTCACTCTTTACTCTCCTCTTGCCCGACACCTCTTTTTTCATTGACAAGAGCCTTGACACACCATTCATGCCTCTATTTTGCCCAGAGGCACTGCTGCTTTGTGCTGTCCTCCTCAAGCTTTAGGACCATCAGTGCTCTGGGTAAAGGGTCTGCTTCTGAAAAATGTAACTCCCAGCTCCCTCCAGCACCATAAAGCCTGAGCACGCTGACAAGCTAACAGGTTCTCCTCTCTGTCCCAGATTAACAAGCAGAACGAGCAGATGCACGCGCTTCTGGCCATCGCCCTCACCATGTACCCCATGCGCATAGACGAGAGCATCCATCTGCAGCTGCGGGAGAAGTACGGGGATAAGATGCTGCGCATGCAGAAGGGTGACGCACAGGTCTATGAGGAGCTCTTCAGTTACGCTTGCCCCAAGTTCCTCTCCCCCGTGGTGCCGAATTACGACAACGTGCACCCCAACTACCACAAGGAGCCCTTCCTGCAGCAGCTCAAGGTCTTTGCTGATGAGGTTCAGCAACAGGCCCAGCTCTCCACCATCCGTAGTTTCCTCAAGCTCTACACCACCATGCCCGTGGCCAAGCTGGCTGGCTTCTTAGACCTCACAGAGCAGGAGTTTCGTATCCAGCTGCTCGTCTTCAAACACAAGATGAAGAACCTGGTATGGACCAGTGGCATATCTGCCCTGGATGGGGAGTTCCAGTCTGCCTCTGAGGTCGACTTCTATATTGACAAGGTTGGTATCTGCCCCTGGCTAGCTAGGAAATTCCAGAAGTGGCAGTATCTAGTTTTGCCCCAGTGTGTGGGAAACATCCCTTCCTCTTTTGCCCTGTGAAGGGCTTGGCTGCTTGCAGTGAAGTTGTAGCCTTCTTAATAGGAGTGTCAGTAATGGGATGTCACAGGCAGCTTTGGCAGTTGTTGTACCCAGAAAACAAAGGTCCTAAATGTCTTCCCCAGTACACAGGGAATTGTTTGTCTGTCATTCCCAGGAGGTGACAGCTGGGTGACAGACAGTGCTGTCAGTATGTCAGGTGGGATTGTCAGCTTTGTAGGTCTCCCTCGCATCTCCTTTGCTTGACAAAGCAGGGATCTTGCTTGATCATGTTACAGGTCCATTTTGCACTGGAGCAGCACTTAGCTCTGCCTGCTCTAGGAGGAATCTAAATACACCATGTGGTCCAGCCCTTGGAGCTCTGGACAGTAGGAAGCGCAGGAAAGTCTTTTGGGACTTCATTTTTTTCCAAAGAAGATAGCAGTAACTTGCAGTAACAGCAGTTCCTTGCTAGGAAGGACAACAGATTGCCCCTTGGTCTGCCCTAAGGACCAAGAGCTCTTCCTTCCAAGGTCTCAGGCTTTGTCTTCCTTGTTCACCTGAACCAAACTGACTTGTATTGCAGCCTAGCTCTGCTGGTAGATAGCACGACTCTTAGCTGCTGGTAGAGGGAAGCAGACTGTGAGTTGGGGTTGGGACTGTCAAACCGCTGCAAAGAGAGGCAAAAATAGGCAGAGTGTGCAAGAATGTGGGAAGTGAATGCAGTGTGGATTTGTGACGCATCCCAGGCAAAGGTATTGGGAAAGCAGCCCATAGAGGGCTGAGTGGCTACTGTGGGACTGGCACAGGTAAGGTATGTGTGATGCTGAACCAAGGCTGGAATGAAGCTTCTTTGGTTGCTCTTCACATCTGGCAGTGCTTGCTGTCTCCCTCCTAGTGCAGTTCTTTTCCTGACCTCATGGTGTTCCCTCCCCAGGACATGATCCATATCGCGGACACAAAGGTTGCTCGACGCTATGGGGACTTCTTCATCCGCCAGATTCACAAGTTTGAGGAGGTGAGGCCTGGGCAGGAGAGCTGTGCAGCTCTGTAGGAAAAGCAGGGCAAGCGTTGGGCTGTGTGGGCTCTGGAAGAGCCATGCTTATGTGAGACAGCCACGTGATGCCTTGCTGGGCAAACCCCGGCTCTGCAGGGTACTGGACAAGGGCAGGTGGTTTAAGCAGCAGCTGCTGGCCTTTGAAGAATGGTATGGTTTTGTGTGAAAGTGCTCCATTTGAGCCACAGTGGAAAAGGAGGAGGGTTTTACTGTCCCAGAACACTGACTCCATTGTCCTTAGACAACTGTGGTGTTCCTATCAGTAACACAACCAAAATTTATATCTTTACACTCATAACTACAGCTCTAGAAAGTGACCTCAAAGGTTTCTGGAGCACAGATGACTTCGGCGTTGTGCTCAGCCGGGAGGTGACATTCTGTCACTGCTCTCCCAAGAGAGGCTGCTGCACACTGGAGACTTAGGCAGCAAAGTCCTGAAATGTGGGGACTTCAGCGGTAGAGGGTTTTGATACCACTGCTAGAAGTTTGCACCATCTTCTCCCCACATCTTCCTCTGCTGTCTTGGAGAGAGAAGGGGGTTCTACTAGTTCCGCTTCTGCTTCGTGCACTGCCTGCACTTACACAAGAACTCTTACTGTCAGTGAGTTATAGAGGAAGGAGTAGAGGCGTTGGATGAATGCTGCTGAGCAAAACAGTAGTGTATGTCAGTCACTATGTGTTCTTCTAACTTTTACTTTCTCCAATTCCAGCTGAATCGAACCCTGAAGAAGATGGGCCAAAGACCCTAAAACTTCTGTGGATGCAGCAATTGGCCTGAGAAGAGAAGTTGGTGGGAGAGATTATTCTCTTTGTGGTGAGGGAGGGGAGCTCAGGGTTCTGGTATTTCTGGAATCTCCTGTGACTGAAGGTTTTTTGTACTTAAATAAGCAGACTCATTTGGCTCAAATTATCCTATGAAGGACAAGGCATCTAATAAATTAGTGGATTTTTCCTGGTGAGCATTCAGTATCTGATTTATTTTTTCCTCTGTGGAAGAATATAATTGCATCTGGGTATGCACATGGGCAGCTGCTCTTGGTTTGCACTGTCTTTGGTTCACACTGTTGTGGGTAACAGCAGGGAGCAGTTCTCTTTCCATGCTCTGCAAGGGCCCTGTGCACAGTGAACGGGGAAGGCTGCAGGGCTGATTAATAGGGAGAAAAATGAGCTGTTTCACTGCATTCCCACAGGATATGGAAAGAGATACAATCTAATATTACTCCTTTTAGCTCTTGCCCAACACATTGAACAAACCTGAGTTGTAGTTGCTTTCCTACTTTCCTAGAAGGTTGCATTTTTGCAATCTCACTCTTTTTTTTTTAATTACTATGAAGTAGAAATGCTCCAGAGTGGATTGACATGTTTTTAAGGAAGGGTGAGGGAGTTTGTAAACATCCAACCAATATTAACTTTGGTCATCTGATGAGATGTCCTTGCTGGAGGATGTGGTTTATTTCAGCACAAGTGATGCCCAAATCCTGGCCTGTAATTTAATGGAGTCCAGTTTCTCCAGAAAACTGCCTGAGGTCATTTAATTTATTAAAACCTTTGAAATGCTAATTTTTCCAGCTCTCCAGCCACTTTGGATTCTTCAAGGCAAAATTGCAGCACCTTGAAAGAGGTAACAAGCCCTATAATGGGGAATCAAGGACCTATAAATATTGGGGAAGAGAATTCAAAGAACGGATCTCATCTGCCCTCCACACCCTCTCTCCCCTCTCCTTTTGCTGTCTTTAAATAGTTTGGTGTATGAGGGATAGAAACAGGTGCAAGAGAAAAATCTGCATGTGTACTAGGAAAGCTGCACAAAAGCGTGTTTCATATCTACCACCTGCTTCTCCGTACCTCTCCCTCTCATTCCTTTCCACCGAGAGGACTCCTGGCAGCCCAGCTTGGCTTCGTATGTGATTGTGTTCAGAAGTCAGGAATAATTAGCTTTTGTTGGATTACACACCATGTTCGAATTGGGGTCAAGTTTCTGATGTCCTAGATACTGCTCAAAAACGAGCTGTGTTTCCCACCGCAAAGTCCTGTAACACAGGCAAGCAGGGTACAGGCAGCACAGGGTGAGATTAAATGAGCCACTCTTTTTGGCCTTCCCGTTGCTGCTCTTAGTGTTGCACATGCTGAGAACTTCCTACCTCCAGTTCTGCAGGGTTTGAGGCAGCCATATCATTAAGAAATTGAAGGACTAAGATGCCACTGCATTGCGGCAGCCCATGGGAGCTGGGCTCATACCAAGAGAATCTGCTCCTTTTTACTTTCAGGGCTGGCACTTTTGCTTGTGTATGTTTACCAACAGCAGCAAAGTGAGCACAGCTGTCAGCAGCAACCCTCTTCCTACTTTCTTGCTTATCCAAAATCTACATTTTTCCCAGAATATGCACTAAGATTGGCAGTATCTCCATGATCAGTTCTAGTTGATAGCATAGTAAAGGAATCCAATGTGTTACTTGGATTTCCTCTGGTTTTAATCTGTAATTAGCATGTTAGAATTGCAGGCTTTCCATGCATGTATGTATCATCTTGAACACTCCAGCAGTTATAGGCTGTTCTCAGGTATGTGAATATGCTGCTGCTTGTCTTTGTGTTTGACAGAGCAGCTTCAGGAGAGACCGTCCACCGATCTGCCTGGCTCCACTCCTTGTCTGAGGGACCACTGAAGGTTAACTGAGCGGGACTGGCACTTGATGGAACAAAGCCAGGAAGAGCTTGAAGCTCTCTCATGGGGTGGAAAGATGGGCTCAGCAAGCTGCGGTGCCTGGCACTGCTTGAAGCTAGAGGAATGCAGGGAGTTCAGCAGCATCAACAGCCTGGCTGCTGCTGGAAAGATGCTCTGCTGGGAGGTGGGGTGGGTTTGTCAGAGCTCAAGCCTTGCTGGCTGTGGTGGGGTTGGGTTAGGGGAAGTCTTCTCAGGCACCTCTGGTCAAAATGGTTTTATCAGAGGAAACCACAGCATAGGGTCATCTACTCTGTGTCCATAACCTGCAGTCGTGAAGGGAGTGAGTGTGATTATGGACCCTGGAAAAGACAGTCAAACATCCCTGGTCCTGCTGTCCCTTAGGACACATCAGGAAGAAGCTGTCAGGCATGTCTAGGGGATCCTGAGCAGCCAGCTTGGTCATTACAAAACCAAGATGATACTTCGTTTCCTTTTTCTCTACATAGTAGCTTTTTCAGTTATTTACACCACAGCTTCTCTGGGGCACCAAGGGGGGAGGCTGCACAAGCCAGTCCGAGAGTTTTTCACTTGTTACAGCTCTGGGGCCATGGAATGATAGAACGAAACAGTGGAATAGGAGGAGGAGGGTGCAAAGCATGAGATCTGACTGGAGAAAGGAGTATAGAGTCCATTAAAAAGACACAGAGAGGGGATTCCTATTGATTTGGGGCTGCCAGCAATAAGCTCAACATCAGTCTTCTGTCAGAGGTAGCTATTGGCCCCTGCTTTGCCCAGCTGGAAATAAAAAGTTTAGCAAAATAAACGTAACATTTAATAGCATGCTTTCTCCCCCACCCTTGTCAGACCATCACACGAAACATGCAAGCCAGCTCTCATGACAATCCATCTGCTCGATGTCATGGGTTCCTGAGATTGTATCGCACCCTTCCTCCACTTCTTCCAGGGCTTCCTGTGAAGTGCTGCTTGCAACTCCAAATGTCTTTATCTTCAAAGCCCTCCCTGGCCCTGTGCCTACCCTGTGGGCCACCTACATCCCACACGTACTCCACTGTATGATGTTTCCATGTCCTCTGCTGCTGCAGCTTATGCCCCTAGGACTGCTGAGAACAGCTGCTGCCTAGAGCAGCCTATGTCTAAGCCTGAGCAGGATCCAGAAATGAGGTTGCCTGCTGGTTTGGGTTTTTTTTGTTGTAGCTGAAGTTATATTTCAGTCACAACTCTCTTCAGTTCCTGCTTGCAGTCCTCCCCCTCCTTCACGGACTGAGCAGAAAAAAAGGCTGCAACTTTCATTCAGGGCTTTTCTCTGAGTGTTTAGCCTTCTGTGAGCTGGGGAGAGCCACGGGATGAGTGTACCTCCCCAGCCTGATGCCCTACTCACCTGGCAACAGAAAGCCCTGAGGACTGTTTTTCTAGGGTACTGCCCTGTCCCCTTCTCTCCCATGTTTTATAGTCATAGAACAGTTTGGATCTTCCAGGTCATCTAGTCCAACCCTCCTGCAATAAGCAGGGACATCTTCAACTGGATCAGGTTGAGCCTCATGCAACCTAACCGTGTTTCCAGAGATGTTCCAGTGTTTCACTACCCTCAGTGTAAGCAATTTCTTCCTTATATCTAGTCTAAATCTTCCCCCTTTGAGTTTAAAACCATTACCCCATGTCCTATCACAACAGACCCTGCTAAAAAGTCTGTGCCCGTCTTTCCTGTAGGCAAGCCCCCTTTAAGTACTGAAAGGCTGTGATAAGGTGTCCTCCAGGGCCTCTTCTTCAGGTTGAACAACCCCAACTCTCTCAGCCTTCTTCATAGGAGAGGTGTTCCAGCCCTCTGATCATTTTTGTGGCCCTCNCGGCGGCAGTCGCAGCGGCCGCCCCGATGTCGGGCCCGCGGGGCGCGCTGCAAGCCTGGTGCCGCCGGCAGTGCGAGGGGTACCCCGGCGTGGAGATCCGCGACCTCAGCGCGTCCTTCCGCGACGGCCTGGCCTTCTGCGCCATCCTGCACCGGCACCGGCCCGAACTCCCGTGAGCGGTGGCGGCGGGGCGGGG
>VYZX01014972.1:23157-49386 GCA_013401335.1 Brachypteracias leptosomus
GGTGCAGGCCGCGGCACCGGCCTCGCCTCGCCCACCGCGCCGGACGGGACGCCGCGGGGCCCGGCTGCGCCCGGCGGCTGGAGGAGGAGGAGGAGGAGGGGGGGGGGGCTTGGGGGGCGTGAGGCCTCGTTTCTGGAGGGACGGGTCCGTCCGTGCCCCTTTGTGGCTCTCCCGGGGCTGCCAGGGCAGGCGGGGGGCTCGCTGGGAGCTGGGGCGATGGAGGCGCTGGAGGAAGCGGCCCCGGGCTGGCTGGGAGGGAGGGACAGATTTTGCCCGTGCTGTGGCGATGGAAGCTCAGAGGCAGCACAGGAGAAGCTCCGGTGCCTTCTGAAATAGTTGGGTACAGGGATGAAGGANACCCACTAGTACGCCCAAATCCTTCTCCACTGGCTTGCTCTCAATCCCTTCATCCCCCAGCCTGTATTGATACCGGGGGCTGCCCCAACCTGGGTGCAGGACCTTGCACTTGGCCTTGCTGAACCTCATGAGGCTCACATGGACCCACTTCTCAAGCTCGTCCAGGTCCCTGTAGATGCCATCCCGTCCCTCAGGCATGTCAACCGCACCACTCAGCGTGGTGTCATCTGCAAGCTTGCAGAGGGTGCGCTCAGCCCCACCATCTATGCCATTGATGGAGATATCGAACCCATCCTGCGCGGCCCCGCGGCTGCTCAGGGTCTGACCCTGCTACGTGTTTCTCGGCTCCTCCCCTCCGGGGTGAGCGGGCAGGCACCGGCGAGCCCCGGGGGCCTCAGGCCCCGCCCCCTACGGCCCCCTCCCCTGTATGCCCCGCCCCCTATGGGCCCCGGGCCCCNCTGACCTGGGCTTGCAGACCCATCAAGGTCAGGGTTAGGAGTCATGTGGTTGAAGGCCCAGAAGAGCATGGAGGTGGGCTAGGTCTGGCCTCGAGCTAGTGTACTGGTATCAGTATACACCCCACTGGGAGCGGTGCTTGTCAGGGAGGTGCTAACAGCTGGATGTGGGGATGTTTTGCCTCTGTGAGGTGGACATTCCTGCTTCCCGAGGAGCATAGGCCTGTCCAGCACAGGAACATTAGGGGCTGCCAGAGGCAGCCCCTCCGGAACATGCAGATCCCTGGACCAGGTCACTTCTGCATTTGCTTCCAGCTTGTTTACTGTGGATGCCGCGGTGAAAGCAGGAGGTAGCAGATAGCAGCAGGGGTATCCNTCGTGGCTCTGAGGGGGAATGTGAATTTCGAGAGGCAGCCGGTGAGTTTGGGATTGCCTGGGGGCATGGTGTCAGGCTGGAGAAACTGGCTGAGCCACTGGAAGGAATCTGCCCTGACCTGCTGCCATAACCCTGCGTGCCCCAGTGCTGCTGGGAATCTGCCTCCCGTCTGCTCTGATCTTCGGTAGCCCTGGCAGTGCAGGCAGACGTCGCCCCACCTTGCCGTGACTCCGCCGTGCATGTGCTCCTTGCCCATCGGCAAAGCCCAGCGGTGTGTCCCCTGCCATGCTCTGCTCTAGGACTGGTGGTTCTTCCTCTGAGGTTGCCTGAGTTAACCAAATCCTTTTTTCTGAGCTGGCCACGGGATGGTCTGTCACAACAGCAACCTCTAGCAGGCAGAGGCTTGACAGCGGTTCTACTCTGCTCTTGTGAGACCCCACCTGGAGTACTGTGTCCAGCTCTGGGGCCCCCAGCGTAAGGAGGACGTGGACCTGCTCAAGCAGGTCCAGAGGGGGGCCATAAGGATGATCAGGGGACTGGAGCACCTCCCCTGTGAGGTACAGGCTGAGAGAGTGGGGATTGTTCAGCCTGGAGATGAGAAAGCTCTGGGGAGACCTTATGCTATACAGTCTTCCGGTACTTAAAGAGGGCCTACAGGAAAGATGAAAAGGGGTTTTTTGTCAGGGAGTCTAGTGGTAGGACAAGGAGTAACAGTTTCAAACTGAAGGAGGGTAGATTTAGATTAGATAGAAGGAAGAAATTCTTTACTCTGCAGGTGTTGAGACATGGAACAGGTTGCCCAGAGAGTTTGTGGATGTGCCCTCCCTGGAGGTGTTCAAGGTCAGGTTGGATGGGGCCGTGAGCAACCTGGTCTGGTGGGAGGTGTCCGTGCCCATGGCAGGGGAGTTGATGATCTTTAAGATCCCTTTCAACCATGGTTCTATGGTTCTATGATTTTATGACTGCACTGTGGAGCTGCAGAGTCCATGAGAGGGCAAAACAGGCCCCTGTTCTTAGAGCAGAAGTGTAATAGGTAATCTAGAAATGGAACTGCTGCCTGGTGTGTTTCAGATGGCTGCCACAAAACCCTCAATGTGGCATTTGGGAACCACTGAGAGCAGAGATGTATGGCGGCTTTGCATCACTCTGGATCTTGAGGGATCTGCACAGTCTTATGTCTCAGCAGCTCCCAGGTGGTATGGCCCCCTCGGACCAGCTAGGATAGAGCCTCTGAAAATGCTCCAGAGGATAAGAGGCAAGTCACATTTGTGATTCCTGTGTTTCTGAACTTTTAAAATTTTTTTTTTTTGTAAGTGGCACACTGAGAACTGAGAAGCAGAGGTTCAGCAGAAGCTTACGATAAACACCACTGAAACCACCTGATGCTTTCCCATTAACCATATTTACCATCCCCTTAAGCAGCAGCCGCTGCTTTTAAGTTGTCAGTGGGCTTAAATCTGCTCCTGGCAGGTGTCCTAATGAAATGCTTCACAGATCCTCGGCACGAGCTGTGTTGTTGAGACAAAGCCCAGGGCCTTACAAGGACATGGCATGTTGCAGAGGGATTTTCAGAGGGTGGTCAGGAGAGTAGCATCATTTCATCTGATTCCAGCTTCTTCAGACAGTCCCAATTTGGAAGTGGGAAGATCGGATCAGAGGCAGTAAATCTCCTGACGGCATAGGAAAAGTGGTTGTCGTTCTTTTCTTCTAAAGTGCTTTCAGTCAGCCTGGTAATGGGACTTGGCAGGGATCTGCAAGTACGTTTCTGACCTTGCTTGGTCTTCCTTTGTATAGGGCTCTCCTGGGCTGCATGAGATGGCCATGCTGTTCCCCAAAGGGGACCTTCTCCGCTTCCTGCTGTCTTCCCCTTAAGTTGCAGGGGGAGGAACAAACACATCCATGCAAGAGCTGAGCTGGAGCTCTCTTCTCTTTCTGTCCAGCACTACTCCTCTGGCAGCCTGATCCTCCGGGCTTGCTTTTGCTGCTGTGGTAGCTATTGGTCTGTCCCAGTTGTCCAACCCTGCCAGGACACCCCCTTGTTGTGCTGCTGTGCTGGTGGTGACACGCTGGGGTCATGAGGTTGTCATGAAGGGCTGTATGGGTAAGTGAGGCTGAGGACAGTTTTCCACATTACTCCTGATTTGAAGAGTTGCCTTGAGATAAGACAGTTGCCATCAGAAGGATGCTGCCCTGGAGAGCTTCTGAGCAGTTCCTGCAGAGCTCTTGGAAACACTAGAGGGTTTCTTGGTTGATAGGATTTTTTTTGGTTTTTTTAAAAGAAGTAGACAGTAAGTGCTTTGTGTCTACTGAATCCAGTGTCCTGAACTGACCACCAAGGATGAGGTGCATACCTGCAGGACCTGTGTGTTGAACCACAAGGCTGAAAGTCTGTGACTTGAGCTTTGCTACTGTAACACACCTCTCTTGGTTTCACTGCCTCTATCTTCCAGCTGGGGAAATGGGAGACCTGGATTTAGCCCCTGATTGTGCTGCTGGCTGTGTGATCTCGAGGCGAGACATGTAATCTCTTCTTTTCCCTTGTCAGTTAAACTGGAAGCATCCAGCCCAACTTGACAGGGGACTGTGGGGATTAATGAGTTTGTTTGCTCAGTGCTGTAGAAATCTAAAGCACGAAATTTGTGTTTACAAGGCATTTGCCACAGCTTAGCGAAGTAAGCGTCTTTCAACGTCCCAAGCTGTGCAGCCTCCCCAGAGCTCAGGGGAGGTTCTTGACATTCAGAACAAGAAGAATAAGAGAGCATGGCACATGCCTTTCGAGTGCCGAGGGAGGTGGAAGCTTGAGGAAAACAGGAGATGAGAATCATGCGCTAGAAAGGCTGTTTCATGTCCCTAGAGCCATGGGTTTGGATACAGGCAGGATCACAGATCTCATTTGTTCCTTCCCAGCCACTGCTTGCATTTCCCTGACAAGACCTGGAAAGCTGAAGGGCTTATTGTGTGGCACTGCCATGAAAGTGCTCATGATTTATATTTGAGGAATCCAGGAATTTGCTCTGGTTTTTGCTGTACGACGCACCCTTCCCCCTTCCCTGGGTCTGCTGTGCTCCCTGGCAGCTGCCCTAAACCCCAGAGTGCTTAGTGGCTGTGTGTGTATCTAATTAGGTAAGCACTTGGGATGTTATTTGCATGGAAATATTACTCCAGGATATGCTACAATGCTGGGGTTTGCTGAGTCCAGACAGTTGTTCAACTGGGATAGCCAGGTTCTTGTGTATTCTTACATCCAATCCCTTGGACTTGTATGTTGTCAGGAGAGGAGCCTGAGCAGGGCTGGATGAAGAGCTGCTGAGATCAGGGCAAGGAAATAATGTGACGTGCAGCCACATGGTGCAAAACTGTGAGGTGACAAGTTCTGGTCTTTCTGCAGAGGTGGCAATTCATAGAGAGGAAAGGGGTTTGTCTGGGGTGACTTTCCCCCATGCCTGAGGAGCCGTGCTCCTTGCATGTTGGTACAAGGAACATGCTCAGAGCCATAGGGATGCCATGTGACAGAGTGGCATGTGGGAGTGCTCATGTTGGGAGTGGTGGAGATCAGCTTGGTCCTGCTTGGCTTGTTTGGTGTGGGAGCTGGAAAATGCAGTGGAGAGGAACTGAATAAACTGCGATCCCTGAGGGCCTCGTACTGATGGGCTTCAATATCTCGGGTAAAAGCTGAGAGTCTGCAATCCTACATTAGTGGGAAAAATCTTGTATTCCCTTGCTGCTTGGTAGCCCCACTGTTACCTCTTGCACTTCATGCCCTCTCTGCTGACATCTGCTTTCTCAGGCAGATTTGCCTTGGTTTCGTAAAACAGCTTTGGTTTGTTGAGGCAGAGTGGAATGGATGTGATGTTTTGTCTGTCAAAAAATGCTCTCCCAGCCCAGGCCACCGAGGAGTCTTCAAGCTTCCAGCTACACCACTCCCATATCCTGAAAGTGAGGCCATTCAAAATGAAGGTCGTGAATGTTTAGAGGGCAGTTGATATATCAACTTTGCTGTCATCGCTTCTCCTGTGTTCCCAAGCTAGTATTTTCTTTAAAAGGAAAAAAAAAAAATAAAGCAAGGTTAAAGGAATTCTCTAGGAAAAAAAAAAAAAAGACTTAGGGGAAAAAACATCTCCCAGTGGAAACTAGTTATAAATACATAAAAGGCACTAGTTTTCACATCAAAGTGAAGGCTGCAGCTGAAACCTTTTTTCACCAGCCTGTAGAGAGGGGAAAGTTGTGTTATTTTGAACAGACTAAGTTCTGTGCATGTTTGAGCTTTCAGAAAGGTGCTTGTACAGAGCTGAGTGTCTAGTCCATCTCCTGCGTTTACCACATTTGCTCCCGCTGCAGCGAGCGGCTGCAGTTGCATTTGTCTGGGAGGAAACGGCACCAGCAGCCTCTTGCTTTTGAAGGGAGGAAGTGTGATTTTCTGGTAGCGCAGGCAGCTGGGAAAATCTTCCTGAGCTCACCACGGGCTTCCTCTGCAGCGCTGGGAAGGGCGCGAGGGCTTGGCGAAGGGGCTGGCTGCCCTGCCGTGCGGCGCCGGGGTGGGTCGGGTCGGTGTTACAGGAAAAGGCAATAAAATCCAAAGAGGGATGGAGGAAGGGAGGCTCAGCACATGGCTGAGACTTCACCTTCTCACCCAGTTACTGCATGCCCCCTTTGGGGTGGGGGACACGCTCCCCCTCCTCTAATTTGATTTCTCTTTCTGGCTCAGTCTCCTGAGCTTTGGCACCTCTCTCTGGGCCGTTGGAGTGGCTTCGCCTGACCCTAAACCTCTCTGGGCTGTGTCCTCTGAATCCAGCTGGCAGGCACACCGAGCTGCTGCATGAGGGTTTTTTGGTAACAAGGCTGAGATCCTTGGCAGGAAGGGGCTGTAATCAGTTTAGCATGATGCTGGTTTCACACATTATACCCACATGCACATGCAGAAGGTATAACTAATTCCTTCCTGTATTTCTCCCCCTCTATTGAAAAATCTGCTTTAACCTTCTACCCTCTGCTCCTTTGATGAAGGCATTTAGTCAGTCCCGGTGGATGGGCTAATTCAAGCCCATGAAGGGATCCAGGGGAACAAGTTAAATGCCACAACATGCCCAGGCTGGGAACTGCCGAAGTTCCTCGCTGAGCACCTTGTGTCCAGGCAAGCTGCCCCTCTGTAAAGGCTGTGGCCAATGATGGTTTGCTGTGTGCTGCAAGTATTGGGGGACAGGCAAGGACAGAGGTACAATTCAAGACCATCTATGTCACCCCAAATCCTGGGGTGACCTCTCATCCCTTAAGGTGGTGCAGGGAGGTTTGTCTAAGGTCCCTTGTAGGAGGGAAAGGATCTAGCACAGGCAGCTCTTTCTCTTGAGGTGGGGGATCTGCTTCCACATCTTCATGCAGCTCTTATGCCAGTGGCCTTAGAGGGGCAAGTTTGGGGTGATGTTGTGCACCCCTCAGTGCAGCAATGTATGGTTCTAATAGGAACATGGCCCTGGTATTTCTGCAGCCTTCAGTTGCAAGGGCAGAAGTAGTGGGTAACGAGAGATGAGAATGACATTTTAACTTCCTGGTCACCACCCGTCTGGGACTTGTTTTCTTTTTTTAATTGCCATTTCCCTTTGCTTTCATTGTCCCTTTACAACCTTAAATCTGCTTTTGCCAAGGTTTTGTTTATCTAGGGTGTTACTTGTTGAGTTGTTGTAAGGTTGGCTGTCCTGAGAACCTGCGTGTTGGCATTGGGGCACTTTTCCTTTGCATCTCATGTGGCTTTTTTGTCCTTTTTCATTTCAGAGACTTTGATTCTCTCTCCAAGGATGATGTCTATGAGAATAACCGCTTGGTAAGTCCCCATTATGCAGTGCACAGAAGGAGGAAGAGACGTGAGAATGACTTCATGGAGGTCATGTAGTGTAGGAGGACTTCGTGATGGTGATGAGGGTGTAAGAAAAACCTGTATTTCTAAGTAACAGGCAGGAGCTTCTCTGGAAACATAAGGGAATCTGAAACATCAGCTTCCAGCCTGTACTGCAGAGAAGATAAGGGGGTTATCCTAATAGTTGTCAAGACAACATCTCAGGTGAAGATTAAAATGGTGCAACATCTTCCTGACCTCAGCTGTTCCAGACTTGCAAGCAATGGGAGCAGGAAGTTCATTTTACTGCAGGCATAAGCAGAGAGGAAGGTCATGGTGGACCTAGGCTGGTCTACAATGCTCCTCTCCTGCTTGGGACAGCTGGAGCCAACAGGAGAAGCAAGCAGTGGGGAATGGGGAGATGCCCAACCCCAGAGGGGCTAGGATTAGGATGGAGTAGCAATAGCCTTGGGGTTTTTTCTGAGAGAAAGACACAATTGCTGCAGGTTCCATCTGATAGTCTATGGAGAGACAGGGGGCATCACTTTTCCAAGATGAGTTGAGCTGGATCAATTGGTTTTTCAGGATTAGGGGTCTCTAGTTGGGTCCTGGCCATGCCCTTTCCTAGACCAGTTGGCCCCTTTCAGCCATTAGCAGCTCTCTTTTCCCATGCGAGAGCAATGGGTTTCTTGTCCTATTAGTGACGCCTAAGCTGGGGTCCTTCCTTGCTCTGTGCTGCTTGCAGCTTAGTGTTGAGCCAGGCTTAGTCCAGGGGACTGGCTTAAATCCAGGCTGAGCAGACCTGGATGTCCACAGCAAGCATTTAACACCCCCAGCTACTGCAAATACCCATTTTCATTTATTTCTCCATTCCTTTTCTTTCGATCCCACACCCTGCACAGCATCTTGTGCCCCAGAGACCAGACATTTTCAGTCTTTACCCATACCCTGCACCTGGTACCTCACCATTCAGTGACCACACCACTCTCACCTCCTCCTGGCTCACTTTTTCTTCAGTCCCTGCTGTAGTCTCACATCCCCTTCCCTTGGAGATGCATGTGGGTACACTGCCCTTGGCACAACAGCGGGATGGCCAGGGTGTAACCAGTCATCCATATACACCATGAAGTGGGAAGCTCTTAAACAGCTATTTTCCTACTTCACTCCTTCCTTTCAATTGCAGGAGCTGTGTGCTTCTTATCACAATGTTCTTGTCATTTCTGCTTGCTGAGACGCAGAAAAGTACTGAAGTGGCTTGTGCATGGCAGGGTGCTGGCTGCTGAGCTGGAGTGACTACATTAACTGTGTGAGGGAAAGATGTGACACCCCAGAGCATGAAAGGGTGGGCAGAGTTGGTGTTTCTGTGGGGTGAGCATTTGGTGTGGCTGGGAACATTGTTCAGTAGAGGTGGTGTTTGGCTGTGTTGCTGGAATATCTGCCAGCCCTGAGCCATTCATGGTGCCAGCCAGGGCTCTGCTGGGCTCTTGCGTGAGGGTGCTGGTGGTGTGCCCATTTCTCGGGTTGAAAAAACACTGTTGTTTTGTTTTGTTCTTTTTTCCAATGAAAACTGAGACCTTCTGAAAGTTACCCTCCCTTTACCAGTACAGCAGCCAAATGCCAAGACCCCTCAGGTGGGAGCTCCAGGTGGACAGGCAGCTGAAATGACTTGGAGGAAAGGGCAGCTGCAACAACTTGTTCCCTTGCTTCTGATGCTGCCTTTCCAGTCAAGCAGCATGTCTGGGAGCCTCTGTCAGGGATGCCGTAGGCTTACTTCTTAACCTTCCCCAGGGTTCTTCCAACTTGATTTGTCTGTTACTTTTTTAGAGAGCATCAGTTTTCTCTCCATAACACCTCTCTGCTGTTCCTGCAGGCCTTTGAATTGGCAGAGCGGGAGCTGGGCATTCCAGCCCTGCTAGATCCTAATGACATGGTCTCCATGAAAGTCCCTGACTGCCTCAGCATCATGACTTATGTATCTCAGTATTACAACCATTTCAACAACCCCAGCCAAGGTGAGTGTCCTCCCATGCCTCTGGCTTCCAGTTTGCCCCAACTTGAGTACAGGAAACACAGCATTACCTTGTGCTTCCTCCTTCCTATGGCAAATGGGAGCCAGGTGTGTTTGTGGGGAAGGAGAGAGGAGCGGGTAGTACCTGCATTTCCTGGATCGTGCTGGTGCTGGTGAGGAGGGCCTTGAATGAGAGCAAGATTGCACAAGAAGTGGGGAGTGATTTAACAGCTCAGGCTGCAGAAAGAGGAACGCCTAGATTCTCCTCCCTCTGTGCTGCATTCCTGCCACTTGGGTTGGGGCACCACCCCATGATGCTCATCAGACCCCTTTGCTATCTGCTGTAAGCCACTAAAATGGAGGAAACCTAGATAGGCATCCCACTTACCACAGCTAAATTTTATCACTTTGGTAAGTGTAGATTGACTGGAGGACAGAGGGAGGGGAGCCAGGGTGGAGTTTCTCACATCAGCTCGCCTGCCCTTGCAACTGCAGCCTGAGCAGAGTGCTGCTCTGAGACAGCTCTTCCAGGGCATCCCTCCTGGGTGGAGACAAGGGCTCCAGATCTCCTCTGCTCCACTCTCTAACCATGACATCAGTAAATTTCGTGTGTATAGTTCTCCAGGGATGCTGGCCTCCCAGCCAAGGACTCCCGCTGGGGACTGGTGTGTGAGTGCCAGCCCTCACTGGCAAGGGATGCTTTAAAGACCTGCTGACAGCCCGGAAGCCCTGGGGCCCAGTGGGTCATAACAATACATCAGCAGCTACCCGGGGTGCTCTGGGCTTTAAGCATTGCTTAGAGAGTTGATTACAAGGAAGCCAAGCAGCCTTTGATGAGTAAATCAAATCACAGTGAGAGGCTGGTATCCCTGGGCCACAGAATGGGATCCACAGCAGGGACAGGCTCTCTAGCAGCCTCGCAACTGACCTGTTGTTAGATTGTGTTTGTCTCTTCCACCTAAAATAGGCACTGAAGTGTCAAGAGTGGCGAGTCCCATCCTATGTCACAAGGCTAGACAATTTTTCCCCCTCCCCTTCCCCCACACGGGTGGTGTGAGTCATTGCTGCTCTCAGCGCCTGATCCTCCTTGCCTTCTGCCTCCAGCCAGAGTCCCTCCGCCTATGAAGCGCCCAGCTGCTGCCTCCTCACCTCCTCTGCTGTCCCACAAGAAGCCTGTGGCTTCAGTCGAGAGTCCCCCAGCACCACAGGTACCTAATTTCTTGATTCAAAGCCAACCTGAGGCAGTGGTGTTCCCTGTGCTGTGGGTAAGGAGATGGGAGAGAGACCATCACAGTGGGATGAATCTTTGCAGGGGGCTACCTGTGTATTTTGGGGTGGGAGGGGTGTTTGGGATTTCTGTGCCTTGGGGGACCCAGCTAAGAGTGTGACCTCTCTCTAGGAGTTTGTGGACTGAAATTTATCCATGGCAGGCAAGAGAATGGGCAGATTGGTGCCTCGATCCACCCAGGGCACAAGCACCCTCCTTGCTATGGGAGGATAACCCTGTAATGAGGAAGGAGCAGAAATGTGGGATTAGAAGAGCAGAAAATATGCCTTTTTCTTTCTTGGTTTTTTATTTTAGGTTTAAGTTGGTGCCTGGGACGGCACATTTTCCACAGACAGGGGCTTCCTCTTGCAGGCCCTGCTGCCTGGGGTTTAAGTTAGTTCCTTCCACAGTGCTTCAGCCCTAGACAGGGGCAAGGGGAGTGGCCCCTTCTAATTTGGGAAGAGGCAGCCTCCCTGTGTCTGGGCTCAGGGGCAGCTGTTCTGTGCATTTTCAGCCCCTGAGTGGTGCCACAAGCACTCAGAGATGGGCCTTGCACAGGGAGCAGCTGCTCTGGAGGAGCTGTGGGCTGGGGAGCAGCTCATGGCCCCTGTCCTGAGCTCCCTGTTCGTTGTGTCTCAGGATGATGTCCCCTCCAACGTGTCGGAGCAGCCCCAGCACAGCACGCCCAGCAGCACCTGCGCGGCCTGCCAGCAACACGTCCATCTGGTCCAGCGCTACCTGACTGAGGGCAAGCTCTACCACCGCCACTGCTTTAGGTATGTTGTGGCCAGGCCCTCTGGGGTGCCCGCTCTCCTTGGCAAACTGGAGGTCTGTGGTCAGCTGTACCCCATCTCTGTGTCTGTGTCCTTGGGCAACATGGAACATCAGTGACAATGCCTGAAATAATGCTGAAGAGGGTCTGCTTGCCAGAGGTCTCACTAGCCCCTTGTGTCTCCTACTTCCTGCCCTCGTGTGCTTTCCCACTTCGCTGGCTTGGGATGCCATCCTCTTGTGCTTCTCTCACCTCCGTAAACAGGGTGCTCTGCCTCTTTACCACCTGTCTATTTGGAACCATACCCCCCCACCTTCCAATGAGGTCTAAGACCTCCTTCCACCTACATTCCACATCCTCAACTGGATATACAGGATCCCACACTGCCTGGGGTGGTGCTGAGCTCTCAGGTGAGCATGTGGAAAGCTGCAGGCTGTTACCAAACCAAGGAATGAGGGATTAGATGTCAGTAGCTCTGTGGTTACTCCCTGGGTGCAGGTCCTTACCTGCAGCACCTGTGAAGTCATTTCACTTTGCTTTCCCTGCTCTGTTGATGAAAGGAGGAGATCTCTCCTGTGGGCCACAGGACAAGAGCTGGCAAGTGGGCAGCTGGCATCTGAGGACAGAAATACTGAGCCACTGGGAAGTTACAGGAGGCCTCATTATAAACAGTTCCTGCATAAGCCAGCTGGGGATGTGTCATGGAAACAGTGTCACAGAAGGGGAGCTGATCTGGGGCCCATCAAGCTTCCCATCTGCAACTGGGGCGAAAGCAGGAGCTTTGGGGTACAGGTGCAGCATTGCTCATGGGCCAGGAATAGGAGAGGAGCTGTGTCTGCCTTAGCATACCTCATGGCCCTTCAGACTGAGCAGTGAGATCCCTGACATTTTATCCTGAGAGTTTTGCCTCTTTATGCTTTTCTTGTCTTTCATCCCTTCCTGACCCGTCCCCCCCCGCTGATTCATGGGCACTGTTTGGTCAGGAATGTCCCATGGCAGCATTTTCTGTGGGTTGACAGAGATAAAACCAAAATAACCTTCTTTATCCCTTTGTCCGAACTTGTCACCTCTTCATTTCATCATACCCCTCCTCTCTAGAGCCCCTGTCCCCTCATGCTTCTGCTCCACATTTTGAAGGAAAGCCCAGTCCACTGGATACCCAGAGCAGAATTCCTCACCAAAATTATCTGCTGGCAGTGTAGGGCAGGCAGCTGCTGCAAGCACCAGGTATTCAGACAAGAAGGAACAAGCTTGGTTTTCATGGGAATGCTTGATCAGCCCCTTGCCCTTGGCTCTCTCACCTCCCTCCCCAGGTGGAAAAGGGCTGACTGTTGCCAGTGCTGTGTATTATGCTTGTACCTGGAGGGCTTCATTAGGGAGGATTCAAAGGCTCAGTGGGGAAAGAATGGATGATACAAGGAGATGAAAGACTGGGAAGCTATTAGCCTGGTTTCAACAGGCAAGGCAGAGTGCAAGAATGTCCCTTATGGGGGCTGTGGTGAGCACGAGTGAGGGTGAGCATGAGGCCAGGCTAGGCTTGTATGTGCTTCTCCTGACTAGTCTTCCAGCCTCCAGCACAGGGATTTCCCTAGTTGGAAGTGGCATCACTTTGTTTAATACTCAGAGTTTGGGGGGGGTGTGTGTGTGTTAATTCCCCCCCCTCTCCATAAATGCATCTTATGGTACTTTAACCCACATGGACCCAAGCCCCTGCAAGGCAGCCCGTAGCCTCCCTGTGCTGGTTCTGAACTGGCTGCTCCCTAATTCCAGTTGATGCTCCCTGTTTCATGCCTGTGAATGGTTGATCCCTCTCTCTCTCACAGGGTTACCTGTGATCTTCTGTCTCTCTCTCCTGTCCCCAGCCAGCTGCATCTTTTGCAGGAAGGCTGTGGGTTTCTACTCTTCCAGGTCTGGAAACCATGCCGTATCCCAGTACTAGCTGTTACCCTTCCACATCTATTAAATCCTTTCTGAATTGAAGGAGGAACCCAAATGCACACACTATTTGAGTTGTGAACTCCCCATGGGTTCAAATGGTGGCATGGTGGCATTTCTCTGTTCCTCTCCTTTCCTGAATGACTTCCCCGAGACCACACTAGGATTTAGGAGCGGGGGGGAACCAACTCCTCGCCCTGCAAGGGTCTCCCAGGTGCATTGCCTTCCCTGAGGGGCAGGATGGCATCCCCCATCTCACAGGGCTCTCTCTTCTCATTGCAGGTGTAAGGAGTGCTCCAGCACGCTGCTACCAGGGTCATACAAGCCTGGGTCAGAGGCAGGGACTTTTGTCTGCACGCATCATCGTGGCAAATTGGCCATGAGTGGGAAGGCAGAGAGGAGGCCCAGCCCAGACCGACAGTCGCCAGAGCTAAGAACTGAAACTGGGACTGGCCACGTGGGTCAGGATACCCTCCTCACGGGAGCAGAGGTGGGGAAGGATGATGGTGACACCCTGGAGAGCATGGCAGAGACCCGTATGCCTGCAGAGGGGCTAGCTGGCCCAGCGGAGAAGGACAGCACGCCCAGCAAAGCAGAGGCAGCAGTGCCCCCTGCTCACACAGGCAGTGGAGCACCCATCTCCCAGACTCCACCCCGACCTCCCCTTCCCAGCAAGCCCACAGCGCTCACACAGGACAAAGCAAACACATTGGACGGACAGCTCAGAGACACGCGTCCCACACCTGCCCCAAGGAGGGCCACCGATGTGTCAGCCCTGTCACCTCTGACCTCTCACCCTGTCCCCCGGCCCAGGTCCACTCTCCAAGGCGAGGGCAATGAGTGTGGGCCTGGCATAGTGAATGGTAAGAGAGCATAGTGGCTGCAGGGGTTACCCTCCACCTCCCCAGCGGCTGAGGTGGTTGGCTGCAGGTTGGATGAGATTCATTCCTTCTCTGCAGCCTAACACCATTCTGCCTCTGAATCACTCTCAGGCTCAGACAACAGAGACTTTGGTTGCCAGCCATCCCCATGGCAGGGAGAGCAGCACTAGGTGTCACGCCTGCCTGCTCCCTTACATTTCTCCAGAAAGTGCTGCCAGTGTGGAAGGAAAGTGGCAGTGCTAGAGCAGTTTGCAGGTGTGGGAGGACAGAGGGGCATGTCAGTTCTCCAGGTGCAGTTCCCAGAGTGGGGTGGGGAGAAAAAGGCAAAGGGGGTGTTTTGAGATTGACTGATTACACCAACTGTGGGAGAAACACCATGAGGTCTTCAGAGAGTGGGAGTAGCTGGCCTCCTGTAGGGAGATGTGTAAGAGGTGCCTTGTATTGATTTAACCTCTTTCTTCATGACCTTTTGGTGATGTGACAGTCTGACCCTGTGTCTTTCTAGGTAGGGCACCTGAACCCAGCCCCCCTGTCCCAAAACCCCGTGGGAGACCCTGCTCCTCTGATCGGTACGTTCTTCTGTTCACAGATCACCTGCAAACCCCATAGCAAGGTGGGGTGGCTCAGCTGTGCTCTCCTTTCCCTCCATCAGCCCCTGCTCTTAGGAGGATGCAAGCAATGGTCAGGTCCCTTCCCTTACCTAACAGGTGCCAGCCCAGTGCAGTCAGGCTGATAGTGTTTGTCTGTACCTCCCCGGGCCTTTGTCTCTTAGGGTCTGCAAAGAGTTTGGGAGCTTCAGAAAGGCGTTTCTGTGACATGTGCAGAACTGCCAAGTGCCTTCTGAATAGCCCTGCTTGTGGATGCTGAAAAGGGGACACTTGTCTGCCTTGTGGAGGGTTTGTCCCAGGAAAGGTCCAGTGCAGAGACATTGTGAGTGCCTGGCTGCAACATTTACACCCCCTGGGCTCTTACGCAGGAGCCTGCTGGTATTAGTTCATTGTTGGCTGCTCTTGGGACAGGGGTTGCACAAGCACCCCATGTTCACAGTGGCCAAGGAGTGGGTGCATGTGGCAAGTAATGGGCACTTTTCTGATAAGCAGAGATTCACTGAGCCGTGGTGTGGGCTTGCTGTGGGCTGTGTCCCCAGAGGAGCAGCGGCGCTTCCACCTGTAGAGTTAGCAAAGAGGAGTCTGTCCCTAGGACACTGAAAAGATAAGGTGATGAACAGCCCCCTGAAGCGTAGGAAGGAAGTGTGACCATTAGAGGGCAGATTATCTCATCTCGCTGCCCCTCCATCCATGGCCTGGGGAGCTGAGCTGGGTCTAGGAGCAATGTCAGAGAGGGGAGAACAGCTGTGCACATAAAGCTCAACCTTTAGCACTGCTTAGCAGATGGAGGCTGTAATACTCAGAAACCCAAATGCTGGGCCCAGCAGGCAAGTCAAGCAGGCTGTGCTTCCCACAGGCCCTTAGGTGTGCCTGCAGAGAATGAGACATTGTGTCTGGGAAAGACTAGAGCAATCCTTGGATGAGAAAGCTGCTTCTACATGGGAGACATCCTTCTCCATCTCTCCTTTCCCCTAAAGGCTAAGTCCCTCTTCTGTGCCTTGCTGTTCTGGTTTGTCTCTGCTCCCCGCCACCTTGATCTCTCTTTTCTCCCAGTGCTGGAGCTGCCACCAGAGCCAAGGACCCACCATGGATGGCCTTAGTGCAAGCAGAGTCCAAGAAGAAGCCAGCTCCCCCTCCTCCTCCAGGCAGCAGTCATGAGACTCTGAGTAGGACTTCAGAGGAGGAGGATGGGGAAGAGGTGGGGAAAGCCAGGAGCGAGGAGAACAGGTCTGATGCCATAGAGCCCAAACCATACAACCCATTTGAGGAGGAGGACGAGGAGGAAGAAGAGAGTGCTGTTGCCCAAAAGAGCACGCCTGAGCAGGAGCAGAATGAGACTGCTGCCAAGCCTCTCCACCCCTGGTATGGCATCACTCCCACCAGCAGCCCAAAGACAAAGAAGCGACCAGCTCCTCGAGCCCCCAGTGCTTCCCCACTAGGTGAGCTTCCCCCCCACTCCCTTATCCTTCCTCTGTGACCCCTGTGCAGCCCCTTGGCGGGTCCCCCTTCCCAGGTACCTCTGCATCACCTTGGCAGGCCAGACCTTTATGCAGTGGTGGTTGTGCTGGGACTTGCACCAGCCATGTCCTCTCTACCCACTGGAGCATAGAATTTGCAGGCAAGATGTTTTGCACTTTAGGGTCCCTTCTGTCTTCTCTGAAGACAGACACTGGTTCCCTTTGCACTTGCCCCTGCCTCCAGTACAGGCCAATCTTCCCTCCTCTCCTAGCTGTCCCTCTGTCCCACCCTGAGCTCTCCCTTTGCTTTGCAGCCCACCACCCCATCTCCAGGCTGTCACACTCTGAGCCGTCATCCTCCACCCCATCTCCAGCCCTCAGCCTCGAGAGCATCAACTCTGAGAGTTCAGCCAAGGTGCTGGGTGACACCGATGAGGCCTCAGTGCCCAAAAGCTCCTCCGAGCCCACTGTCCACACACCAACGGCCACCAAGACCTCTAGCGCTGACACGCCACTGGCCAGCGTCTCCTCCAGTGAAAGCCCTGCTGCCCCAGCCAGCCTCTCCACCAACTCCTCCTTTTCATCCTCCAGTGAGCTGGCCAGCTTCAGCGGGGAGGCACAGCCCAGCACCCTGCACGCCAGCAGGAGCGTCTCCGCCGGCAGCCTAAAGACCAGCCCCAGCCGGCTGCCCCCCAAGCCTCCTGCTGGGGCTAGCCCTACACCCATCCTCTTGGCTTCAGATGGGGGTGCTGGGAGCCCTAAGACTCCCTCCTCGCCCAAGCCACAGCTGAAGGTGAGATGGTGACTTTCTTCCCATCCAGATTATGGGGCTTTTCTTCCCTGCCCATCACCGGCTCGCAGTGGGAATCATGAGCCCAGGCTCGCCCCTTAGTGTGACCCCCTGAATGCAAGCCTCAGGCATGTGCTCATTAAATGGTAGCTCTGCTTGTACTCTGCCTGCTACGTGTGCTAGAGAAGAGGCAGATTGTTGTGCGGTCAGAGCAAATATGAAGGGGACTGTGAAGGAAAATAATTCAGCATGCTTGTTAAGAGAGAAGCTGGGGAACTGAATCCAAACAAGAGCATGGCTGGCTTTTGCTCCATGTCTTAGCTAGTGGAGGTGATCAATGCTGTGTTACTCCTCTAGGAGCGTGTGGGGCAGGACAAACCCTAGGGCTGCCTTGTCTGCTCAGTCCCAGCTGTTGGGATGCTATATCCCTTCTCTTTCCTGGACCCTCACGAATCTCCTTTTGTCCTCCCTTCTCCAGTCTTCCTGCAAAGAGAACCCCTTCAACCGGAAGCCATCACCTGCCACCTCCCCCTCCACAAAGAAACCTTCCAAGGGCTCCAAGCCAGTGCGTCCTCCTGCACCAGGTCATGGCTTCCCACTGATCAAACGCAAGGTAATAGGGCCCTCAGGAGCAGGGGTGCAAAAGCCAGCTCAGTTCTATCCCCCATGGCCATTGCTGTATACATGCACCCATGCACCCTGCTGATGCATGTGTGGGTTTGGTGGCTGTGGCGGGTGGTGTCTAGGCTTGACACTGCTGATGATAGCATTGTGGTCTCCCTTTGCTCCAGAGTGGGGTGGGGATTTTGGATCCATGCTTAAGTGGAGTGTTTTGTTGTCCCCCCATCCCTGTTAGTGTTGGCCAGCCTTAGGATTGCCCCTGGAAACTGAAGGCTGATAGTAATGGAAGTCTCTGCCTTGTGGTTTGGCAGGTGCAGACAGATCAGTACATCCCTGAGGAAGACATCTATGGGGAGATGGATGCCATCGAGCACCAGCTGGACCAGCTGGAGCACCGTGGGGTGGCCTTGGAGGAGAAACTTCGCAGCGCTGAGAATGGTATGTGGGGTAGGCTATCTCTGGGTGTGGGGCAGGATAGACCCTGGGGCTGCCCTGTGTCCAGCCAAAGACTTAGCAGCGGTGTCTTCATCCCTGCTGAAGCTGGGATTGGAAGAGTGCAAGGGGCTGCGCCATGCTCCAAGAACAGGCACAGCCATACCTTGGACATGGAGATGTCCCTAGAGTGGAAACAGGTGGAAGAAGAGATAAGGTCTCTCTTGGGCTCAGGAACAGGCTGAGGTTAGGTTGGATCTAGCCCAGCACTCCTGGCCTGGCTTGGTAGAGCCCAACCTGCTGCAGGGTGATGGCATCCTGTGGTGCTAGGGATGGCTCTGAATTGTCCCTTTGCTTGGCAGACAGCCCCGAGGACAGCCTGCTGGTGGACTGGTTCAAACTCATCCATGAGAAGCACATGCTGGTGCGCCATGAATCAGAGCTCATCTACATGTAAGTGTGTGAGCATGTGGGAAGGTTGTGACATGCTTATGGGGAGCCCTGTCTCAGCCCTCCTGAAATTGTGCTCCCAGGTGAGAACCTGGCATGGCTTCCTTGCCTGGAGAAGGGAGAGAAAGAGGGCAAGCAGGCAAATGTATCTAAACACACTCAGAACTAACCCACTGCAATTCACTAGAGCCCCTACAGCATCTCCTCCAGGAAGGCCTTGAGCAGCCAGGGCTAGTCCCCACTGGCGCTCAGCTCCCTGGCCCTTTGGCTGTACAGGATAAGAGCAGCATCTTGGTGGTTCTTTCCAAGCTCACTCCATACCTTGGAATGATATTCTGGATCCTGGCAGTGCCCCCTTCCCTTGCAGATTCAAGCAGCAGAACCTGGAGCAGCGGCAGTCAGACGTGGAGTACGAACTGCGTTGCCTTCTCAACAAGCCAGGTAAAGCATTGCTCTGGGAGCAGTTACCTCCATTTTTCCCCTGGGCTTCATCCCTGCTCTGTCTTGGTGGGTCTTAGGAAAAGAGAAACAGATCCTTAGAGATCCCAGTGCAGTCGGCCTCCATTGGAACTGCTGCCCCACCTCATTGCGTGCCTCAGCCTTGTGCAGGGATGTGCTCCTTCTGTCCCCATGGGATGCCACCTACAGGCTTCTCCCTCCACAGCACCTCTAGCCCAACTGCAGTGTGGCAGGGTAGCAGGGGATTGATCTCTGCTGCAAAAGCTCTAAATTTCAGAGCTCCTTCAGCCATTTAATTCCTTGTCCTTCCTTGGGATTTGGCTGAGTAGAGAAAGACTGGACTGACGAGGACCGAGGGAGAGAGAAGGTGCTGATGCAGGAGCTGGTAACCATCATTGAGCAGAGGAACGCCATTGTCAACTGCCTGGATGAGGACCGGCAGAGGTGAGTGAGGAGTTGGGTGGGCTGGGGGAGAGGGGAAGAGCACAGCCCGTCTGACTCAGCACCACATGACTGTCTAGTGGGGGTGTCCCAACATGTCCTTGTGGCTGACGTCTTTCCCAGGCTTCCCAGTTCTTGTCTCTTGGAATGCCTTGTGTGGGAAAGGCAGGGCAGTACTTGCAGCACGTGGGTTTTATCCTGCTGGTAGCAAATGCTCACAAGACAGTGAAGGATCTGCCCCTCTGTGGCTTATAAGTAGGAGGTTCTCTAGCCTTAAACAATACAGCAGCTGTTTTCAGGGCTGAATTGCTGACCTATTTCTCATTCTTTGTTTCAGAGAAGAGGAGGAGGATAAAATGTTGGAAGCCATGATTAAAAAGAAAGGTAAGAAACAGTTGGGAAGATTTTTGGAGTGGTATTTTCATTACTGACCCCAGCAAGGGGCAACATAAGTCATTCATGAAATTGCAAGCAGGAAGGGAGATTGAATCTATTCTGTGTAGACTCTGGGGCCTTTCCTGTCAAGCTGTTAAGGTCTGGGGCACAGTTGTGCTACGCAGCCATTACCACAGGAAGAAGTGTGCATGCAATGGGGGGCTTTGATTCATGGGTCTCACACTCCCTCCTGTTGTTGTGCATGTGTGTACAACCACCAGCTTGGTAACAACCTCCCTTTGCAACCCCAGAATTTCACAAGGAGACGGAGACTGAGAGCAAAAAGAAAGGCAAATTCAAGCCCATGAAGGTGCTTAAGCTGCTGGGCAACAAGCATGACTCCAAGAGCAAGTCACCCAAGGAGAAAAGCTAGAGCAGGGGAACACCAGCAGTGGGAGGGATTGTGCTGCTCGACTGCCCTGGCCTCCCCATACCTGCCAGGAAGGGGTACTCGTCTCCCTCCACTCCTTCGCCTCTCCCCTGACTCCTTCCCCAGGCACTGGAGCTTCTGCCCCAGGGAGACGCCAGCCCTCTGCCTGCAGTGGGGGAGTCCAATCAACACACTCCCCTTCCTGGAGGAGCCTGACCGTCCCCTCTGTGAAGCCTTGCTAGCGAGGCGGGGAGAAGATGGCTTCACTTTTCGGATACGTTACCCCATTGCGTGTTCTTGTTATTAACTGAGAAGCAAGCCAAGGAGTTTGGTGTTTGTGGGAAAACTTGCACTAACTGCCCCCGTCCCTTCTCCCACTCTAACTGTGATAGTTCCACGTGCCTCCAACTTCTGCCAGGAGGGGACTGGGCCTGCCTGTCCCTCCCTGCCCACTTGCTCTTGTCCCCTTCTTGTCCCATTTTTAACTGCTGGAGAAAAAACTTTGGCATTAGAATCAGGATTCTTAGAGTTTTACTGGCCTAAACTAAAATGTTAAGAAAACACGCCCGCATCACAAGGTTCTAGAGCCATAGCCAAAAAAATAACTGGTGCCCTATTTATTTTGAACTGTTGCCTTCCCTCAAGCGCCAGGGCTGGGTGGGCTCCGTTACAGGGCTGAGAGGACCCAAGGGGACATTTTACAGCTGCTAGGACGTAGCTCACACGCCCTACTCAGGACATCTTTCCCCCCACTGCTGCTAAACACCACTGACTCTGCTGCCTTCAGGGGGAGGGAGGAACATTCCTTTTCCAGGCAAGGGCAAAAAAGCTCAAAACTGACTCAGTGCTGGCCAGGGACACTAAGCTTGTGCCCCTGCTCACCAGTGCCACCCCTGAGCTGCTGGGGAGAGAGGCATGGTCACAACTGACCTTTACCCAGCTTCATCTGTGTATACATTAAAAGTGTGCAGGGGGGTGGCTGGTTATTTTTTACACCTCCTTTACTAGATTAATTCAAACCCACCCTAAAACTTTTTAAACCCCTTATTTTATTTGTTGTGTGTGTGCTTGTGTGTGTACATTGAAGGGGGGACTGGGGGGAGTAGTGTTCTTCCAATGATCCCTTCTTCCTTCCATTTTTGTTTCCTGCCTTCTCCTCCAAGGCAAGAAGTTATTTATTGAATTGTTGGATCAGTCCGAGTTAGAGTTTCATGGGTGTTTGGTTGGTCAGCTGTTTGTCACACCTTCTCATTAGCCAAACAGACATAACCAGCCCCCAGCAAACTGCTGCAGTCCCTTCTAAAGACCCAACAGGCTTTAGCCAAAACACTCTCGGAGCAGTGCCTTGCAAAGTGGCTGGTGTAGCATTCTGGAAAGGGATTCTCACTTCCCAAATCCTGAGGGAACTGAGCCCCTCCTCAATCCCAGTGTGTCCCCCACGGCTGGGAGCTGGCAAGTTCAGCCCTGTGCTGGTGATGCCATCTCACTCTTGCCATACCCCAGCAGGCTGAGGAGCAGTGGTAGGGGAGGTGAGATCCCAAAGCACAACTTTTCTCCAAGGAGAAACAATTCCACATTAGAGCCTGCTGTCATGTCACTGTTGCCAAAGGCCATCGGGATCGCTGCAGCCTGACACCCCTTGGCCCCGTGCCCAGTCAGAACTCTGATTTGTAAAGTATACTGTACTAACTCTGTGACTTCCATCCACCTGAACATAAATAAAAGAAACATTGGATTTAAAAACTGATTGTGGCTTAGGTTTCTGATTTCTTTGTGTGCTCACACTGTCCCAGGGACAGGGCATGTTGCCTGGCTTTGGGGAGTGGCAGATGAGTATTGCTAAGAAGCAAACAATGGGATCTTGAGGAAAGTGGGAGGCAGACTTTAGGCTGGGATTTGTGCAGGAATAGCAGGGTGTCATGCTTCAGCCTGATGGAGAATAGAGGTGGGGGTTATGTATGAGGTGAACAAACAGCCATTTCCAGGCTCTGTGGGAGACCAATGGCTATTCTGCATACCATGCTTTTCAGGAACCAAAAAAAGACAGCAAGCCCACAGCAAAGAGCAGCATGTGCTGGGCTGAAATCCCCTCTCCCTCCTCAGCACAGCTGTGTTCTGAGTGCCTGCCCAGTTCATCTGCCACCGAGAACTTTGCTGATGCTTTGCTGACCTGCAGCGCTGATGGAGGCTCTTGTTTGCGCAAGGCCAGGCAGCTGCATCTTCCTCCCTGCCATCTGCCAGCACAGCCATTCCAAGTCGTGGGGACATGAGTGGGTTGCAGATGTGGGTGGCAGCACATGCCTTAGCATCATGCCATCACAAGAAACCTCCACCTCTGGGTGGGTAGAAAGGAGTGACATTTTTATTGGTGGATTGCTGTACTCCGAGGCATTGCATAGGCAAAAGGAGGCTCTGTGTTGCCATGTTTTGGTAACCACTGCTGTGATTTTTTATCACCTTAATGTCGTTGAGCAAGAAGGGATCCAGTGTGTGGGTAGGATTTTACAGCAGCTTTCTTCTGTCACCAGTTGTGTACAAATTGCTCCTGCCTTCTGGCTTTAGGCAACAGGTGGTGCTGCCCCCTCTTCAGGTACAGGCACAGGCCAGCCCTTGAGACTCCCAGGCCCAGAGTCTGGGAAGAAGAGGTGGGAACAAAGTGCACTCATGTTTTTCCCTCGGCCTAGTGAGGATCGGATTTGTTCCCACCAGGGAAGTCTTTTGTCATAATCTCTCTCATTTCCTCACTTCTCTTCTTGTCAATGATCTCCATCTCGCGCATTTTCTGCAAAGTACAAAGGGGAAGGGCTGAGCAGGGAGAATTCTGGCTGCTATTTTTTTTTCCTTCTTTTGCCAACCCCAAGAACAAAAGTTCTGTTCCCCTGATTAAGTTACATACAGAGATGGAAAGAAAGGCTGAAAACCTCTATTCCCCCATTCCCCAAATTCATGCCTGTCCTGTCCCATGAAGGGAAACGCTCAGTTCTCTGCCGCCTTCCCTGCTCAGGTATCAGAGGAGCCTCTGATTTAAGGTCCCTGACACTAGGGATTCCCTCCACGTACGTACAGCCAATGCCGCCAGGACCCTCACATACCTGTGAGATTTCAGTGAGGACAATGCTTCGATACTTCTTGCCCTGCCCGAGAGCTTCCATCTCTGCCAGGAATTTGCTCCTTTCCTGAACTTCATTCACCACTGATGGATAAGACAAAACACCAAGGAAACAGGATTCAACCAGAAGGTAAGAAAACATGTTTCTGTCTAGATCTGAACCCCCTATTTCCTAGCTCTGCTTGAAAAGCAGTCCCACCAGGGGAAGGGTGATGTCTGCTGTAACGCTTATCTTGCATGTCATCAAAATACCTCTGTAGTCCCTTACACAATGGGAAATGTCCCCACTGGTTATCTTCTTACCAGCCCTATCTTGCAGGAGCGGTAACTTTCTAGTTATTTTTATACAGACAATCCTCTGTTGCTTGTGGGAAATTTAACCATTCTGTGGATGGAGACAGAAGCTGCTTAAAGCTGTTGAGGTTCATTAGTTCACATGCATCACCCAGTGACCGCAACCAACTCTGCTCCAAGGATTAGCACAGGCACAGAACATTAGCTGCTGCCTTGCATCACAGACCTGCAGACAGCTGGTCCAAATCTTGCCACAGTACAAAGTACTTGGGTATCTCAGATGTGTCAAGGACAACACTTAGCTTGCAACAAGTTTTAGAGGATACAAAGCATGCGTGAAGCCACCTGTACTGGCTGCCCTGCAGCAAGGACCAAAGCACCCCTTCTGTACATGTTATTCTGGTGTTGTCCATCTTTATGCTGCCCTGGCTAGTGAAGGGCTGGCTGGGGTGGACACACACATTGAACATTCAAGTACAGAGAGGTATTAGGCAGGGTTTTGCCATCCCAGAATACTCTGCAGACCAAAGTCCATCACTGCTTAAAATCCTGCTTGACATTTAAGCCTTGCTAGTGTAACTGCTCTAATCTTGCAGTGAAAACAAACAGAGTCCAAACCATGGTCAAGCTGGCAAGCGTCCTGATCTATGTTGAGTTACGCTGGCTGGAAAAAGGACCCGCAGTACCTGGGCTTCCTGCTCAGGTCACCCTGCATGTCCTGAGGGAATTTGCCTGCCAGCAGAGTTCATTTTGTGCAGGCAGCCCAGGGAGCTTGAATCTGCCAGCAAACCTCTGCAGTATAAGCTCTGTGAGGACAGCTGGATCACAGCGTCACAGCAGCAAGTCCTTTCTCTTGGAAACTGGGCTTTGTGCCTCCTTCCACAACAGGCTCCAGGTTACCAGCAACATGGCTGCCCGCCCCAGCCTTGGAGGGAGCTGGATTCCCAGGCTTCCCACCTGCCCTCCTCCAGGGTGCCTAAAGACCTACATTCTTCAAACCGGTCAGGCTCAGGTATTTCCTCTTCCTTTGTCTGAACCAGCGTCTGCTTCACCTTGTGCTCCACCACATCCTTCCCTGTCGCTAAGACGTTTTGGAGCCTTTGCTTCTCCTTTTCCAAATCCCCTGTGAATGCCAAGGGGAAAAAAATGAGTATCAGCCTGTCTCCTCAGGAGCAGCCCGGCCACACCACTTCCCTGCCAACGGAAGAGGAAGCGTTACGGTAACAACAGCCCATCCCCAGGCTGAACTGCACAAGCCCTGCACAGGCACAGGCATGCAGAGCCAACCAGACAGACATCACAGGATTCGTTCACATTTCTAAGATAGAAAATTACAGAGCACTCCCCTCGTACGCAAGGATTGTGCAAGTCCCTGTCGCCTCTCTCCCGCCTAGCCAGCGGGCACAAGTCAGCAAGAACTGACAGTAGATGTTCCCTCAGAGATCCATTTTCAAAGCATCTTTGAAGACAGAAAGCCTGAAGACGATGAGCAATTAAGACACTCTCCGCCACTGCTGAAATTGTAAGCAGGAGATAGACATAAGGGGAAGAGATGAACCAGGCAGCATCATTTATTTATTAGTCGTGTTTACTGACTTACGCCTTGCCCGTGGCTTGAATTTCTCTCGGGTGTAGGCATCTCCTGCCTGGCAGACCTTGGCAGGCCGGAGATGTGGTTTAGCTGGAAGTCTGCTGGGCTGACAAACTGGTGGGGAGAAAGCAGGCGCTGGAGGGGCTGGTTCTTTGCTGGATGTGGGGTGGCACTGGAGGGGCAGGGTGTCTCCTCCTGGAGAACAAACCAGAAATAACAGCAAGTCAGACAGAGAGGGACCTGGATGGATGGCCCCAGGCTACTGCCAGCAGAAGATCTGCCTATTGACCACTGTAGCACCATGACTGAAGATGTGCCAGACAGATGTCTCACTCTGGTTGTTGGTATGCGCTGACAGGAGACAGGCTGTGCTTTAAGTCACACCATTGCCTCTTGTTCCCTGGATGACCCCTGAGGACACCTTGCCCTTTACGTACCCATACTTTGGCAGCAGTTGTGCTGCTTTCTCAAAGCACTTGCTCATCCAAGCAGGCCATGGGCAAATGCCCCTGTCTCGAGATGAGCAGAAAAAGCTCTTCACCACAACACAGCAGTGGGCAGGAGTGCAAGAGGGCCATCACTCACGTTTCACACAGTCCATCAGGTATCGCTTCTGGAAACACATCAGCTTCGACTCCTCCATCATCACTGAAAAACATGACATATGGGTGAAGATGGCAGCCCAAGGGGGCCCCACACCTCCCCTCCGGCAGCAGGGATGGGCTGGGGAAGGCCCCCCAGGGCAATCCCCCCTCAACATCAGAAGGGGAAGATACAGGTTTAGAATCATAGAATCATTTAGGGCAGAAAAGGTTTTTANCCCCTCTCTGGGCCGGTGGACTAGCGGAGGGATGCCTCACTTGGCGGGGGAGGGGGCTCCTCCCTGCAGCGGGGGCAGGAGGGGCCGGATCCCGGCTGTGCGCGGGGTACGGGGATGCCGAGCCGCCGGGCCCGGCCCCGGCCCCGNATCTAATGTTCAATCTGAACCTCCCCTGGCACAACTAGAGGCTGTTTCCTCTTGTCCTATTGCTTGTTACTTGGTAGAAGAGACCAGCCCCACCTCATTACAACTTCCTTTCAGGGAGTGGTAGAGGGCAATAAGGTCTCCCCTGAGCTTCCTTTTCTCCAGGCTCAACAACCCCAGTTCTCTCAGCCACAGTCCTTGTAGGTCTTGTCTCTAGACCATTCATCAGCTTTGTTGCCCTTCTTTGAACGTGCTCCAGCCCAAAACTAAACACAGTATTTGAGGTGTGGCTTCACCGATGCCAAGTACAGGGGGACAATCACTGCCCTA
>VYZX01014972.1:49511-71535 GCA_013401335.1 Brachypteracias leptosomus
GGCCCGGCCGCGGCGGGCGCTGACGTCACGCCGCGGCGTTGAGGCGCCTCCATTGCGGCTAGCGGCGCCCCGGGAGGCAACGGCACGTCACGCGTCGCCCCGGCAACGGCGCCGCCGGGGCACTTCCGGCAGCGTCACGGCGGGCACACGGAAGCGGTTCCCACTTCCGGCGAGAAGGGAGGCGGCGGGGAGGCAACATGTCTGACAACGAGGACAAGTGAGCTCGGGGCCGGCAGGGGTAGGAAGGGAAGGGGTGGCAGCTGCGGCGTCTCGCGTCCCGTCCCGGGCTGTCGGGAACCCGCGGCAGGGGCTGCCCGGCCCGGTGTGCGACGTGCATGTCTCTCCCGCAGCTTTGACGGGGACGACTTCGACGATGTGGAGGAAGATGAGGGGCTGGAGGATCTGGAGAACGCGGAGGAGGTGGGTGCCCCGCGGTCCCCGCACCGCCCAGCCCGGCCTGGCGCTGCTGGTAGCAGGGGCTTCCGCCTCGGCCCGGTTGGGCGGTCGCTGGGGCTGGGGAGGCCTCAGGGGCTCTCCCAGCCCCGCGGGGTCTCGGTGGTGGGCGCAGCTGGACCGCAGCGCTGGTTTGCTCTCCCCAGGAGGGACAGGAGAACGTGGAAATCCTCCCCTCGGGCGAGCGGCAGCAGGCGAACCAGAAGCGGATTACTACCCCCTACATGACCAAGTATGAGCGAGCCAGAGTCCTGGGCACTCGTGCCCTCCAGATAGCGTGAGTATTTCCCATCCTGAGAATTGCCCCAGCTTGTCTTCCCTTCCCAGTGAAAGTTGCTTTTCTCTTTCCTTAAAAATGCCTGAATCTCTTCTAATCTCTTCCGTGACTGCAGAACTTTCAACTCACCATCTTGGTCCACAGGACCATGGAGCCGTTAATTGCATGTGAAGTCTTTGTATCTCTCCTTGACTGAGACCATGGTACTTGTGCCTAGAGGGGGAGGCGTTCAGCAGCTGCAGTGAACTTCCCTAGGTCACAGGCAAAATGAGAAGGGACTGTGACAAGCTCATCATGGCTTCTGCCTTTTCCAAGGGAGCCAGTGTGGGCTGGAAAGCTTAGAACGGTTTTGCGAATGCCAATGTTGGAGGATGGGATGTTCCAGAACATCTTCAGTTGATACTGCAGGGCTGTAGGAATTGGGAATGGAGTAACCAACCTGAAATCTCTTTCAAGGGTGGCTGCATTGTGGCGGGCTGTAAGTTTTTAAAAGTGTTTGGAATAGTAAGGCCTCATTTATAATAGATAATAACATTTAGATTCTACTTTAAGTGCTCTTGAGGCTGGCTGCTCTCAACTTTTATCCATTTACATGTCTAGACTTGTTCTAATAATACATATCAAAAAGTTTTGTACTTTTTGAAAAGCTGCCTTTTGAGATTATTGAGCTGTGGCAAGACTTGTCTGAAAGTTCTGAGTTTCATCTTGGTTATATCTATCCTCAAAGTGATGCCTCTCATCTACATCATTTATAAGCTCATAAGTGGTGATCAGATCTTTCCTTAATCATCAATTTGCCAAGCTATTCTTTGCACAGTCTGTGAAGCTGTTTTGTGCACATTCTTTCAACTGATGAAAGGCCAGAAATATGGGGGAGATGAAATGGGCCCGTGCCAGGCCTTTAATCCAAACCACTCTGGTGCCTGGTTCTGCTTCACCTGCATGTTCTGCCTTCCCCACTGAACCTGGGCCAGCAGCAGCCCCCAGTGGCCTTACCCACACATAACTCATGGACTTCTTTTGCTGCTGCCGTCTAATGGATGGATATCATCACCCTTGTTTGCTTTGTTGTTAACCCTCTAGGAATCAAAAATTAAGTATTTTGCAGAGGTAGAGCTCATTGTAAATCCTGGCCCTCAATTCCCCTCAAACAAAGCCAGGAAGGTTTAAGCAGATCAGAACGTAAGAGGTGTGCTGGAATTGCACAAGTTTTGCTTGTTTTATAGTGTTTCCAACCTCTCTGGATTGTTTTAGAACCATTCTTTTCCTCATGTTTAAGTACAGCAGAGGGTGACTAGAAGGATGTGGGTTTGACCAGCCCTTGAGCACCTTTCTTGAGGTCAGCAGAGGCTGAGGCAAGAAAAAACATTCAAGTAAAAACTTAGCGTGTAATTACTTGTGGGAATTTTCTTGCTGAAGTGCATAAGAGAGCATATCAGACTTGCCAAGGTGGTGTCTCATGCCCCTATTTTACTGGCCCAAGTTCAGGTGATGTAGGTAGGCATGTGCTTAGCTGTCCCTCTTCCCTCTCTGTGTGTCCTCTCAAATAACTGTTGATGTTCTGTCCCAGGATGTGTGCCCCTGTGATGGTGGAGTTGGAAGGAGAGACAGACCCCTTGCTGATTGCCATGAAAGAACTCAAGTAAGTCCCAGACTTTGGTGGTGAGCATATTGCCTTCCGTAAAGCCAGCAGTCCTCTCCTCATCCCAGCATTTAGCAGCTTATTCCAAGACAACCTTGTCTTTCCTTGATAACAGAGCTCTACAGTTGCCTTCCCCGTTTTCACCTTGGGACTTCTCTGCAGCTGCTCTCTCCCATCCTAGTTGTTTGTGCAAAATACTGGTGATGAGGAGTGCTCTGACCTCTTTTAGTTCAGAGTCCAAGTGTTCTTTATTTCTGTGATGAGAACCCAAGGTCCTCATCAGTGTAATTCCCTGAACTGAATTGATTGGAAGCAGCCACCTGAACAGACCCATGTCCAAATGAAGTGCTGGCAAAAAATAAAATAAGGATCAGGCTGGTGGCAAGGAGATCCCGTTAAGAATGTTCTTTTACTGCAGCAGAGGTGGCTTTTTGATGACTACTTGCAGGCCCACCTTTCACAGCAGTGCTCTCTGCAGGCCCACAGTTTGCCTGCATGGTCAATGACCTAGAATCACAGGGATCCTTCAAGCAGAGCAACTGGACTCCATTACTGATTGTCCCTGTTCTTGAACTGAATTGTCCCTCTGCTCCTCCATTTTCTCAGTGCACTGCAGTCGCTCTTGCGGTTTTTATATCTATTACAGCTCTCTTCGTCATTGCCAAAAGCTCCTTGGGTCATGTTCCTGTCAGATTTCCAAGCTCAATCTGAGTTGCTTCTCATCACTGTCTGAATGTGAGCTCTCAAAAGTAAGCCAGGGTGTGACAAAGTATAGTGGCATCCTCTCCTGTGCCAAAATTCAGTTGTAATTCTTGGCAGGAGGGACCTACTTTGCTACTGGAAAAAAAAATGGCCCTGAACGTGATCATTAAAAGAAGTTGTATTACTTTTCAAGTCTGATATGGTTGAAACCTGATGCCCTGGTTAGATTCCAGACTGTCTCATTGCATTCTGCTGACTTAAATCTACTTTCATTAAGTGAAATTATGTTCAGCATTTTCTTGCTTTCTGATTGGAAGCACTGTTAGCAGATGCTGTGCCCCAAACCCCACTGTACCAGGTTTTGGCACCTGAATAGTCCCTATTTCATGTATCCTACTCTGTAAATGCCAGTTTTTCATGAAGGTTCTTAGAATTCTGCCACTTCTACAGTGTCTTGTGGGGGAAAATCTTCCATCAAACAAGAAGTGGATTTGTTCAAGTCCCTTGATTTTCCTCCCCCCCCCCTCCCATTTCTATATTAGATGCTTGATGTTGTTTTATAGTGGGTTCAGATCACAGGGCTCAATTCCTGCAGCAGCAACAAGGGGCTGACCTTCTGTAGCTCTTTGGTTGTTTTGAGTCACAAGGTTGCTCAGTGTTTTGCACCTACAAAAGAGAGCAGATTGTTGGGACTTCTCTCTACTAAACAACAGCAAGTCACTGGTGCTACATGAATCTCTCAGTTAAACCTGGGGAGCTTGGTGAAGCCACTAAGCACCTCAGTTCCCATTGCTAGAGTGGTATCCTAAAGGCTCTAGCATTTCTGTTCACCTCTGTCCTCCCTTCAGAGCACGCAAGATCCCCATAATCATCCGTCGTTACCTACCAGATGGGAGCTATGAAGACTGGGGTGTGGATGAATTAATTATCACAGACTGATCAGCCTCCAGCCATTGGTTTGATTCTTTCTCCAGAGATGTTTCTATTTTTGTTTATATTTGTGTAAATAAATTATAAATCTAATTTTAAGTTAAATGTGTGTGGGGTTTTTTTTCTCCCACCTTCTCATTCATCTCAGTCCTATGTGCCCAAGGGAAGACTTTCTTCTCTCTGCCAGCTTTGTCGTTTTTCTTTCCATCCTTGATATGGGCTATATTAATAAGATTTGGGAGCCAAGAGCCATGCTTTTCTTGCAGCTTTTCTCCACCTGTGAAGGTCCTACCTTTTAGCTAAGCTAAAGACTGCAGTAACTACTTCCTCCTCCCACATTGCTCCTCCCTGGTTATAGAACTGATTAGCCAATTAAACTCCTGCTGTACAAAAATGCTCTTGCAGGTACTTTGGCTTCAGAAAGACTCCAGCCCTCCACCCATGTCCCTTAAAACAGGAGTGCTGAGACACCTCCATTGCCTCCCCCTAGACAGTTGGGCCTTTGTGCCCTGAGCAGGTTGCTGTGGAAACTCCTAATTTCCTCTCTGGCCTGGGCTGGCTGTGGGGCTTCTCAGGAGTATCGTAGAGCAGCTCTCATCAAATCACCTATTGTTTCCCCCTCCTGCTGCTTATCAGAAGTGGGGATCCCCTTTCAGTGGCACTGCCTGGGCCGGAAGCGCAGTCGCCACTTGCAGTCCCACCAGCTTGGCCATTGTAGGTTGTTGCTGGGCTTGCTCCTTGTACAGCCATTCTCTGGCACGTGGTGGAACTGCTGGGTCTGGATGTGCAGTGCTCTCCAGCCACCTCAGCTGTACATACTCTGGTGGTTCTTGCGGCAGCACAACAGTGCTTAAGTCCTAGAGTCCCTGTAATCTGTAGTGTGATGAAAGATCAGTCGTTTGTACTCTTCAGGTACCTGCAGTCTTGCCTCTGATGTGCAAGGAGGTTATATGCTCAAGTCAAGAGCTGGGTGGATGCTCTTGCAATACAATCTGCAAGAGCTTCTAGCCAGCCATCTGCCTAGTTTTCATTTATTGATCTGTGTGCTCCAAGATTCTTGCTCTGTGTGAAGAAGTTATGAGCTCTTGGGCAGAATACACCAAATCTTTTTCAATTATCTTACTTAAAAGTACTCTTGGAATTTTTGTTTTAAAGAGAAGAAGGGGGAAGATCCACCTCACCTATTGTCTCTGCTTTACCTTAATTTTTCTATTTATGCTGTTCCAGGAAGAATATTTCCAACTAGTTTGTGTTACAGCTTGTGCTTATACATAAAGCTTGCATTCTTCAAGCTGTATGTGTGGTTGGTGCCTGCACATAAGCATCTGTGTCCCAAGGGGAGTTTATATCCACCTGCCTGGGAACTCGGCTCATATAACCAACCATGAATGTCATTCTCTTACTACTACTTGTAAAAGCACCATTCCATCCTTCCTCTATTGGTGTGCGCAGGAGGAGCTGGTTTGGGAGGTGATAATGCAAGAGCTGAATGGATCCCTGGACAAAACGACAGGTCGAAGGAAATGTGGAGATGCTTGCAGGTGTGGGAAGGGGTTGACTGTGTCCCCCCACACAAATACTTCCTGGTCCAGGCCATCCTTACTAAGAAAAGGTTAATTTGCAGCACTGTGGCCTTCAGCCTTCTCCCCCCACCCTCCATGGAATCCTTTAATCACGTTGGTGTGGTGAAATTTCAGCCCTGAAATGGTGCCTTTGTGCAATCGTTTTGGCGTCTGCCATGGAGTGCGGGGGTCTTTTTCTTGTCCTTTTTTTTTTTTTTTTTTNTTAAATGGCTTCTTTGTTCCCTACCCGACTCCCCTCCCCAGCCCTGCATCTGTATCAGATACGATTAAAGGGATAGGGAAGGATGCCGGGCCAGCTCCAGCTAGGCTGCAGGAGGAGCAGTTAACCCCTCTGTTACCAGTGGCATTTTCAGTCCTGTCTTAGTTGTGAGGACCTCCTAGATGAGAGGAGGCATCCTCTTCCAGTAAATAAAGGTTGACATAGAGTCCACTTGCTTTCTCAATTTGCTTTTGGAAGAGCTGGAGAAGGGTAATTGTATGTGGTTAAGAACTTCCTTTTCCCACTCTTTTGTTTTGTCCACACCGTGTCCTTTCCTTCCTACCCCTGTGATCAGCTCTCCTAACCCTAACCCCAACCCCAACCACCATGGCTTCCTTTCTTCCCCACACATATTCCTGACCTGCTCAGCAGCGCAGTGGTTCCCTTGTGGACTCTTCCCACAGACTGTGATTTGGACTAGAGATTTCTCCTTCTCTCCAGTGAGTGGCCACAGTCCTGTTCTGCATGGAGCCTTTTTAGCTGGCATCACCATTGTTAGACCTATTAAGCCATTCTGCTGTTGATGCTTTTGGACCTATACAGGACTTCATCCAAATAGTGTTGTGAGTTTTAAAAAGCTTTGAAGGTGTTCCACAGTTCCTACACATCATGCTTACTCTGCTCACCCATAAAATGTTTAGTGAACACAAACTCGCTGCATTGATCATGTGTCAGCATTGAAACCCTTTGGAATCAATCTGTCGTCGTTGCAGTCTCTGTGTTAATTGGGATCCTGCCTTGCTGCCATTACTCTTGAGAGATGTTCTTAAGCAGACTGATATCTGCTGTACATTTCCTTTCTAAACATCCTCAGATAGCCTCCCAGGACCTGACTACACTCAGGATGTCTTCTTCAACTAGTAAGAAGGTGCATACATCTATTCTTGAATATGCTTTCTGTATGTGTTTGTATTCGGTTCTTGCATGTGGAGGGCAAGAGGCCAGGGGGTTGAGTTTCTATAGAGAAACTAATGGTTGCTTCCAAAATACACAAGTTTGTGTACTTGGGGGAGTTTGTTTTTGAAGGTGCATGATCTGCCACCTGGTGATGAGGAGCCAAGACGAGAAACCCCACGCTCCTATTCTGGAGAGGATTAACAATCATACTAAGAAATTCTTGGGTGAAGCAGATGCACAATAGTGCTGCTGAATTGCACGTGGTGAATCCTAGCTGAAGAACAAAAATCAGTGTTACTACGTTTCTCACTGAAGAAATGACTGGAGCTGGGGTGTGAACAGGTGAGCGTCATCTCCGTGAAGGGATCTGTTAAGCCAGAGGTCTACCTATGTCCTCTTCATGACAGCCAGAGGAAGGCTGTGGATGTGATCCATGTGGTGGTGGTGGTGGTGTGACCCATCATGCACTTACTGGGGGGAAAAAACAGAGACTTGCAGAAAAGAGGTATAAAAACCCCAGACATGTGAAAATGAAACTTTTAAGTTTATTATTCCGTATGTTTAATGCAGAGTTAATGGTGCTAGGACAGCATAGAAAAGGAGGTGGGGGAGGAAGGTGCTACTTGCATAAATAAGGGGACAGGGCTTGAAGAGGTTACATGCGTACAAGGAGCAAACATTCTACATGATCTTTTCAGACACCACAAGGATAAGTCATCCATAGCTAAGGGGGGCAGGAAGGGCATTTGACAGTCATATCAACAGAGGGATACAGCGGCACTGATCACAGTCCATGTTTGGTCAAAGTATTTTATCTTTCTAGACTGGAATATCCATTGGAAGGTCCCACAACATGTTTCTGCGATCAATTGCCAGGAGTCATCTTTTCCTGCAGCAACTTTTGTGCCAGTTCATTCCCTGGCATGACAAACCACCCCAGTCCTGAAGGTGACAAAGGAGAAGTAAGCAGACTCCTCAGGTGTTGGGCTGAAACAATGAGGTTGATCTGACTGCGAGAGCTGGTTGCTTCCAGTTTGAAACCCAGAGAGGAAAACAAATTGCTTTGCACCTAAATAGGTTTCTTTTCTTTACAGTCATCCAAGACTGGGTGCGTATCTATCTTGCTTAAAGCCACAGGAGTATCTTTCCATCCTCAGCATAGGTAGGAGAGAGGCGTTGACTGACTGGAAGACAATGAATAAATGGTCGGGGATGCATGCTTCATTGATCTGAGTTTGGAGTGGGGCTTCAAAGAGAGTATTGGAATCAACTCGAGGTGTTGGCAAGTGCGTAGTAGCTTTCTTGGTGTCTCATCATTTCAGGCAAGCACAGTCAGACATGGAAGAGCAAGGACCAAGTTTGCTCAGAGGTTGTTTGGAATACTGAAGAGATTAGAAAAGACTGAGATGCCCAGAATGCCAGACATAAGTGAACAATATTGAGTAATTGTAAGAAAGGAGGATTCACCCACAGCACCCTAATGGTTCACTGGTCCTTCTCCATCTTTCCTGCACCTCCATGCATGAACATACATGCACACACAGGCTGTGACATGAGTAACACTAAGAACAACAGTGTGGTTCCTGAATCCTACATGTTGTTCAGCAAGCTTTAAAATCTCCATGCAGGAAAGAGCGTGGAATTAAACAGAGACAAGATGGAGAGAAGAGGCAGGGAGAAAAGCTAGGATGCAGCTGTGGAAATAGCAGGGAAGCAGGCGTAGGTAGGTCTTCCAACAAGGTTCAAGATTCATGCATGTGTGAATCTTAGGCAGGACTGCTGCACAACGCTGATCGCAAGGAAGCTGGCCGTGCTGTCCTCCTTACTACTCCTCCCATAACGTGTTCACCAAGGCTGAGCAACCACCCTTCACCCACAGCAGGTGACAAAAGTGTTGGCCATTGTGGCCCGTTGGAAACACTTGCTAGCTCCTTGGAGCAGTTTGGAGAGGGGAAGGAAAGGACAGTCTCTCTCATCATACGGTCCAGGGTGCGCACAACAAAATCCACCACAGACCAGTCACTCCATGTCTAGAATCCTCCTCAGCTAGAAGGCCAATAAGGTGTCGCAAGCCAGTCACTTGGCCTTGCGTGAAATTGGTAAAGGGCGAAAGGACGAAAAACCTTCCTGTAGGTGGGTGAGCCAGCGATAGCCGGGGTCAAGAAAGGCACTTCTGTATACTCAGTGGGTTCTGGTGGCTGTGTGACACTGAGTGACCTCGGAGTTCGGAGGCTCTTCTGCCTGTGCTGATTCTTCGGAGCCTTTCCATCGCTGCTTTGGTCACCGTTCCCCATTCCCTACGGTCTGGAGAGAGTCGTATACACAGGCTGTTCCCAATGTGTGGGGCTATGGGACTGTGGCACGGAGGGTGCGGGGTCAGAGATGGCAGTGTAAAGGGGACGTTGGGAAGGTCCCATATAGGAGAAGGCAGAGTAGAGGCCAGAGGCTTGGGTGGAATGGCTGTAGTAGGGTCCTGAGGGCTGGTGGTCCGGGTAGTCAAACTGTGGCCTGGAGATGGAGGGGAAGGCTGAACCATAGTGGGGCAGACTCAGGGATGTGTAAGCTATCTGGGAGGTGGAGGGCTGGTCGGTGTAATGACCTCCAGGAGTGGACCCCTCCGTTTTCACCTGGGCCTTGGAGTCCACCACCGATGAGGTGGCAGTGGACAAGGAGACTCCATGTTGCTTGGAGATCCAGGCAGAGTGTCCACTGGCTGCAGCCAGGGCGCTCCCCAGGCCATAGCCAGCAGCCGCCGCTGCTGCGTAACTCCCAACATGGCCGGGGTGGCCGGCATGTCCGTTGGGAGGCAGGTATTGGTCGAATTCATTGACATCGAAGGTCTCCATGTTGGACATCACTTCATGACTGATCTCCCCGATGTCCACATTGCCAAAGTCAATATGTGGCTTCCCCCCTTCCCCCAGGGAACGCCCTTCTCGTTTGGAGTCGGTTTTGCCTGCCTGCAGCTCGGTCTTAGGGGTGGTAGGAGGTGTGGGGGGCCCGTGGCTCTGACCTGCAATGTGAAAAACATTTTGAGGAGGAAAAAAAGAGAACAGGTGAGTTACTGCTTTATGCCTGTCTTTATACACAGCCCAGCTTCACTCCTCACAGTTTGCCAGCAACTGGCTGGATGGAGAATTCAGGGGAGGGAGAAAGAAATAGCCAGCCAAAACCGAACCTTTTTCTTGTGGTAAAAGAGGGAGGGTGCAATGATACCTTGCCTGACCAGAGGAGTGCAAGTGCTTGTGAAACTCAGACACATCCCTATACTGCTGACTCCAGCAGAGTTTGAGTCACCAGCAAGTTGGGAGCCATATCACTAAGACTTTCACCGTGATGACTTGTCTTTTTTGAGCCTCTGAGTTGGCTGTAACCTGTCAGTAGGTTCATGAAGACCTGCAACTCACCTGAGGAGTGTTCTGGTTGACCATCGGACATGGGCGACCCTTCGCCAGGATGTCTGTGATCGAGGTGGGCATTCTTGTAGTGGGCCTGGATGGCGGCAGCCCCACCAGCCTCCCCCTCCACTTGGCCTTCCCCCTCGCCCTGCGCGGCCTTGCCATTTTTCCGCCGGCGGGGCTGGTACTTGTAATCTGGATGGTCCTTCTTGTGCTGCATCCTCAACCGCTCTGCCTCTTCAATAAAGGGCCGCTTGTCACTTTCATTCAACAGCCTGCAGAGGCAAAGGTGGTAAAGAAGAGGAGAGGGGCAGGAGACGGGCAAATATGTCAGAAAAAAACATACCTATACACAGCATTGTGGGACAGGATGTGTAGATCCAGATGTCAGTGTTGCCCCATTAAGGGTATTTCCCAGAACAACAGGTAGAGCTTGGAAATGTTTCAGTGGAGAATGGAGACAGCAGTGTTTTCCTCCTCATCATTAATTATTAAGCCCTGACAATGGTTGGTGCCAGAGCTGGGTCCCCCCTCCCCAGCTGCATGATGCTTCTCACCTCAATAAGTTCAACACCCTCTCTAACATTGCCCTAAGACAAAGCACAGCCTTTCATAGCCCAGTAAAATAAGACTGAACAAGCTGCTTTCAAAGACTTTGGGTAAATTAAGGGCAGTTGGGATCATCCTTCGGACTAAGGCAGTGTGGCACACCCTTGCTACATGTAGTGCTGCCTCCTGCATGTCTCTTGGTCTTCCCCAGACTGTATTTATTCCAATTTAACTTCCCACCCTTCCATAGATTCTGCTCCCAGTTTGAGGCTCTACTGAGCGCAAGCAGTAGCAATTGGTGTTGGCTCCAAGATCCCCATGTTGCTGTATGGAGCTTGCTGGGCCTTTAAGCATCTTGCAGTATCCTAGAAGGGATTTAAATAAAATTCTGAAGCGGAGGAAATGGTGTATTATGCTATTCCTGGAGCTCCTGCTCACCTTAGACATGGATAATGAAAAAGGCTGAAGCCCAAAGGACCAGCCCTTCTTGAACTTAGCTGAGCAGTTGTAAAAAATTTATCTGCTATGTTGCTATCCTTGTAGAAATAGATGAGCTTTGGTCTCTGGATGAAAGACACTGCAGGAATGTAAGGCCCTTCTCTGTATTCCTGCCAGATCATGGGCTGCTCTAGTTAAGACAGACTATCCAAGGAAATGGTGAAATATGCGGGCAGGATGGCTTAGAGAACTTGAAAAAGAGATCAATCTCATTGCTCAAGCCTTTAACAGCATCTCAGCTGGAAGCACTTCAGTTTGATTTTATGATTTTTCCCCTCAAATATTCTTGTGATTCAAGGTCATCCTGCTTCCAAGCAGAAACCAGGGAAGGGACCAGACTTCCCATGACTTGCAACCCCAACAGCTGTTAGAAATGGCAGGGTTCCCAAACAGCAAAAAATGCTCATGATATGAGATGTCCACACTTTTTTCTCTCCAACAAAAAAACTGCCTGGGGATGGGGCTGTGCCAGCACCTTGGTATCCCTGAAGCTCTCAGCAGACCAGTTCTGTTAAGCTGTAGGCGCTGAGGAAGATATAAAGGCCTGAAGTGGCCTGAAAAACTGAAGAGGAGGTATGGCTCAAGGAGCACACAGATAAATCTGGCAGGGGATCAAAGGCACCATCAGTAAGTAATGGGTTGATTCCCAAGCACCTCCTTTCCCCTTGCTCCTTGTGTGTCCCCTCGGCTAGCAGCCAGAAGGTGTGTGGCACGGGCTGGAGCCCATTACAGTGCTGACCTGGGTTCACTCTAGGCAGCCTGAGCAGGTCGCGGCCGCACACCGCATTCCTCCACTGCCTTAATCCCGGAGATTAAAGCAACTGAGCCACCATGAATTCAACACCAGCTTTCCTGTCTCCCTCCCACCGCCATACACCAGGCTCACACGTCCCAGAGGACTCTAATCCCTCAGCCTGCACTGCTCCAGATGGCCTTCGAAGGGATCCAAAGGAACATCATGGCCAACCCTTGTAGGCATCGTAGATTGGGAGATGAACTTGCCTTGGCAAAACCTTCATCCTTGTGGAATGCCCCATCTCCATAGGAGATGGAAAGCAGAGGCAAAATGTACAGCCTTGCAACCCAGGACACTTCACAACAAGTCAGCCAGCCTCTTGTGTCCCTGTACTCCCAGCTAGAAGTGATAAGATGCTGTGGTTGGAAATGAAAGGTCTCTTTCTATGTGGGCACCTCTCAGAGCAAGAGGGCTGTAGACTGCATGGCCAGCTTTGATCTGCAGGGCAGACTGCATGGGGGCAAACTCAGAGCAGAGCCTCCTATGGAGACCAAAGCTCAGCCTCCCAGATCCATCTCATGGATGGCATGAACCAGAGCTGCTCAAGTCTATGTAGAAGTCAGATCCCTGTCCTCTGAGCTCTGCCCGAGTACCTCACCTCCTCTCCTCTTGACAGCAGCCCACAGGCAATGCCACCATCAGGACAGTGCCAAGTCCCCTCCCCGTGTCTTTGCCTTCTCCTTTCCAAGGCTGCCTGCTCCTTCCTCCCTCCCTCTGGGATCAGAGCTCAAATCGGCTAAAGTGAAACTGGTGCGAGCAGGCAAAGGCCAGGAGATTTGGGGGGATTTGGATTTCACTTGCTTCCTGCCCCCTCCTCCTGCCCCCCACGCTCCCCAGGACATAATGCAAAGGAATCTCGCACGGGCAGAGAAGTTATGGATCACAGAGCAAAGCCCTTCATGGGGCTTAACTGAGCCCTCGCCACCCTGCCTGACACTGAATGTTCACCCCTGAGCTGAGGGGAGAGGGGCAAGCATCCAGTGCCCTGCTCTGGGAGGAGAAAGAGGGGCTAAGATGGTTCTGCCCACCTCTTGCACCTTCCCCGTGTGCCGCCTGGCACGATGCCCTGCTGCGTGCCAGGCAGTGGCTCAGCGGCCACGGGCCTGACCCTGTGCCGGACTCAGCTGCTGATGAGTCAGTGCCACGATGGGGTTGGGAACTGGGGCTGATGAAAGACAGGGGATGGCTGGGAGCAGAAGGCAGCCAGGTGGGCTCTCCTACACATCCACAGTCCTGGATTTTGTGGGCATGACCCCGTTCCTGGGTGCTGCCACCCCCATGAAAAAGATCCCTCCATCAGGTCCTCTTGCTCTTCCCTACCAAATCTTCCTCCCCTCTTCCGGTGCCTCACTTGGTCTTGGCCCTGGAGGTGGTGCTGGCTGGCATTTTGGCTGAGAGTCATGCCGACATTTTCGGCAGTCAGCCTCCATTTGAGAGCTGCTCCCTGTCTCACCCCAAGGGAGAAAAGCAGCTAGGGCAAAATTTTGTGGCTACCAAGCACAGAAACTCTCCATTCTTCCTTTTCAATACATTCAGTTCATCAACTGCACCCCTCATGCACCCTAAGTGGGTACAGACTGGAGGAGGTGGATGAGGCCATAAGCCCCCTAGCACCACACTTATGGCCAGGCAGGTAGCACAGCCATCTGGACATGTCCTGCAGCCCTTCCCAACAAAGGCTGGGGCCCATGGAGGACATGGAGGCACAGAGCTGGAGCAAACGCTGCACTTAATAAAAATACTGGACCATTGCAACCCATTTTGCAGAGGAGTCCGTGGGACAGCACTGGGGTTATCGCTCAATCTGCCAGCTGCCTTCCAAGAACGTTTCCCAGCCCCTGCCTTCCCACCTAGTGCTGATCGCTGGGGACATACACGATTCAATGCTGGTCTGCAGGCAGTCTTCATGCTCACCAGCACTCATCTCTGCCTAACATGCTCTTTACCTGTATAAACTCAGAACAGCCCACATGGAAATACAAGTCGTCCACATTTTACAAAGCAACTAGCAATGCAGGCTGTAGGGTGTAGGGTTTGGGTGGCCACCTTGTAAGAGTAGAGAGACATGAACAGCCAGGACCCTTTTCAGGGATCCTCATCACATGTTTGAGACTAAGCTGTTCAGAGCAAAATCCAGCTGCTCACAGTTGTACCAACACATTGGAGCTATACCTTGGGGGCAGCGTAGATGAGGGCAGCGGTCACCTCAATGGGGGAAGACCCAACCGTTCCATGGGTGGAAGGCAAGGCTTGGGGATACTATCCTAGTAACCTTTGGGCCACCTCCCTTGGAGATTTGTGGGCTGATATTTCCCCTCAGCCTCACAGAAAGACACACGCATGTGGTCCTACCCAGGCCAGACACGGACTGCGTCCATAACCCAGTTTACTGTGCTGTATGGTTCCTGCAGGGACTGACACAGCTCAGAGAGCCACAGCCTGCTCTGGGGACACTCAGCAGAGGAGACGTGTTCAAGCGAAACACCTGCAAACCCAGCAGGACACAACAACCCCAGGCCTGAACCCACAAGCTTCTCTGGCTGACTCATGCTCCCTGGCCACACAGTGCACTAAGAAAACCCCAAGGACCTTGACCATGGTTGGACAGCAACATCCCCCTGCTTGGGGTCCCAGTCTGGAGCTGCGTCTCCATGGACTCTGAATGTGATATCTGAGGAGGGTTTCACTGCCCTGCTCTTCAAGGGAAATGCATCTGGAGGGAGGCTGTTGCTCTAAAGTCTGTCAATATTTTGCAATAAAGGAATGATACCTTGAAATAACACTTTGGGGACAAAAAAAGTGGGTTCCTCCCCAACACACACCACCCATCCAGCTCAGAGGCTGGCAGCAGAGCCCCAGGTGGGAGAAAGTGACGTGGTAAAGGGAGGGCAGTGGGGAACAAAGCAGGAAAGAGCATCATATGATACACCTGCAGTCACGCTCTGCCTTCAAGTTCCCAAAGAAATTCCTTTACTGGAGTTATGTTAGATACTGATGGGTTGGGGTGAACAGGCTGACATAGCAGAGGAAGAAGTTAATGCCCAAGGACATTATGGTCAAGGAGGTTTGAAGCCAGGAAAAGACCTCAGCATAAGCTGCTGGACAGGGTGTGTGTTGCTTCTGTTTGGAAAAATGTCTCTTGTCCCACTCAAGGTTGAGGGTTTCCTCCATGAAATCTCATCAGGGCAGGAGAGAATGAGGGGTCCTGTTTGCATGAGCCTTGGTTTGTGTTGGTTGGTGCAAGATGGGGTGGGGGGGGAATGGTGCTGGGGACTTGTGGCAGAAAGTTTTTATAATAGGTTGATGGAGTTATTGGCAGAGACCACCAGGTGGGAAAGAAGTGTCATGGCCAGCCTGACATGCTTGGCTTGGGCACAGCGGCTCGCTGCACACACATGGACCATTTACAATCAGTCAGGGCAACCCATCGGTCTGCTGGAGGAAGGAGGAGCGGGTTGAGGGGGCTAAGTAAAGGATCCAGGGATCTGCATGAAGCCAAAATTAAAATAGCTCCAACAAACCTCCGGTGGGGCCAGAGGGACGAGCATGTGTGTGCCCGTGAGAAGGGAAGGCATCTGTCTTGGTGCAAAGGGAGGTGGAGCTGTTTTGAGCCAGCATGTTGCAAGAAAGCCTGCTAAGGCTGGGACTGTAGCAGGTCTCTTCCTTTCTGCTAAGCCTCAACTTCCCTTTCTATCAAGGTCTCTCCTCGTCCATCTCGCAGCACCTGCCATCTCATGGCCTGCCAAAACTGGGACTGTCCTCAGAAGGACGGGTGCAAGGTTCCTACTGCATGGCTCCCTTCCCCTGACCTTCCTTCTCATCTGTAACTTGGTTTCCCACTTGCTCTGTGACACTGCACAGAAAATAACCCCTGTGGTGTTGGGACCCGAGTTCAAACAGGCTTGAGGCAGCCACTAGTGAGTTAAGTTGGATGAGGCTCAACCTGGTTCTTGCTAGTGCACAACTTGGCCCAGCAGATGGTGAGCCAAGAAAACAAGATCTCCCCTGGCAGTCAGGCAGGAGATGATCAGGACAAGAGTGTTTTGATCAGGAACAACAGGGGAAGTTAGAGGGAAACACATGGAAAATACTGCTGCCCAGGATGGAGGTGAGGTTTGCTGAGGAAGCCTTCACTACATCCAACCACCATTCTTGCCCCAGTCACCCACTGTGCCTCCTGTGAGGGGGCTCTCTGCAGGGAAGGAGGTCCCCTCAAGGGTCACCCCTTCCATTCTGCTAAGTCCCCATCCTTCCATGTGACCACACAGCCCTCTTCAGGACACCACCAGACCTCAGCCCTTGTGATCCCCTTCCGCCTGCCCGCTCTTACCTCCAGAGCTTCCCCAAGGTCTTACTGAGCTCAGCGTTGTGGAGGTGTGGGTACTGGTCAGCCAATTTCCTCCGGGCAGCCTGTGCCCAGACCATGAAGGCATTCATGGGCCGCTTGACATGGGGTTTACTCTTGTTACTTCCATTGACCCGGACGGGCATGGGTACCAGGGTCCAGTCGTAGCCACTCAGCACCTGGCTGACTGCCTCGCGGATGCACACTGGAAACTTGTCGTCATCCGCCTCCGAGTCTTGCTGTTCCTTCTTGACCTTCCCCATCTCCCCATTCCCAGAGCCGGCAAGGTGTGGGGAGTTTTCTGATGCCATGGAGGGTCCTGGAGAGAGGCAGTGGTGGTCTTCAGAGCCCACTGGGCTCATCTCCACCTCTGAAAGGTCTTGGTCGTCAGCCATCGTTGCTCTCAAGCCCTCTCTCTCTTCCTTCTTGGTGTCCTTCTTCTCACTGGGGAGTGGAGGGAGGAAGACAAAAACAAAGGAAAGAAAGGAAAGAGGGGGGGAAAAGAGAGAAATGGAGAAGCAACCACCAAATCTGAAAAGGACTCCAAGGTCTCTGAAGAATTGACCACGAGACAGGAGCTGCTCAATAAAAGCGCAAGCAAAGCAACTGTCGTGCACACCACAAAACTCGTGATCAATGGGGGTGGGGATGGGTCAGGGCCCCTGATTAATTGGGATATTGCTCCCTATCTCTGCAATCATCCGGAGCTGACGTGTGGAGGGGCCTGTGGCAAGATGGATAAGGGGGGTTGGGGATCTAAAATGAGAGAGAGACATGGACCGTCCTGTCCAGGCTGTGCTCCCCATGGGGAGCGGGATGGCAGGGATGGTCACAAAACTTGTGTGGGGAAGGGGAAGGGCGCCTTTCTTTCAAAGACATGAGGTGAAATGCCAGTGTGGTACCTGGTACCGTGTCAATAAACCAGAAGGGATCTATATCCCAGCTACTGGGGAAGCTGAACAAGTGGCACCACCAGGCAGGGAACCAGACAAGGAACCAGCCAGGGCCCCAGATCCGCACCCAGACACCCTGATGCCAGTGAGAAAATGCCTCTGCAGGGACACCCCATCCTTCACCCTCCTCTCGCAGCTCATAAATCACAGACTTAAAATACATCTACATTGCATTCCCGCAAACAAGCCTGTCTATATGTATGTATGCATACATATATTCACATTCACATTCACATTCATATACACATATATATATATATACACACACACAGATAGATAAGAACACAACCCAAGTTTAACTTTGAGACAAGCCAAGGCTTCAGGTTGCCTGCCCCACACACTCCTCCTCTCTCTTTCTGTCTGCATTCACCTCTAAAAGTCCCTGCCGCCGTGCAGCAGTTCCCCCTTGGAGAAAGAAACACTCTAAAAATAAAGGCCTCTCTATCCCCACCATCCAGAAATTTAAAGAAAAAAAAAAAAAGAAGAAAGAAAAAAAAAAGAAGTGATAGAGAAGTATGCCTCTGGCTTAGCTAAAAAAGAGCCAAGGCAGAGCCAGGGCTGCTGTCCCTCTGGTTTCAGAGGGTGACACAGACCCTCACTGGGAAAAGGAAAAAAGTTAGAGAACATAGGGAGAAAAAGCCACAAGTGAAGGTGTGTGAGCAAGCTCAGGTAGGAAAACTTACGTTGGTGACCGGCGTGCTGGGCAGATGCTGAGTGGGCTGTGATTTGTATCCCAGAGCCCCCCTGTTCTCTCTTGCAGCCCCAGCGGCGTCGGGGCACAGCGCGGAGGCTCTCAGGCGAGTGCCATTCCTAGAGGGAGCCTTGGTTTTTACTAATACCCCGGCTGGATGGCTCTAGCTGGCTGTGCTGCTTAGCACCGGGGGAGGGAAGGGCGGAAGGTGGAGCCAAGCCCTCCTCAGAGCCAGAATACAGTCGGTTGGGGATGGCGGGGAGGGAACACAGGCAGCCCCCCACCCCACCTCAGCTGCTGGCATGTTCCCCGCTTTTCCCCAGTGCTGGCTTCTTCATGAGAGCTGTCGGAGCTGGGCTGCTCTCGGTGGCGTGGCCTCCCAGAGATGGTGCTGGAGGATTCATCCCTGGGGGGGTTGGGGTGGTTTGGGGAGATGGATGTGCACCCCAGGACTGGGATCCCCCTCCTTGCACTGGTGGCAAGGTTGCTCCTGCTGGGTATGGTGCCCCTCATGTGCCAAATGTGTCCCTGGGCCCTGTCACAGAGACCCAGGGGGACTCCGTTGTGCTGCAACAAGGTGGCCCAGGACCTTGGGGTCAAGATGCTGCAAAAGGGCAGCTTCATTCAGACCTGAGCCTGTGGAGCAGGAAAGGGGATACAGGAGGTCAGGGGTGTCCCAAGGATGGAGGAATTTGGTCCAGTGAAAATACTGTGCTACTGGACAGTGGATACCAGTTTGAACCTTCTTAGGACTTTTACACCCTAGGGATGGGCTTGTCACAGCATGTTTGTTTCTGTGGGGTCTTGCCAAGACAAGCAAGCTCTGCTTCTTCCAACATGCTGAATTGCTCCTGAGGGCAAATGTGATGTCTTTCATAAGGAAAGGGAGGTCTCCTATGAGAAGGACTCTCTCACACTCGCTCACCTTCATTCTTGCTGTTCATGCACTGGGACATGTAGAGGATCTCAGCATTCAATGGCTTAGGGTGCTCTTCATCACATATTCCATTTTCTAGCTGGTTTTCCTTCCAAGATGCCTCTGCTAGTTGGCTTCTTCAGTTTCCTTTGTCACTGGTGCTGGTATAGACCAACACCAACCCTGTAACCATGAGAGGTCACCCACGAAAAATCTAATGATCCTCCCAGGTCCTCCTGAGTCAGCAATGTGATAAATCTAGCTCCTGTCCCAGCTCCTCGCTGGAGCACCAACCTAAAAATGCTTCAGTGCTAAGTCAGGAAATATGAGAGATGAATTGATGTAACCCAGGGAACTGGCTTCAGGAGATTTCAAGAACATTTTCAATTCCTGTAGCAGATATTAATTCTCCAGAAGTTTTGTGTTAGAAAGACCTGGCAAAACCACTGGCTGGTACCACATAGAATCATAGAACAGTTCAGGTTGGAAGGTACCTTTCAAGATCATCTAGTTCCAACCCCCCTGCCATGGCAGGGACACCTCCCACTAGATCAGGCCACCCAGGACCTCATCCGACTTAGTCTTGAACACCTCCAGGGATGGAGCATCCACAGCTTCCCCGGGCAGCCTGTTCCAGTGTCTCACCACCCTCAGAGTAAAGAATTTCCTTCTGATCTCTAATCTAAATCTACTCTCTTCCAGCTTGAACCCATTGTCCCTTGTCCTATCACTGCAGGCCCTTGTGAAAAGTCCCTCTCCAGCCTTCTTGTAGGCTCTCTTCAGATACATGAAGTGTAAGGGAACCAGTCTCAAGGTTGGTGCTGAACAGCTGAGCTAAAACCCTCAGAACAAACCTATGGGGCTGGCCGCTGCCCTTGCAGACCTGGCTGACAGCATATGGCCATTTCCCTGCACGTCTGGAGTAAAGCTCTGAAGCCATAGGGTGGCTGCAAGGAATACCTCATGAGAACCCTGTGAGAAGTCTTTACCGACTCCTGTGAGGGGGAATGACTGCATGCCATTGGCATCAAGCAGTCAGAGATATTTAAAGGTGCCTCCCTCAAAAAAAACCCTCACAAGGGATCACCTCCTACCTTTCTTCTCTTCAGCATTACCCACTCCAGAAAAAAGATGGTCTCAGATACTCTTCTTCACATGGTGCCTTTTTCCCTTTGGAAGAGAGGAATGTGGGTGCATTTCTCTTGAATATTGAGAAAATCCAATGGAGACCCTAGTAAAACCGCATGGAGGCCCTGCTTCCTCGACCAGAGTAGTGGCTAGTGAACATCAAGTCTTGAAGTATGGGATGAGTTCTCTCACCAAGACAGACCCCAGTTGTGATTGTCATGAGAGGGGGTCTCGCAGCATGGACAGGAGCAGTTTGCCATCTCACCCTTTGTTTGGCAGACAGAAAATCAGTGAAAACCAATGGGGCAAGGTCACTTCGTACAAAGTTGCCCATGGCCCACTGGATGCAGAGTAGATGCTGTGAAGCTCATGGCATCTTCCCCCAGCCAGCAAGGGTCATCATCAAGCTGCAGGGACCCTGCATATGAGGTGTGGGAAAACTGGATGGAGAGAAGGATTGGTCTTCTGTCCTACAGGGAGATAGCCACTGCTAAGAAACACTGCCCTGCTTGCTCCTCTGGCTGCAGCCAACCTCCAACCTGGGGCAAGGAGGAAGCATGCCACAGAAAAGGGTGTTTATTTACTGTCCCCTCAGGTGGCTGGTTCCTATGGACCCTGTGGGAACGAGGTGATGGGGGCAGGGATTTCTTGTTTCCCTCCAGAGTGAGGGTACAGGGTGCTGGGCAACAAGTGGTAGAGAAAGAGAGAGACCAGAGGTCTTCCTAGTGCTTTGATGGAGACAGTCCCCAATCAGGAGAAAAAGGAGCCCACAGGGCACTGGGAGGAGCTTCACAGCCAACTCAGGTCATACCCCAAAGGCAGCGGCCTCTTGGCAAGCTCTGCAGAGAGAGCAAGACAGTGCTTGACTCTGGCAAGAAGTGTTGGGGCTCACGTCCTTCTACCTGCCCACAGGGTTTGGGTTAGCAGAAGAAAGTCTGGGCACTACTCCCAGATGCGGTAGAAAAAAGAGATCAAGCCCAGAAGGGATTTCAGTAACCCACAATGCTCTGGACCAGTATTTGTTCCACTGCTCACCATCCCCTTCAGGGGCTGCTGCCACCTTCCAGACAGGAGCCGGGTCCTGTTCATGCCTTGTTGGAAGAGCTGTGGTAGCCTCAGCTGCAGACAGGAATATCCTCAAAGAAGCATGTACCAGCCATACAGTCTCTGCAATCTGCAGTCTCAGTTTCTCCTCAAATGGCAGGGAAGGTTTTTTTCCCTTCATTCTGCCTTTATCCAGTTCTTGCTTTTTGTCTCCTTTTGGTCGTGCCTCCTCTTTCTGAACTCTCTTTCCCTGTAGGGCCTTCTCCCTCTTTCCAGTCCCCTCTCACAGCACTGGCTGCTCATAAAGCCCTTTCCAAGGCTCTTCTGCCAATGTGTTATCTCTTCTCTTTTGCTGTGAAGAGATAGATGCAAGAGAGTGAGCTGTGGAAAATATCTCTACTGCAGCAGGAAGAGGTGTGACACTTTCTCTTTGGTCGAGGCAAGAGGACTGGCAGAGGAAGAAAAAGAGTTTGTCTCTGTTTCAGGAATCACTGGGGTGTTATTTCTCTTCCCCCAGTGTCCCTTGGGAGCCCTTTTTAGAGACAACAGCCCTCCAAGAGCCACTGCTGGTCACAGCAGTTAACATTGCAGAAGTGGTCTTTCTAAATGGATGTCATCTATCTGGACTTCTGCAAAGCCTTTGACACAGTCCCCCACATCGTTATCTCTAAGTTGGAGAATTATGGGTTTGATGGGTGGACTGTTCAGTGGATAAGGAACTGGCTGGATGGTCGCATCCAGAGAGTGATGGTCAACGGCTCGATGTCCAGATGGAGGAAGGTGACGAGTGGTGTCCCTCAGGGGTCTGTGCTGGGACTGATGTTGTTTAATATCTTCATTAATGACATTGACAGTGGCATTGAGTGCACCCTCAGCAAGTTTGTGAGCTAGGAGGTGCAGTTGATATGCCAGAGGAACAGGATGCCATCCAGAGGGACCTGGATAGGCTGGAGAGGTGGGCCC
>VYZX01014972.1:71550-82497 GCA_013401335.1 Brachypteracias leptosomus
AGGCCCCATCCCTGGAGTCATTCAAGGTCAGGCTTGATGGGGCTCTGAGCAACCTGACCTAGGTAGTGATGTCCCTACTTGTGTAGGGAGGTGGGACAAGATGACCTCTAGAGGTCCCTTCCAGCCTAAAACATTCTATGATTCTATGATAAATGCGAGTCTTCCTAATAACTGGTCCCTGGGGAAATGCACATGTAGCAGGTTTCCAACCCTTTCTATGGGTGAGGTGCTCCAGGTCCATAAAAAGGGTCAGTCCTTTGTGGATGAAAGATCTACCAGTGAAGGTGGTTCATGAGCTCGAGACCTTGCTAAGTCACAAATTTTCTGTGACACATCAGTGAAATTCTTTCTTTGGGCCTCCGTCCCCAATATGTAAAAGTGGAAGGATGCCACTTCTCCACCATTAAGCCATGTCAGGAGGGCAATGGGTAAAAGTCGATGGGAAGTGGAGATGTCCCACCACACTAGGTGCCTCTACCTCCGCACTGCTCCCAGGGGTGATGGGAAAGGCACCCTGTTCCAGCTGGGTGCTTGATGAGCAAGGTGCATTGTTGCAGGGGCAGGCAAGGACACCTGCTCAATAGGGTTTCAACAGGGGGACCACGTTGGTGGGACACCTCCACCACCAAGATGGGACCACTGAGGTTGCTGGGGAGGGATTTTGCTAAACGACACTCATTCCCTGTACCCATGGCAAAGGAGGAGCAAGAGGCAAGAGCCTGTCTGCAGCAGAGGAGCCCCAGGATCCCCAGTGCGAAAGCCAGGGCCAGCTTTTGTCCCCTGTCCAGCTCAGGGGCACAGCACTGGTATTGTCCCTGGACTGCCTGGGAAAATGGGAGGGGTTCCCCATGAAATCTTTCCATACAGTAAAACAGCGTCAGAGCTGGGGAGCGAGGGGGGGGATGACACAGACTTTCAAAAAAATACACACACACCCCCCAGCCAAACAATACCCGCAGTGTGCTGAGGGAAAGGGAGACCCATGAATTGGGAGTTTGATAAGGATTTTCTCCCTCGCGCACCCGCTCTCTCAACGGCCCCTTCAGTTTTCCCAGCACCCCCCTCCTTCCCTTGCCGGCTTTCTTGTTTGGGCCTTGAACAGTGCGCCGTCTTTGTTCGGGATACAGGTGAACGACAATCATGTGATTAACACACACTCACACACACACGCACGAGCACATAAAAAGCTTTTTAAGAGCGTCCAGCTTGCTCCAGACCCAAAGGCGAGGAGAGGAGACCCGGCCTAGGAGGACCTGAGGCGGCGGCAGTGGCCAGGATGGGGACGGCCGCTGGGATGGGTGAGCGGGAACCAAGGGCACCTCTGCTTCTGTGCAGAATCCCCTTCCTGTGGAGCTGGGCAGTGAGGGGCAGGAGGGGTGATGGGGGACAAGGTTTGGGATTTAGAGGTGGGAAGGGGTCTTGCCCCTCCTGCCTTCTTGCCCACGCTGGGCAGGCTGGTGTGGGTTTGCACTGGCCATATTTCCCTGTGATGCTGTGGGAAGGACAGAGGGTGGCCAGCTCAACATTGCACCGGGAAGGGGGATGCAGAGGTCTGCCCTTCTTTCCCTGATGGGGAGGGGAGCTGGGTTTCCCAGACTGAAGCCAAGCCCTTGACCCTCCCTGGCTTTCATGTGGTATTTGCATCTTTGCAGGCATGAAGCTTGCTAGTCCTGCCATGGCTGGAGGGGAGGGGTCAGTGAGGAAGAGGAGGGGGTCAGCCTTCCTCCTGGAAAAGGGGGATATTTCCCCACCCAAGCTGTGGTGCGGGGAGATCTGAATGAGTCTGCTCAGTCCCATGGTGGCCCAGCAGGAAGAAAGAGAAAGGGGATCAGGCAACCCAGGCAGTCGTGGGAAGGTTGTAGATGGCAAGGACAGTTAACCCATGCCAAAAGTCCTGCTGCCCCAGCCAGAAGTACTATATTGTTGGATATACTGTCCTCAGTGAGGACTGCATGTGCCTTTTGGTTTGGAGATACCACAGGGCCCTATCATACCTCATCACTGTGACCATTAAATATCTGGGAAGCTGGTTACTCAGTCCTGGGCGGAAGTGGAGGCTAGTGAGGAGATCTCCAGATGATGATCTGAACCATCCACAGAGAAAGTCATGAAAGAATTGGAAAAAATAGCAAGGTTTCACATGGTTACTCTTTTTATTTGAAGATCATCTGAGTGTGATGTTCCAAGGAAAAGTGGGGAGGAGCAAAGGAAAAGGCCACCATAATGCTTGGAAAATCTGTGGGTCTGCAGCTGGTCTCACTCGTGAGACATCATGGGACATGATTGGCAGCAGCTTGGGAAAGACCAAGACCAGGCCGTACCCTTTGCCGGAGCACCCAAGCCCAGCCCTGTCTCTGCCACTTCCTCATGCCCTTCTCTCCGAATTCCTCTCTGATCTGATGTCATGACCACCCTCCCAGGCTCCCAGTATGTGGATCATTTTCAAGACCTTTCCATGAACAGGAGAAGCAGAGGGTCCCCAAAGCCCATATTTGTGTCACCTCCATGATTCTGTGACAGCCGTGATCTCCAGAGACCCCTTGGGCTGTAGGCCTCTTCCCAACAGGGAGCTGGGCACAGGAATCACTGCTGGGCTCTGGTCTTCATCACTCCTTACTGTTTTAGGCCGAAGCCCTGAATATTGGTCCTAGACCTTCCTAGATGACTCTTTGCTTCCAGTCATGGACATCAATGAACTGGCTGCCCATGAGGCAGCCTGAGGAGAAAAACCTGTGTTGTGGGTCACTCAGGCAATGCAAAGAGCTGTCTGCAGCCCTGCCTGGTCTTTGGCAGCACCACACCACATCCGTGTGGTTACAGGACCCTTAGCTGCAGGGGATGCCCAGTAGTTTTTGTAATGGGGTATCAGAGGCAAAAAAAAGGCAAGCAAGGTCTGAAGTTGTTTACTGCCTGACCAGGTTGCTTGTCAACACAGTGTCCTACACAGGGTAGCAAAAGAAATGTCATGGTGGCTGCTCTCCTCCAGGGTTATCGTTCCCCATGGATGACACAGCCTGGGTGATGCCGATCGGTGTGTGGCCCTGTGCTCCCATCTCCCCAGGATGGGATGGGAGTCCTCAGAAAACTCTTTGGATACTGAGTTTGGGATGTGGCTGCAGAATCCCACCCGGCTCTGGAGCAGGAGAAAGCCTATTCCCTCTCCAAGGCAATGTGAGGGCTGCTGCAGGTGCAGGAAACCATGGCACTGCTGCTGCTGGTGTGCAAGACTTGGTGTAGCTTAGCGGGAGACTTTGCTCAGTGGCATTTTTTTCTCTAAAGCAGTGGATTATGGTGCCAGCTGCTTCGGAGAGAAGGTATAGGGAAGACTTCATGGAAAGGAGAGAGGAGAATCACCTCTAAGCATTGCAAAGACCCCAGGCAGCTCCTGGCCCATCATCTTTTCCAGCCCAATGTTTCACGGGCATGGTGAGGGCTTGCGATGGCTAAACAGGACAATTTTCCTGCACAACTCAGGTCCGGGAAGATCAAAGAGGAATGGAGCAAGCATATCTGTCTGTTACCTGCTTTGATGGGTAGCACACAAAGCCTCCCTGGCTATTAACCCCTCAGCTCCTGCTGTAGAGGCCAGATGTACTTCCAAAAAGTGAACCCCAAAAAGCAAGCACTGGTGGGGTGGGAAGCTGTGTGAGAAATGGGACTCTTTTTAACTTTTCTCGGATGGAGTCCGGCATATCCAGTGTGATGTAATGGAGGGAACTGAGTGCTCTCAGTCTGCCCAACAGAAGAGAGATGCCTGGAGGGGAGAGGAAGGCAACTGTACAAGATTGGGCAGAAGAACCAGAAAAGAGGGCCCTCTCAGCAGGACTGGTTGTAGCAGTGCTGGGTGACCCCGGTGGGCTTGTTCAGCAGTGGCCAAGGTGGCTCTGGGGTGATCTTCACCTCTGCAGGTCCTGTGGTTGTTGAGAGGCTCCTGGGGAGCCGGGGGAAGGGTTAAGTCGGGAAGGCTTCAGCCTGCTGCCTTGGCCCCTCTAATTCCTCCAGAGAGTAGGACTGGGAGAACAAGGAGCCCTTTCTGTTCACAGGAATTAATAGCAAAGAGTCATCTGGGGTGTCATTCAAGCCCTGATCAGCTCCCGGAGGAATGTGAGGGAGAGCGAGCAAAGGAGCACGGCCTGAGGCTGAGGCACCAAAGCCAGGGCAGGAGCAGTTCAGCTGGTAACCTGAGTTACCAGCCGGCATTTGGGCAGTGAGACCATCTTCCCCTTCACCCTAGCCTCCATGTCCCCTCTGCCCTGTGCAGAGGCTCACCCTGACACCCATACTCAAAGGGCTCCCACCACCTCCTATGCTTGTCCCTTGTTACCCATCGCTTTGTCCCGGGGGGAAGACGTCCCAATTCATCAACAATGCAACCTCCTCTCCACCGAGCTGGGAGGGGAGGGCCAGGCAACCAGGCGCCAGCACAACCCCACTGCCCTTACAGTGGCCGTGAACTCTAGCAGACACCTCTCTCTCCAGGGCTTGCCCATCACCCCCAGCTTGTGATGGCCATGAGGTTTGTCCTCTGAAGCAAGCTTGCCCATGGAGAAGGTCTCCAGAGAGCCTTCAAGCATGGCCAGGGACATGAGTCGGTAGCTCAAGGGATCACAAAGGCCAGTGCTGAAGTCTTTGCCACTGCATCATCTTGCCCAAATTAACTTGGTCACTACAGTTTCAGAAGAAAAAGATCAGGCCAGTGAGGTATCCTACTAGCATTTCACAGCTTTTCACCGTGTGCTTCACAGCTACATAGGATAGCTTGAAAGTGCTCAGTAGTGGCACTGCAGTTACCTGTAATGTCATCCAGCTCTGGTGAGACAAGGAGAGATTTTGGCCACATCTCTACTAGCCTGAGAAGGAGACCTTGAAGTGGTCCATTCTGTTCCATGGCCCTCTGCCTCCTCTGTATCCAGCTTCATCACAGGAGACCCACTTGACCATGCCTGGTAGCACGAAGTGACCCAAGACTTTGGTGAGGCAACAAGGTCAGCTCTACCATCTGGACTATGAGGTCTTCAAGACAATGCTTAGTGTCAGGCCCAGGTGTGTGCGTGGCTGCAGCATGAACCTTGATCTGAGCTCACCAGCCTGGCAGCAAGTGAAGGTCAGGCCGACAGCGACGTGCACGAAATGTGAATGGAGCCGTGCTGGAGTGCACGAGTTGCTTTTGCTGGCCAAAATGCATCTCACCAAAGCTTCCCCTCCTCCCCACACACACCAGGTCCATGCAAAACCAGAATTAAGCACTAGTTCTGCATCTCAGCATCCTTTGAGAGACGTGTGGTGCCACTGGGATGGACTCCTCCGCCCCCTCCCTGCTCCCTGTACCACTGCCATCACCACAATGAGCGTGCCTTGTCATAGATGGGTTAATAAATGATGCAAGAAAGGAGCCCTTTAGTGCACGGTGACCTTTGGCCTTTCATAAATCACAGTGTTGGGCTGCAAGTGCGCGGGGGGCACAAGGCAGTGGGGGGAAGAGGATGGGAGGGGGTTCATGCAGCTGCGCCACGGAGTTGACATTGTTCCCACCATCACTAAAGTGCAACAAATCCCTCTATTGTGTTCCTGGTTTATCTGGTTCCTCTTGTTTATTAGCAGAGGTTGTTTGGCACTGGCTCCAGCCCTGGGCGGGTGGAAAGAGTGTTGGCACGCACCAGAGGAGGGGAGGGAGGGTGTGAGGGGGATCAGGACAGGAGGACGAGAGCAGTTCATCAATGGCTGTATTGTCCCATCTTTTTTGTTGTTCCTGTAATGATATGTTTGAAAAAAGGGGATTAAATAAAAAAAAAAGAGGCAGGGGAGAGACGAGAGAGGGAGAGAAAGACAAGCGGCACAGAAGGACCGGGTAAGAATGGCCAGTCTGGGCCCTCAGCGGATGCTGTCGCAGCTGGGGAGGATGGGTTGGGACGGAGCCGCGACGGGGCTGCTCTTTGTCTTTATGCTGCTTATTCAGGTCTGGAGTCGTGAGCCCCAATGGCTCAGGCTGGGCCTACCCATGCCAACTCTATTCATGGCCAGCGGGGACCATGTGCGCATGGTGGAGAGGATGGGGCAACAGGAGCGAGGGGCTGGGGCCAACAGGGAAGGGAGAGGAAGGTTATTCATCATGTCCCTTGAGTCTGAACCTGCCTTTGTACAGAAGAGGCAGTTGGGGGGCATAGCATCTTCTCAAAGCATTGTCAGTGTCCTTCAACCCGCTTGTTCATCGTCCCCCCAACCTACCCACCCATTATGAGAAGTACCAGGGCCCCTTCCCAAATTAGCAGAGATTTTCTTGCACCCAGACCTTGCTTATGCTTCATTTTTTTCCCCTGAAGCTGCCTATGGACACATGCCCATGGAGAGCTCTGCTGCTCATCATAGGGATCAACAGCACAGTGCTGGAAGACAATGTCACTTTAGTCACCACTTTGCCTGAAGCAAGATGAGCACAGTTAAAACTGTCACAGCCACAGGGGCTTTGCTCATCATTGCTCTGCCTGTTGCCACCCATGGAGCCGAACAGAGGCAAGCATCCCTAAGAGGTGCACGTCCCACCACAAGCAGCCTTACTGAGATCACTGTGACATTTATTAGGAAAAGAGTAAAATTCTGTCTGAGATACTCAAGGGCATTTTCTAGTTCATCTCAGGCCACTACTTGGCTGATTTTAGCCCAACAACACCACCTGTTTCTGCTCCAGTGCCTCCATCAGATCAGAGGTGTCACGTAGGGGCACATTGACATGGACATGCACAGGAGCTCTGCTGTGATTTTATTTTTTTTTAAAATGGCATAACTCAGAGATTGAAACATTCTGCTGAGTTTGAAATAGCAGGTTTTATTTTGTGGTTATTAGGCTCTTGTGTCTGACCTCTCATCTTTCAACCTGGGTCAAGTTTTAAATGCAAAATGCCAGTTTGAAATGAAACGTCAGAAATTCCCTTTGAAAACGTCCATTCACAACATTTTGGCATTTATAAAACAGAATAAATCAGGAAGATTGTCCTGAAATGAAATGTTTTGATATTTTAAAAATCCCCGTCCCACACTCGCTTTCCAGCCAGAAGTGCTTGTTGAGTTAGATCTGGATCTGCAAGTGGTTTCAGTTCCCTGAAGTCCCATTTCTTGGCAAATTATTTACCAATAAATGCTTCCCCAGTACCAGTCATTCCCACCCTCAGATTATGGCATATCTTTGCCATTCCTGGGAGGTCTCAGGGTCTCCACAAAGTGCTGGAATGTGCCTGGATTCTTGGTTTCCCCGAGTCCCACTTTGCCACAAGTGATCTCATGTCTTATGGCAGGCCTGCCATCAATTTGTGCCACCTACTCCCTGAAGGTCAAGCATGAAGCCCAGCACTAGCACAGCAGTAGCTCTGTGGCCTTAAAAACTAGAGGGAATGGGACGGACTCTCCCTTATCACAGGGATGCACTGCAATGCACGCAGAGGGATCTCTTTTCACCTGAGTAGGAAGTGGAGTATGTCAAAGCTGACTTGATTAAAGTTAACATTTTTCGTATGCTATTCTCCCATGTATACATAAAATGAGAGAGTGAACCATCCAAGTGGTCACATAGATATGAACCAAGGATGACAAGATTATACAGTTGTCAACAGCTTCTTAGACCCTCATTACAGGAGTAGCTGAGCTCCCCAGCTCCTCCTCTGCCCATCACACTCCATCTCCAACACAAGCCTGACCAGCTTCTCCTCTGTAGGAAATTCTCAAACCTAATTCTGCCTTCCTTCAGTCAGATACTCTCCATATCCAGCAGGTACCTCCATATCCAGTGTCATTCAAAGCATCTTCATGTAACCTCAGAAAGGAAAGAGCGAATAATTCACACCAGCAGTTGGTATCACTACTTGTTCAGATGAAATATCCAGGGCCACCTGTCCTTCCTTCCCTTCCTCTGGACGAGTGAGAGGGGACTTCTGGGTTACAAATCCAAAGAGTTAGAGGGTTTTCCTTAGAGAAATTTGGTCACACAATGATTTTAGTAGCAACCTGGAAATAGAGTACAGTTTGCCTGTGCCAACTTGAACCAGTGGTAACATCAACCCTACACCTGAGCTGGACAGTCACAGGAATGTAGCAAAGCCAAATCCCCTTCTGAGACTCATGTCTCTCTTTTTTCTCATGGGTAGTCTAAGCTTTGCCTAACCTAAGGCTACCTACCAATCTCATCAGCCCTCACAGCAGGTGGCACTGGTGGCTTTGAAGGAGATGCTCTTGTCTGTCCAGAGTAGGTCATATCATGTCACAGAAAGGACAGAGGACTGGGACCTGAATTTACTGCAGACAAATGCACCCCTGAGTGTCCTCAAAGGCAGAGCAGCCTGAGCTGCTTCTCCTGAGAGCAGCATTTGGATCACACCATAGATGTCCCCAAGAGCATTCAGTGGGTAGTAACGAGGACCAGTCAGGTTGCCTCAGGGATATGCCTGCAAAGCACTGTAGTTTGCAGCAGGGAGCACCTCTCCTTCCTCATCAGCAGATAATAGAAGAGAAAATAAATTATCGTCATGTACATGAAGAAGACATCTCATCCCAGACAGTGTGGGAGATGCTCCTTGGACACTGAGGTCTCACCTGTGCTTGTGGTGAGCCTGATTCTGCTTTCAGTGGCATCCCTTAGGGCAGGGACAGGACTCACCATGAACTTCACAATCTGAGCAGACATCAAGAATATTACCTTGAGGTTTTGCTTTCCGAACCCCAGGGAAGTTCAAGGAATCACTTGTCTGCCAGCAATGGTCTGGGAGTTTTCAAATGGATATCAGCATTAGGCTGGAAATTAATAACAAGCCCAGATCAAGTTCCTAATCAAGAGGTATATTTGGGACATTTTAAACCCAAGTGCCACTTCTTGGGAACAGCACAGGCCCTGCACCTCCACAGAGAGCTGCACCTTGTGCGTTTTGCTACAAAGCAGGAGAGGAGCCACAGCCCATCACCCCCCAGGACGTGCGACACGGTGACTGGAGGAGCATGGCACTGCTCACTGAGCACCCCGGCACAGATGGCACAGCTGAACCTGCTGGGCGGCAGGACTCCCCGGCACCGCTGGCTGCACCAGTGCCTGCTTCCGCGCCTCCAGAGCACAGCTGTCTCCTGTCCTCTCTTCTCCCTACCCTCAAGAAGATCGCACAGTATCCATGGTGCCCTGGCCACCAGCATGGCCCCTCTGTCAGGGGTCCTCTTGCTCATTGGTCAGCTCTGTTTGAATCGAGGCATGAGAATTTCTCCCTCGTTCACACAAGCATCTTGCCTTCCCCCATCCCAGCCATCAAAATCCTCCTTCCCTGCCTCCCTCCTTCTCCTTCCCACTGCCTCCCCCTTCTCTCCCTGGAACTTCCCTGCAGCTGCAGAGCTGGCCAGACAATCGGGTGTTTTAGAGAAATACATTTTTGGGCTAATTTGCCATGCATAAGTGTTTCTCTTACCCTTTAAAGGCAGGGAACAAAGAGCACATTCTCCGGGAGCTCTGCCCTGTTGTGAGCAGCCCTGCAGCTGTACAGCGCTGTGCTACCCTCCGCTCTCCTGCTCCACTCTCTGCTAGCTGTGTAAGAAGACGGGGCTCTGCTTCTCCCTGGGACCACACCATCTCCTACCCGTCCCCACACATTTCTTCCCATTTTTCAAAAGCAGAGCCAGAACAAGTAGGGAGGGAAGGGATTTGGCAACACTGTCACCTAGACTGACTTGCCAGGTCACCCAGGTACATGGATGATGTATTTTATGTCGAGACAACATTTATTTGGAAACAGTCTGAATTTTCCTTCATTTGTGACTTAATCCTGTGTCCAAGCATTTATTTTATTTGCTCAATAAGTAACACGGTGGCAATGCATTACACACGTCATATCAGACTGCATAAAATTTTGCGCTGTCAAGGAAATCTAGTCACTCAAAAAGAAGTCATGTGCGAGGTTTTCAGGTGTTATTTCCTCACTTCAAACACTGGTAGCCATCCCTGGCGAGGGAATTTCTCAGACAGGAGGATTTTCCTTTTGAGGCTAGATTGCTGAGTGATGAACAGATTTGATCTGGTGGACCAGATCAGAAAGAAGATGCAGATGTTCTGGCATGAAGCATTCACAGGTTGTAGGAGAAGGAGATGGCGTGGAGCAGTTGGACACTGAGGAAAGAAATATTTTTGTCAGTCTTTTGGGGATTTCATTTCAGCACTTGCTGAATAATCTTTTTCCTACCCATGGAAAGTTGGTCCAGCAAGTGGCTTCCCAGATGGAGCAACAGGTTTTGGTATAGTTGAAATGAGGTTTTTAAACCAGACACAGTGCAGTCACTTGCCCCATTTCAGCTGCACTGTATCCAGGCAAACTCTTCCCATCAGCCCACTTCCACCCACCATAAAAATTAACTCAGTCCAAACCAGTCCCATTTTCAGCTCCAAATTCCATGCAATCTAAGGCAGATAACCCAGTCACCAGGTCTAGCCTACCCAGAACGTGCCTATCACAAAGCTGCCATCTTAAGCCTGCATTCAGATTGCACTCAGTCCATGTAAGCACAGCTCAGTCAGATCAAAACCAGTGTAACTCAGGCCAAGCCACCCACACCCAGGCCATTCTGACCAAATTCAAGCCACACTCCATTTACGGACTAGTATAGTCTAGCCTGTCCAGTTGTGCTTAAAGTCTAACCAGTAAGGGGGGAGAACCAGCAAGTGCCAGCTGCAAGGCAACAGCTCAGCTCTGAGACACTTGAAATGTGTTTTCAGGTAAAAATGTCTGGATCTTACAGAGATCACCATGGCTTTAAGAGCTTGTGGCACTCAAACAGGTTAAGGGCATTGTTCCCCCTGAAACACTCTGCACGTCGTACCGATACAGACACACTCATTCTTCAGTTCTCTCCCACATCTTGCACCCTATTAAGAGAAGGGAAGGGAAGGGAAGGGAAGGGAAGGGGAGAGGAGAGGAGAGGAGAAGAGAA
>VYZX01014972.1:82708-94422 GCA_013401335.1 Brachypteracias leptosomus
TGCTCTGAGGCTCCTGGTTTGCTGCGCTACTGTGAATGAATTGTGTGAAGGAGCAGTGGAGAACTTCAGGTTTCTTAGTTTCCAAACTGCATTTCTAACTCCAGAACTCGCTCTTCTGACTTTACAAGTGACTCCAGTAAGTGTGAGTCAGCTATTAAAACCATAGCACCAAGAAGAGGCCAATTTCTGCCGAACTCAGAGCTGCAACAGTGAAAATTCTGTTGAGCAAAGGTTTAATCATACTTAGCATTCCCTCTGGGTAAATGTCCTTCAGTCCCTCTAGGAGTCCAAATGTGAAAATTTCCCTGGTAGGGCTGCAGGGGACATCTGCACAGGTGGTCTGAGTGGCACAAGTAGGTTGAACACCCCAAAGCCCAGGATGAGGTTAGCGGGAGCAAAATTCAGCTCCAGCCTTCGTGGTTACCATCTCAGTAACGCAGAAAGACGATAGAAAGGAGAGGAAAGGGAGGAAGAAGTTTGGGAGTGGGGGAGGGCCCAGATCCTGCAGACTTCTGATGCCACATGATTTTCCTGGTTGTTTTTAAAGTGCTACTCTGATACATGTGCACGAGTCCCATGTGATTGCTTATTTACGAAAGCACAGTCGTAATGTTGTGTGCAGCTCACATCCGCTCGGCAGCCCACCTGACCGCAGGCTCCGCAGCCACCCACTGCATCCCCCCCATCTGCGCCTTCCAACCAAGGGGGATGGGTGACCCATGATGGGTGACACTGCTCCTGTCCTGGTGAGGTGAGGAAGCAGGGAGGAGGACTGTCTTTCCATTTCCAAACTGCTCTTTGTTTCTGTTTGCCTGGCATTCTGTGAGGAGGCTCCAGAGGCAGGGTGTTGTCCCTTCTGTACTGTCATGAAAAATCTTTTATTTCAGATCTGGCTGTCTCACTTCTTTTAATTTGCAGAACACCCAGAAGCAAGCTCGGACACAAACTGACCTGGCCTATGCTGATATCCCATATTTGATACTCAAATAGGTGCAGATTCTCTTTGCTTGGGTAGAACTTTTTCTCGTATCACCATCACATATGTCCCCTTTCACCCAAAAAGCCACTCAATAAAAGAAGAAGCTTCCTTAACAAGGGCAGGGAGAAGGCTAAGAGTGTTCACAATGAAATAAAGCTGGTTGTTTCTTTGAGGATGGGGGATTTGGCCTACCTTCTATTCATTTGTATAGAGAACCCCCAACTCCAGTAAAATTGTTCTTCTCAGCCAAAGGGAGGTCTAAGTCATGAGAAAGAGAGATGCAATGTGTGAGAACAGAGTTTTTGAAGGCCAGCAATAGGAACTGAATTCACAGAGGCTGTGATGGGACAAGATTATTCTGCAGTAAATCATATATTTTAGGGGTGGTGTTTTCCTTTCCTTTATCTCTCCACAGTCCTTGGTGCCAGCATTCCTAGAAAAAATGTCGATGGAAGAGTCATCACCTCATATGCTGCAAAAAACCGTTCAGTGATCTTTGCCAAAACCAAAGCTCCTCTAAAGGACATCTGACATCTTAAAACTTTGGTATGGTCAAACCACCCAAAGTCATCCCTACCTCCTCTCCCCAGACAACTAAACCTTGCTTTCAATTGCCCGAGAGCCAATGTCACTACCTTGCCACAGAAATTACGCCTCCCATGGCCATGCCTCTTTCCTGCATGCTCAGTAAGTTGCCTCCATGAAGGGTTAATTCAACCAGGGCCTTTTACTCCAAGTTGTTTTCCAAGTAGCTGAGAGAATAGGTCTCTTGTTACAAACATGGCTTCTGGGCATTTGGTGATGCTTTCCCTTTTCTCTCTCTCTGTGCCACAAAAGAATCTTTTGTTCTTGTCCTTCTGTCTCATTTACTCTCCCCCACCCTGCTCTCGCCTCTTCCCTCCATTGGCTGCCAAGTGACTAAGGAATGGCAAAAAATGACCATAGCTCAGTCATGGCAAATATTTCTTCAGCTATTATCTGATAGAGACCTTGAGCATCTATGTGAAGGGCCCTCTGCCTTCCCTCGGGCTTCTCCTAGAGATCGGGAAAAATGAGTCAGACACAACAGGGCAGGATATAAGTTGAATCAGACCAACATGCTAATGGAAATGTCTTGCAAATGGAGTCATGGTGCCTGTTTCAGGAAAATCAAATGAGAGGGACCCAGAACTGGCAGAAGTCCAGTGGCAGCTTCAATGGGTCTAGATTTTTATAGGAACTCTGCATTTACAAGAAAACACATAGGACGCACAAAAAAGTCACGTTCCTGCCTCCGCATTTACTGATTCAGCTGTTTGTAAGCTGGAGCCAACGCTCTTTGTTGGATGGTTTGTAATGTCATATAGTTTCTCTGCACCATTGCTGCAAATCTTCTGTGAGTGACCTCCTACTACAGAAAAACTGTAGCAAATCCTCACGGACATTGTGTCTTCCAACAGCCTGTTGAAATTATACCTTAGACATTCCCACAGACACCATTCTCTAGTCTTGCACATACTGCTTCACTGAGTCATTTTACACGTACATACATAGACATGTAAAAGTTCACATGACACTAAAGTCACTGCAACTTCCACAAGTCACTGTAGAAGTCATTTCTGCAACAGAAACAAATCCCTAGCCAAATTCCCTACCTTTTAGAGCATTTGGGTAGATATTTCACTGATACTGCCCTCAGCAAGGAAATCAAATTCTTCAGTCTCACCTGAAGCAAATCTTGCTGTTTCTGCCTTTCTGCTCATCTTCTTCTCTACTGACACTCTTCTCCCATTCAGTGCCTTAACTATTTAGGAAGGTCCCTGAAACAATCATTAAATTTCAACTGTAGTGAATTCCCGCACACACACATACAAAGCTGTGGTTGTAAGGCATTATCTGGAGATTTTTTATTCCTGTAGAGAAGGAGAATGAACTATACAGATAAAAGAGCCATTATATTCCCACATTAGAAGAACTTCTTGTCTGGTGGATTTTAACCAAGCTGGTTAAAACTTCATGGGAACGGTGGACTGACCAACTCCTTATATTCTTATGACTGTGCCCACAGTCAAATAAAGTCAAATAAAGGTTGGTGGTAAGTTGACCGTATCTGTTTTGAAACTGTGCAGAGTAGCTTTCATTGTGAAGCATCAAACCCATCTAATATTTAACAATTAAGGAATATATAATAATTTTCTTCCTGTCTCCTGGCTTGATAGCACCTAAATGAAGCCCAACACAGACACACAGATCTGCAGAGAGCTGCAATTCCAGCTGTGTCCCCCTGCTCCCGAAGTAGCTCTATTATACAGGGTGCTCGCCGGGGGTGTACACTCAGCCTTAGTAGATAAACACTGATGATCTCCACCACAAAGGACAACTGAAGCATCCTGAGATGAAGAATTTTACCCTTGTCAAAAATAGCAAATCTCTGGCACATCCAGAGACTTGTTAATTCAAATGTTGTGCGTCTAATGCTAGAAACATAAACCTCACCACTAAGCAGTGCCCCTGATGAAGCAAAGCATTGCTGGATCTTCTTAGAAACCCCCATTTAGAAATGGTGAAACAAGGAAGAGGATTTGCTTTTCCTTGGTTCCAATTCCCTTTCACAGGTTAAGATCGTGCAGTCCTGCAGTGGAGACTACTGTAGTCAAAGGCTTTACACCACCTAGAGAGCCCCATCAGGGTCATCTTTGCATCCTGAGGAGACCGAGAGGTCAGCTGTTGAAGTCCCTTTGGAAGAAAAGAATCTACCATCATCCCTTTCACAGCTGAGAAGCTCAAGGATGGATTATGGATTCTTACTTAGATAATTTGGGATGAATCAAGAAAAGAGAGGAGGAATAGCTGGATGGCTAAATAAAGCCAATGAAATCACATGTTCCGCCTTTTTATCTGCTTTTCTCTTTCTGCTTTTGGACAACAAAGCTTCCTTTGATACAGAAGAAGAGGGGGGTAGGGAGGGTGGAGAGAGGGGGTGCCAGAGTCACCCCAATGGCCCCTGGTCACTTATCCACGCTCCTTAATGTGATGTTCCCACTGACAGAAACAGAAAAAAACAGTGATCTCATGATTCCAGAGACGATTCATGCAAACAACCCTGGTTGATGAGGGGTGAAGGGGACAGGAAAGAGGGTTAAAGGATGAGTGAGGAAAGGCGAGAACGGGTAGGAGTGACAGGGAGAAGGGACATGGGAAGCAGGACCCTGAAGGACAACTGTGGATGGAGTTAGAAACTGAAGGTCAGAATCCAAAAGAGGATGTGTAGAGGGATTGTAGGGAAAAGTACAAGAAAGATGAGTCCTGAGACCAAAGGTAAGAGGACTGGTGGAAGAAGGTTAGGTGTGACATTGTATGGCAGGACAGAGGGCAGGGTCAGGGATAAGAGTTGACTAAGTTGTTGAGTATGTAGGAAAGAGAGGCTGGGCTCAGAGACAGTGTGGTGGGATGAAGAACAAGGGATTGATATGAGTGTGAGAAGGAAAGGAGGGGGAAGCAACTATGGCTTTGGGAACAGGAGGATTTACTGAAACTTATTACTTCTGCATTCTGCTTACACAAAACCAGGTCACCAAATTTGCCAAGAGAATAATCCTGGTCTCTCACAGCCCCATAGCCAACAGATACCAGGAATATAATGGGGAGAGGGATTTATTACCTGAGGCATTCAGCTATGTTCAAGGGAGGCAGTGGTAAGGCAGTGGGGCTGGAGACTGGCAGCCAGGTTTCCACTGTGGTTGAGTTGATCTCTCTGCAGGAGACCTTCACACCTGCACAGAGGAGCACTGTGTGTATTACACCTCACCTGCCAGAAGCCACTTCCTTCAGCCTCATTCCTTCCCTCCTGTTCTTTCGTTCCTCCTTCCTTCCCTCCATCCTTCCTTGCCGATTCCCCACAGGGAGACAAGAGCTCAGCACAGTTGACAGGAGATGTGCCACCTTCTTCTCCATCCCTCCTGGAGACCTGCCACCCCAGCAGCCCTTGTACCTAACCAGTGAAGCAGTCAGGACCCAGCAGGAGGCTTTTGAGCCCATGGGGCTCGTGATAGACCTAGGACAAAGAGGGAATGAAGGACTGTGAGAACAACTAAAAGAAAAAGTATCTCCCACTACAAACTGCCACCGCCATGTCTCACGGCTCTCCTCAACACTGGTCTGTCCCGGGGGCTCACCACATTTCCCCCTTCTCTGTCTGCTCTGTGGCAGCTAATCGGTGACCCACTGACAGTCTCTGTCCATCACTCCTCTCTGCACACAATGGGGTAATTAAACCCTGACCCTCTGCTCCTTTTATCCATTTCCTCTGCGCAGTCACTCCCCGAACAGCAGAGGGAAGGGCCTGCTGTGGATACTCCTGCCCCAGCCTCCAGCTGCGATGAAGATGTAAAGCACAGGAAGGACTCACTTCGAAAAGAAAGATGCTGAGGGGGCAACCAAAGAGGTATTGAGTGGCACAAGGCTTCCCACACACTTATGCTGAACTCTGCTGACCCACCTCCATCGTGGACATTTGTAAACCTCCCACTCTTTATCATCACACCCACAGGTTGTCCAGCATCCTTCACCTGCCCACACATGCCTACAGCAAACCCGCTGCTCCTCTGCATGTCCTCAGGGCAGTGCCAGGTGGAGGTGTCCAGCTCAGGCCTAGCAAAGCTTTCCAGGAGCCCCAATACACCCAACCCTGGGCTTGCTCCCCCACAGTACCACCCAGCTTTGTCGATGTGCCCCAGTGCAAAGCTTCTGTGCTTCCTGGTGCAAATCCATTGCTTCCACTCAGGCTAAGCCCGGTGCCTCAGGTCTGATGCTTCGGGCTTTCCTCATTAAACATCTGCAGAAGGGCAGAAGGAGCTCTCAGTGGCAGGGTGCATCCCATACAGTACAGCAGATGGACCCAGGAGCTGGCTGGGGCAAAGTGATGTGGCTTTTGCCTGCAGGCAGGGCAATGGAGGATGCACCCAGTGACAGACAGGAGTCACAAAATGCCAGGAAGTTATTTCTTTCTTTCTTTCTTTTTTCTGTCTCTCTGTCACTCCGCAAAATTTATTACACAGATTAATAAACAGCCAGAAATGATACCAAGCAACCCAGATTCTGCTTCCTCCTCCCTACCCTGAGTGGGGAAGCTGCCTCCCTCCCACGCATGAGCAAGAAGGGCTGGGGCCACCCGGGGAAGGGCATGACGGGTAAAGCAGTGCCCCCGAACAATTAAGCACTGTCCCAGGCACTGCACACTCCTGTCCTGGGAACAAAAGAGTCACACACAAGAGACCTGACTGTGAAGCCTCCGTCCGCTTTCATCACTGACCCCCGAGGCAGTCAGGGCACAAGGTCAGCCTACTTAAACTCCAAACTCGGCCAGAAATAGAGCTGGGAAGTGGGAAAGGGTGGCCAAGTGCAGGGGTCCCCAACCATTTGAGGGGTTCTTTGACTGAGCCATTTCATTTCATCAAAGACACATTTTTTTCTGGAAGGAAAATGGAGAGCAGTGGGTGTGAAGGGAGTAAGGGGGAGGCAGGGTGTTTGCCGTGAATTATGACCACTCTCAACAAGAGTCTTTTACATTGCAGAGGTGAGGAGAGGATGGGATAATTGGGCATGTTAGACCCATGCATAATGAGGGCAAGTCTCTGCTGTTCCCGCTCTCCACTCTGCCACTGCTCACGAGATGTGGTCCCCAATTTGTCCTGTGGCTATTCCACTGTGGGGCTCAAAATCCCAAGGGCTTAACCCAAGGACCACAAGCCTTGATAACGCCTCGGCAGAGCGACAGTCCTCCTGGGCTGTACAGCAGGCTGTGGTCATGCCCCTGGTGTGGAAAAGCTGAAAGTTACCTTATAAATGAAAAACAACCAGCCAAGCCAGGGCTCAGGCTTTCCACCTGCAGGGTCTCGGAGAAACTACTAGCCTCTAAGTCGCTGCTGTTAAGTCCGGTTGCAAATACTGCTTTTGCATGCAATGCTTTCATATAGGTAAGAGCTGTACCTTCTGAGGGACAGCACTGAGTGGTATATTAGTGGTAGGTAGGAACAGAAGCTCCCAAGACCTGTCTCCTTGACTAGAAGGAGAAATCTGTGTGGACAAAGTCAAGCAGAAAAGAAACGTGCTTGGTGCACGTGGAAATACAATGCATCTGCCATGGAGCATTGTCCATTTCACCAGGCTTCTTCCATCTGGACAAGCTTCTGATAATCCTAAATGCAGGAAACTTCAGAGGAAGGACAATTAAAACACCCAGGAACACCACCACATCCAGGGTCGTGAGGCAATGGAACAGGTTGCTCGGGGGGTTGTGGATGCTCCATCCCTGGAGGTGTTCAAGGCCAGGTTGGATGGGACCTTGCGCAACCTGGTCTAGTAGGAGGTGTCCCTGCCATAGCAGGGGGGTGGAACTAGATGATCTTTGAGGTCCCTTCCAACCCAAACCATTCTATGATTCTATTATATGATTCTATGAAAAAAAAGTACATAAGAAAAAAATTAATCAATGCACAAAAATACTGCTTTTCACCCCAAAAATGTGAAATTTCACCATCCAAACTAAGAACTCCAAAGGACAGTGATACTGTGTTCTGCTGAAACTCTATGGGGCAAGCCCCCTTGGGGAAGGGTATCTCCAGCTTGTCCGAATGAACTGAAGGTACACCTCATTCTGGGAGCAGTTGGAATACAGTAGTGATAAGATGTATAGGTTGGGAAATAAGTAGCCATGTAATTTTTAGCCATATTTTCAGTGTTTTTCACCCCTTTCTCTCTGAGTTGGTAGCTCCAGGATGCAAGTGTTAACAGCAACCATCCAACTCGGTGTGCAATAAACCACCCCTGTGTATGACTGTCTCCTATTGGGGACCTCAATGGGGCCAACACTGCCTCAGTCTCCCACCTGCATCATGTAGAGGCCCCTGCAGGGGTCTGCAGCACCCAGCAGAAGTGAGGCAGGGACAGGGCAGGCAGGTTGTGGAGTGGTGGGCAGGGAGTACAATCCCCACACTTACCCACTGGAATTTCCCCCCAAAACAGACAGCATGGATTGAGGGACAGCAATTGAGAGGGAAGACTAATGCTCAGCATTAGCTGTGTTGAAGCTGACAACAGGAGCAGAAAAGCAGCCAGAAACACAAGATTCAGCACAGAGAAATGCATCTGAGTGCCAAGAAACTAACTGGTCATGCAACGTGTGATCAGCTTGTAGACTACTTATTACATGTGACGAAAGATGAGAAAAAGGGAGTTTGACTTCTAGAGCCTGGGTTGACTTCTCATGGGTTGTCTATTTGGGGGTGGAAAAATGTCTGTACTTGCAAACTGAACCTTCCTGATCCAAGCTGTGTCAGTAGACTGTAAGCAGTGGGACCACTTTTCAGGATAAAACTGCATTTCAAATTGTTGATACCACAATTAATCAGATGTATTCTTGAAAATGAATGGTTTCCTAGAACTTTTTTACACATTGGTAAGTCTTATTTTTTTTAACTTTAGATAACAATTTTCATCAGTAATTCAGAATATTTTCCCTTTCAGGGGAGGCAATGGGCTGGATTTCTACTATTGAGACAGACATGATTTTAGGGCACACACAAATTCATTCTTCATCTCACGCAGAGAGAATCCAATCGATTGTGGACATGTTGTAGCAAGTGCACACAAAAGGTGGGGTCAGCACATGCATACAAAGGCCGATGCTTCAGGGACACACTGAAGGACACACACAGTGTGAACACATCAGTGAAGCAGCACAAAAGTGAGGCACATCAGACCCACAGGTTTTGGCTTTGTCAGTGTCAGCAGGTCTGGTTTTTTACCTCAGGCCAGTTCTGGCTCTTGTCTTTCTTTCTAATGGCAGGACCTGCCAGGGAAGGAGACATTCATTGCCTGTTCTTTTCCCTTGCAGCTCTAGGAGCAGAAAGGGACACAGGAGAAATGACATCCCGGGACTTCTTTTAACCAATCTGTTGCTCAAGGCACTGAGCAATCCCCTTGGGCACCATCAAATGATTTATGTTAAGCAGATGTTCTCCCAGGTGAGGGGGAAACTTGTTTTTTTCCACCTTGCAGGTGAAAACAGGAGAAATATCCCACCCTTGCAACCCCAGTGCGCCCGAATCCAGCCCCCTTCCTGCACCCTCAGCAGCGCCCACACGGGGGAGCGCCCCCCTTAGAAATGAAGCCCAGCTGAGTGGCCTCGTGGTACCTCCTGCGGGGTGACCCTGCAAGCCCATGGTCACCAAGGAGGAGGCAGCAGAGGGACAGTGTGGGACTCCCAAGGCCCTAACCCGCTGCACGGAGCAGTCCTGACAGGGCACGGTGCAGACAGAAGGCCCCACTTCTGTCTCTGTCGAGGATCTGCTGCGGGACATCTGCTTAATCAGCTCTTGCCTGTATGAACTGGCAGCTTTGGGGGGTTATCACAACCATGCTAACCCCTGGTTGTCAGCAGTGAAGTTACACGCTCTCAGGAGGGCAGGGGGACAGATTTTTATTTACTTATTTATTTCAAGTTAAGTATTCTAAGGAAAAGAAAGTTACGGATGGTTGTTTCAACCCAAGAATTTGAAAGAGAATTACACAGGAGAATGCTTCCAAATGTTGTAGGTCCTCTCTCAGGACCACAGCACTGCAGAATCTGTCCACTTTAATTTTCATCGTCTCTAGGGGTGGATATCCCACCACCTCTCTGGGCTGCCACAAGAGTGCTTACCCACATTTATACATTTATAGTATAGTATACATTTATAGTATTTTTTTTCCTTTTACCTGTCTGGAATTTCCATTCTGCAAATTGCAATGCTTGCCTGTTGCCTTTAGCTGTGCAAAAGCCTTGGAGAGTGACTGTGTCTTCTCTGTATCATCCTCAACTGCAGCCAAGGGCCATTGTGCTGCCGAGCCCCAGCGAGCTCCTCACGTGCAGAGATCAGGGCCTGGCTCCTCAGTCCTAGTGCTTCACTGGTGTAAAACTCCTGTCAGTGTCCAGGGTCAGGATGCCAGTCTTTTCTCTCCAGAGAGCTCTGTTCAAAGGTCTGCCTTTCTCACTCAGCTTCCCTTCATAAATAAATCACCTCTTAGACCCAGGACTTCAAAGAGATTATTAACAACATGCTCTTGCCCTTGTGCTCTGGCATTGTGGGTGGCTTCATTCGGTGTTTTGATGTAGGCAGTCGAGAGGCTCATGGGGCTGCACTCTGCAAACATTAACCACCCTCTCAGCTGGCAAGAGAGGTCCTTGTCATCGGCCAGTCCTTGTTCATGGTCACAGAAGGGTTTTCAGTTCAAAGAGTGAAATTTTCTTTTTATTTTTATTTTAATCTGCGTCAATAGGTCAGCTTTGGCAGCCTGGTAATTGCTCATAAGCCAGCAGTGGCTGGAAGAGATGACACATAGTGCAACAGGCGACCACATTCTGGGAAATCAAAGCATTCTCCCAGTAACGGTACTGTCTTGATGGAGGCAAAAAATTCATTTGAACACCTAACCACTACCACCCCAAACACATCACAGAGGAGAAAAACAGGAGGAAGCTTGGTGATCCTGCCATACACGTGACAGCACGGAGGTTTTGCATGCAGCTGTGCTGACCAGCTTCCAAATCACTGCTTCCACAGGTCACCACTGGTGTGCCAGCAGTAGGAAAGATTGTGCCAACCAGTTTCAAAGCTCTCTGTGTCCCTGCTGTCATCTGAATCATCAGTCTGGGACATGCTCATATTCACAAACATCTTCTTGAAACACTCCCTTCTGTGGCAGGCTAGTGCTGGGTGTATTTGTGTAGGGTACACCACCTTATATAGGTATCAGCTATGTATTTTTCCATGTGAGAAGTGCAAGACAGCATCTTTTCCTTGAGGTGTGCTCGTTTTGAGTGCCCCTCCTGGTGACCAAACAGCTGTTACTTTACCACAATCCACTAATAACTGCAGTAGAACTGCTTTTTCATGCTGTGCCATGAAACCTGTTCAACTCAGCAGTTCCCATCCTCTTCTTCAGCTGTTGCCACCACTGCAGCTCCCCCTTTGTGACTCGCTGAGCCCAAAGGCTCTGCCTCCCTTTGCCTCATGATGACTGGGTGTCCTGGTTTCACGAGGATGGAATCATAGGCCAGCCATGGTACCCAGGCTGTTAGCAGTTTGGAGTCAGCCCAGTGTTTAATTTGGGAGGGGCAAAAGTCAGGGCAGCTGACCGGAGCTGGCTATAGGTGCATCCCATATCATAAACATAATGCTCATTATCAAGTTTGCTGAGGATGCAGGCTCCTCCTCCTCAAATTTGCTATCCCTGGAGGGACTTGCTTACCATTCTGCTCCTGAAGGCTGCTTTCCTGTTTATTGTGACTGCCATATATTCACTGGGCTGAGTATAACTTTGTATACTTTATATTGGCATTAGTATTAATGTTAGTTTTGGAGTTTCATTAAATCTGTTCTCATTTCAGCCCCCGGGTCTCCTCTCCTTTTCCCAATACCCCTTCTCAGCTGGGGAGGGTCACTGGATGACAGAACAACTGCACTAGTTTAGCCCTGGGTACAGACTAAACGTAGACACTGGGGTACCTCAGAAACACAAAGTAGAGTTGGATGTAGCTCAAACCCTGGACTGCAGGTCCGGCTCGACCATACTGCCCACGCTTCGAGCTGGAGGGGCCGAAGGCCGGAGCACACGACACAACTGGACGATGCGCTCTCCCAGGAGCAGCTTTGCGCCAGCCCAGCTCCCCTAACCGGCCGCACCAGAGGGGGCTGGCTCGGCGGGGGCGGGCGGG
>VYZX01014972.1:96115-153063 GCA_013401335.1 Brachypteracias leptosomus
AGGGGCGCCCCCCCGCGGTTGCCCCGGCGAAGGTTTCCGTGGGGCCGAGGTCGTGCTGCTCCCCGGGCCCTGTGAGGAAGACACCCACCTCCAGAAAGGGAGAGCCGGTGCCCGGTGCCCGCTTCCCCGGGTCTGTGGGCTGTGGCTGAGGCCTCTGCCGCCGTCAGGGCCCAACACCGAGCCTTCCATAGCGGGCACTGGCNCGAGGTCGTGCTGCTCCCCGGGCCCTGTGAGGAAGACACCCACCTCCAGAAAGGGAGAGCCGGTGCCCGGTGCCCGCTTCCCCGGGTCTGTGGGCTGTGGCTGAGGCCTCTGCCGCCGTCAGGGCCCAACACCGAGCCTTCCATAGCGGGCACTGGCCCCGCGGTCCCCGGGCCAGAGGGGAAGGGCTGCGCCCGAGGTGCGAGGCCGCTGCCCGGAGTGCCGTGGCCTGGCGAGCTGTCGGCAGAGCCCTCGCCCGTTGGTAGCCGGTGGGGTTGGACGTGGCCCCATCCACCTTGGGAGGCCACCTCGGTGTGGGGCAGCCTCGTGGTGCTCTTGGTGCTGCTGAAGGATGAGCAAAGCCACAAGGCGTTTGGTAATTACTGTCCGAAATTAAACAGAAAATGAATGCATGGGGAAACAATGAGGCTTTTGGTGAAAATGAGTTGTGAAAAGCTTTCGTAGCCTCCCAAGATATAAAGTGAACACCAAAAAGTGACATAACTTGCTATGAAGTCAAAGACGCAATGGAGATGTTTAATAACATATATTTTTAAATATCTTTAGCAGCCATGGTGCAGGTAGGGTGCATGAAGAAGCAGCTTCCAGAAAGGACCATGTTTTTTTCTGTGCTTTAGAAGTACTGCACGTGTATGGGGTTTGAAACACGCAGCATTCAAACTCCAGGATCTCCTGTCTCGTTTAGAGCAGAGAATCAGAAACACGGGACATGTTTTTTATCTTTGATACAAGAACAGAGACCATGATGTGACCTTCGGAAAAAAAGCAGTGAATTGACAAAGGTGGCAGGTTGATTCTCTGCAGTTTTCTATTGAGATCACTGGTTTACTGGGGTTTGTTCTGTTCTTTCTTCCCAGAGAGTTTGTTATAAGCAGTTTCATACCAACAGGCTCCAGTTAGCCAAAACAATGTTTGCAGATTTGGACTATGATGTTGAGGAAGATAAGATGTGAGTATTTTACTTCTCTTTTCCTGGTTTTTGGCTCATGATAGAAATAGTCTTTGCAGCCAAGACTTAATGGATGTGGATAAATTCACCTGCTCCTGATGCTGTGCCCTGAAGAGTCAGACTTGCTGTTCAGCCCTGATTTCTTGCTCGCTCTGGGGACTGGGGATGAGGCATCACTGTGCTGCTGAGCAGACGCAATGCTTTCTGTTGCTCAGTGATGACTACCCTGCATTTGATTGCAAAGGAGTGCTGACAGATCTTTTGTAAATTAGTAACATTAGCCAGAGAAAAAAATATTTACAATGGAGAAAAGATAATACAAAGCAAGAAGTGGAGAGAAACTCTGGACTCCTGAAGCCTGTAAAGAGGAGAACACTGGCCTTTCCCGAGCAAGCAAAAGGTTTGATGAGATTAGCAATTCATTTAACATGGAGCACTTGTCTTGCATCTCGTTTCTGCTGTGCAAGTTTTCCTCTCACTCCAGCACTAAGAGCAGGTGAAACACTCTTTAAACCCTGAGAAGGTTTCCTCAGTGCCTAGCACTGGGTGAGGGTATCTCACCCACCTCTTATCCTTTTGCATGCGGTCTCAAGAAAGATAGCCCAGCAGGTCTTTCTGCTGGCCCATGGTGATAGACTCTGTAGTGAGATAATGTGATGAATCCAGATGTGCAGCACCCATTGTGCTTTCAGTTTGTACGGGCTCGGACTCCAGAGTGGTCTCAAACATGTGTCTCTGCCCACCGTGTTCTGTTTTTCATTCCCCTTTTCTCTTTCTAGGGGGATCCCCACTGTACCCGGGACAGTGACCCTGAAAAAGGATTCTCAGAACCTGATTGGGATTAGCATTGGGGGAGGGGCACAGTACTGCCCTTGTCTCTACATTGTCCAGGTGGGCACTTGGGGAGGAAGAATAAACTGTCTTTGTAAAACACTGTTGGCCTGAGACACAGAAAGTGTGGAGAGTCCTATGCTATTAGTTTTTCTCGAAGTGGGAGACATCATCTTGCTTTCCAATGAATACGTTCCTTACTCTAGCACCTAATAGATGTGGAACAATTAAATTAAGACTTCTGAAATTATCCTTCTCCTTGGAGAGCATGTTAGAATTCACAGGGGAGCAGTGTGACAATCTCAACATCAAGAAATCCTGTGCCTGAGGAGATATGTCCTGGAGGCAAGAACTTCCAGGGAGAACAGATGATAAGCCCACTTCTTAGTTGGAAAAGGGGAAAAACTGCAGCTTCACCATGAACAAAATACAACTTTGTTAAATAGGAGGCAATTGTCCCTTTTTTGTTCTTCAGCCCTGCATCCACCTTTCTGTTCCTCTCGATTCCAGACTCCCTGTGCTTTCTCCTCTCCCCTAGGTGTTTGACAACACTCCAGCAGCCTTAGATGGCACCGTAGCAGCTGGTGATGAAATCACAGGAGTGAATGGGAAGTCTGTCAAAGGGAAGACCAAGGTGGAGGTGGCTAAGATGATACAGATGGTAAAGGTGAGAGGTAGGAGGGGGTCACTGGAGCTTCTGGGTCATAGTGTACAGTTTATTGTCCACTGGTAAAGGAAGCAACGGCTACTTGCTCCCAGCACAGCAGTTTTGGATTTGCTCTTTCTACAGGGAGAAGTGACGATACACTACAACAAGCTTCAGGCTGACCCAAAGCAGGGCAAGTCTTTGGATATCGGTAAGGCTGGTTTCTTTCTTTCTAGAGTGTTAAAATGATGTGTAGGGGTGAAAGGTTGGTCCCAGCTAAAACCAAAGTAAAATTCTGGTTCCATTCTTCGTCTTAACTCAATCATTTTCAAATGGATACTGTCAAAGAGAATAACAGGTTAAAAAAAAATTCTTTGACTTCTTGAAATAGTCTTGAAAGTTAAATCAAGTTTTGACTGTTGTTGCGGGAGGCTTGGTTTTCTGTTCTGTGTCTAGCAAAACTCAACTAGATAATAATTTAATTTAATTTTAATATCTGTAAGTTATGCTGACCTATTGAGATCTTCTGCTGTACACAGAAATGTGTTTATCGAAAAACGACGGTTGCAGCTTCTTAGCCTGGAGAACAGTGATGAAATTCCTGTCTACGCTGAGTTTTGTACAACCATAAATTTTATAGGAGTGAGGGGAGGCTTTATTTCTAAAACAAAGCGTGTGGTTTGAACTAAGCCTACACAGCTGTCTCCTTTATATGGCCTACCTTTCTCATTTTCCTAAAAAAAATCTGTCTGTGTTTTTGCTTTCATTTCTTTTCATGTTGATTAAGGTACTAATGAATTGACAGGGGTTCAGGAAAATCGTGAGGAGTGAGATGGATTTCTGGGGAAACAGAAGTGTGGTGAGAATACAGTATTTTCCCAAGATGCTGGACACAGTGGCTTCAGTGAGTTCTCAGGAGCTCCAGGCACTTGACACCCCTGCAAGTTTGCCTCTAAATAAATGTAGCTCTGTCATCTGATTCCAAAGAGGGCATAACTATCTCCGGTAATTTGTAGGTTATGACCACCAGAGATAGAAATTAATCCCATCCATCAAGGGTTGACAAAAGGGTTTAACAAAGATTCAAAAGATAAAAATGAGCAAAGGGTAACTTTGACTATTAAATCCTTTTTGTCTTGCTTTCAGCCTCATCTCCTGACTTCAGTTGAAATAATACAACAAGTAGCATAAGCAAAATTTAGTTCCAAATATCCTGATAGGTAGCTTAGAGCAAAGTGATTGATTGGAATTGTCTTCCAAAAGAAGTGCAAGAGCTCTATTGATTGAAGTGTATAGGATGTGAGAGCAGAACAGACAGACAAGATAGATGCGCTATGCACAGCTGGACCAAACATCTAGTTTCTATGCTATTCTTTTTCTGCTCACTACCTCAAAAATGAGTTAAGTTTGGTTTATTCAGTGCCTGAGAAACCAGTGAAGTATGCTAGTGAGCTTTGCATGTCCATAGAAATGACCCTGATCCTAGTTTGAAACTCTCTTTTGGCCTTTAGTATTGAAGAAGGTGAAGCATCGACTGGTAGAGAACATGAGCTCAGGGACAGCGGATGCCCTGGGGTTAAGCCGAGCCATACTTTGCAATGGTAAGTATTGTCCAGGGACACATTTCCTTAAGGGACCACTCACCCTCTTGTGCTTGCCTACTTTTCATTGTTACTTGCCTGTTTTACAGTATTTCTTTATAATTCTCTCCTTCTGCTGTGCCTCACTGCTGTGATTGCCTCTGCCCTTTCTGAGTGATGTATCCTGTCTTTGAGGCCATTTAAATGTCAGCTAAGGTCAAATTAATTTAAGGTGGGGACCCACTTAGTGAATGCCAATAGGTGATGACCCCACACTGTAAATTAAGTTTACAGTTATTTTAAAAGCTTCCCATGTTGGACCAGGAGACAGGCATTAAGAGGTGAGGGAAATTTGAACCAAAGGTATGAAAACTGTGTTTTTCCAGGCAGTCACATCTTAACCATGTCCTGGATTTGACTGTTGTAGTTCTGTGTTCTGATTCTTGTTTCCATTTAGATGGACTAGTGAAGAGACTGGAGGAGCTGGAGAGGACTGCAGAGTTATACAAAGGTAAACTCTGTCTTACATCAAACATCAGATGGGAGGGGAGGATGCCTCTGTGATATGACAGAGGCATTTCAGTGAAATGACTTAAATGCTTTTTCTGACTTCCATTCCAGGCTTGACAGAGCACACCAAGAGTCTTCTCAGAGCTTTCTTTGAACTATCCCAGACACACAGAGGTAAAGCGTCTGAGTGAAGGGGGCAGAAATCTTCGACCTCCAGTTTCAGGAGTTTTAGTCAGAACTTAGATGTGTGATTCCCTCACCCAAAGAGAAATAAATGCTGGGAAGGGCTGCCCTCCTGGCATTAGTGGTCATGGTGCAAGCACAGTCCTCGGCTTTCACATGAGACATTAAAGAAATGCCCTGCCAACTTCTGGTCTTTAGAGAATATGTAGCATCATTCCCCAGCTGAGTGCAAGGTTATGGGAAGGAGTTGTAATACTGGAGGCAAGGTTCGTCTCTAGGGCCAACTTCATCTTTAATCTGTTTGTATTTATTACCCTCATTCAGCATTTGGAGATGTTTTCTCTGTCATTGGTGTACGGGAGCTGCAACCAGCTGCCAGTGAAGCCTTTGTGAAATTTGCTGATGCCCATCGCAACATTGAGAAGTTTGGGATTCACCTTCTGAAAACAATTAAGCCGGTAAAGAATTTAACTGTAGGAGTAAAGGGTCTGGGGAAGAGGGGAATCTAGAGAGACTGTCTTTGAAGGTGTGGTCTTAAAGATAGCTCTGGGAAGAACTGTCTTTGTCTGCTTTCATTCAGGGAACTTTTTTCATAAAGAACCTAAGAGGTAACGTAGTGAATGTGTCAATCTTGTCCTTTTGGCTTTTGCCCATGAGTATATTCCTCTCTTTTTCTTTTGGGGATGAGGGTGTTTTGGTAGCCCCCAGCACAAGAAGGATGTGGACACCTTGGAGCGTGCCCAGAGGAGGGCCACCAAAATGATCAGGGGAATGGAGCATCTCTCGTATGAAGACAGACTGAGACAACTGGGGCTGTTCAGCCTGGAGAAGAGAAGGCTCCGGGGGGGACCTTAGAGTGACCTTCCAGTACCTGAAGGAGGCCTACAGGAAGGCAGGGGAAATTCTGTTCAAAAGGGTTGTAATGATAAGACAAGGAATAATGGTTTTAAGCTAGGAAAGGATAGATTTAGACTGGATATTAGAAAATAGTTCTTTAATATGAGGGTGATAGATCACTGGAATGGGCTTCCTGGAGAGATGGTGAAGGCCCCATCCCTGGTGTCATTCAAGGTCAGGGTTGATGGGGCCCTGACCTAGGTAAAGATGTCCCTACTTGTGTAGGGAGTTTGGACCAGATGACCTCTAAAGATCCCTTCTAGCCTAAAACATTCTATGATTCTATGATCAGTGTAGTCCCTAGAGCCCTTTCCCTGATTTTGGTATCCATAATTAAAAGATGTCACTAAATTTAAAAAAGTTTAGATAAGCATCCAGGAATGATTTAAGTATTTCAGTCAGTATATTTGAGAGTCTCCAAGGGATCTGTCCACTTAGCAAAGAGAGGATTAAATGTTGATTTGGGCACCACTTTAGTGCCATGTTGGACAGACAACATTGGATAGCAGGCCTCTGAATCAAGGCGCAATTGAAAATTAAGGAAGATGAGTCTAAAGAAGATGAATTCAGACCAGAAGCAAGGTCTACATTTCTAACACTGGATCTGCTGCCAGAGACAGTAATGGATGCTCTAACCGTGCAATTCTGAGTCAGGATCAAATGTTTTCTTTCAACTCTAGTCGATGCTCTAGTTCAAAAAAGAGTTAACTTGAGGCAGTCTTATGACTTATGCTGGTTAAAAGGTTGCACTTGATGAACTGCAGTCATGCTTTTTGGTCTTATATTCAGCAACAGGCTGTTTCCCTTGCAGATGCTCACTGACTTGAACACATATCTGAATAAAGCCATTCCTGACACAAGGCTGACTATCAAAAAATACCTGGATGTCAAGTTTGAATATTTGGTGAGCTGCCTGTCTTTTTTCTGGGTTTTGGTTTTGTTTTTTTTTTTAAGTGCTGGATGAAATTAAGGTTCACAGAATCACAGCCTGAGAGTCACATGTAGCCTATACAATCACATGCCCATCCTTCCACAATCCATATAAGAATGCATTCTTTTTTCCAATTCTTTGTCTATTGCTAGATTACTCAGATTGAGACACCTGATTTAGACCTAATAGTTTTCACTGGTAGGAAAGATATCCCAGAATCCAGATGACTTACTTTCTACCTGACCAAATTAATTTCCTTATTTATTTGTAAAAAGTTCCTATGCAACTTACTCTTGAACACCCCTAAACAGTTGGTTTCTTTCAGGTAGTTACAGATAGCCTTTCTTTAGCCAAATTAAACTGTCAAATTGTATTTGCTCTCATTTAGACCATGCTTTCTTTTTTCCCCTTCTCCATTCCTTGTTTTCTACTCTCAAAAAGGGTAGGGTTTTTAAGCGCATCTGTTCTATAACTGTAGGAATCCATTTCCTTTTACCAGCTGAGAAGTATTTGCAGCTGCAGCCCCAAAGCAAGTGAATATGGCAGCGCCTCTTCCAACATCAATCCTTCTCACAGCTCATCTTTTTTTTTCTTTTTCCTCTTTATTTATTCCCTCCTGATACTTTTCTGGCACTGCTTTCCTAAATTATAGATGAACGCAGGATTTTTCTCTTACTTAGGTTATACTTACCTGAAGTATTTGCTCCTGCGATTTAAATAATAAGCATGTTCTCTCTCCCTCACCGTTTTCTCTCCACATCTTTCTCTAAATAGATTTTCTTTTCCCCTGGAATGTTTAATATACTCAGATCCCGCTGTGCTTTCCCCAGTGTCCCTCGCTGCAGCAGTGAAAGAAAGCTTGAAATGGTACAAACCGTTGACTGTGGGTTATGGTGAAATTGCTTCTAATTCTTAATATTTCCTTCTTGTTTTGCCTTTTTTTTTTTTTTTAAAAAATCCTGCGAAGTCTTACTGCCTGAAAGTCAAAGAGATGGATGATGAAGAGTACAGCTGCATTGTGAGTACTGGTGCTGTGTCAGTGACAACTGCATGCTCTGTTTCTGCAGCTTCCCTGGGCTTATTGCCTTATAAATGCAAAAGTGCTTCTGTGCCTGTGTGCACCCAAACTGCCAAATACATCCTAAGAGTAACACACATTTGTTCTTAACATATTAGAAAGTAGAGATCCTTAAATGCTACCTAAGAAATGCTGCCAATAACTGTCATGAATCACTGGTGCTGTGGAGTAGTAGAGGCACCAGACATCTCCTCTGCAGCTTATTTGCTCAGTGGTTGCCTGTCTCAGTGTTTAAGTAATATTAGCTCATGTAAGGAGGATTAAGGTGTTATCTTCACAGATTCCATTTGTGTGTAGTGTTCAGCTTATCATTAATTCTGGGCTTCTTTCTGAGAAATGGAGGCTTAGCTTCTCTAGCAAAACGCGTGTGAAAGCTGTATTTGTAGTTGAGAAAAATGGATTAAAGGATCTCTCTTAACATTTTTTTGGTAAAAATAAGTAATCAAAAATCAAAAGATTTAAAAAAAATGTGGCTACTTTCTCCAGTAACAGTTTGCTATCTGGTTCAGAGTTTTACAACTAATTCTTAACTGCTCTGTTTAAGATAGCTAAAGGTGTCCCCTGCATGCCCAGTTTCCCTGCAGAAAATACTTTAAAAATAAAATACTCTCATAGCACTGATAAAATACTCTATAAGCAACTGGGAGAGGTTTCACATTCGCTATCTCTTGTTCTCCTGGGGAACTTCAGCTTCCCAGGTGTGTGCTGGGAATGTAGCACTGCAGAGAGGGAACAGTCCCAGAGGTTGTCGGAGTGTGTGGAAGATCACTTCCTGACGCAGCTGGTGAAGGAGCCAACTAGAGAAGGTGCCCTCCTGGACCTGCTGCTTGTTAACAGAGAAGGACTTGTAGGAGATGTAACGGTTGGTGGCCAACTTAGGCTTAGTGATCATGAAATAATAGGTTTTGATTCTTGGAGAAGTAAGGAGGAGGGTTAGCAGAACTGCCACCTTGGACTTCCGTAGGGCAGACTTTGGCCTGTTAGGGAGCCTGATTGGCTTTGTCCCTTGGGAGGCTGTCCCGAAGGACAAAGTGGTCCAGGAAGGCTGGGCACTCTCCAAGAAGAAAATCTTAAAGGTGCAGGAACTGGCCATCCCCATGTCCTGAGAGATGGGCAGCTGAGGAAGACCAGCCTGGCTGAATGGAGAAGTCAGAAACAAAAAGAGAGTTTATGGCCTTTGGAAAAGGGGCAGGCCACTCAGGAGGACTACAAAAGTGCAGTGAAGCTGTGCAGGGAGGAAATTAGAAGGGCCAAAGCCCAACTAGAGCTCAATCTGGCTATTGCTGTAAAAGATAATTAAAAATGTTTCTATAAATACATTAACACAAAACAAGGATGAGGGAGAATCTTCATCTTTATTGGATGCAGGGGAAACAGTGACTAAGGACGAGGAAAAGGCTGAGGTTCTGAATGCCTTCTTTGCCTCAGTCTTTAACAGCCCGACCAGTTGTTTGCTGGGTAGCCAGCCCCTTGAGCTGGGAGATGGGGATGGGGAGCGGGAGGAGGCCTCCATAATCCCAGAGGAAATAGTTAGTGCCCTGCTGCACNGCTACTTGGCAGAAAGGGATCTGGGGGTGTTTATTGACAGCTGACTGAACATGAGCCAGCAGTGTGGCGAGGTGGCCAAGGCCAATGGCATCCTGGCTTGTATCAGGAATAGTGTGTCCAGCAGGACTAGGGAACTGTACTCAGCGCTGGTGAGGACACACCTTGAGTCCTGTGTTCAGTTTTGGGCGCCACAGTGTGAGAGACATTGAGGTGCTGGAGCAGGTCCAGAGAAGAGCAACCAAGCTGGTGAAGGGTCTTGAGAAGAAGTCTTATGAGGAGCAGCTGAGAGAACTGGGACTGTTTAGTCTGAAGAAAAGGAGGCTGAGGTGAGACCTTATTGCTCTCCACAACCACCTGAAAGGAGGCTGTAGGGAAGTGGGTGCTGCTCTCTTCTCACAAGTCACAAGTGATAGAACAAGAGGAAATGGCTTCAAGTTATGCCAGGGGAGGTTGAGGTTCAACATTAGGAAAAACTTCCACACCAAAAGGGTTGTCAAGGACTGGAACAGGCTGCCCAGGGAAGTGGTTGAATTGCCATCCCTGGATGTATTTAAAAGCCATCTAGATATGGTGCTCAAGGATATGGTGTAGGAGTGGGTCTGGTAGAGTTAGGTAACAGTTGGACTTCATGATTTTAAAGGTCTTTTCCAACCATAGCAAATCTGTGAGAAAAGAAAGATGTTTTATCCTAAGTACTGATTTTTAGAGCAGGGATTTTAATTTTTGGAATGCCCGATTCCCAGTGCCAGGAAGGAATAAAGCTTTCCTAACACAATATTTAATTACATCTTTCCTGCTCGATGGGAAGGACTCCCAGCCCTGCCCAGCAGAGTAACACCTTTGGGTTCTGGTGCATGCAGTGGGCACTGCCGAGCCCTAGTCCGTAACGGGGATTTTTGTGTTCTCTGTGTTTACAGGTGCAGGAGAGGAATGCTGTTTTGCTGACAACCTAAACCCTTTCTCTCAGAACTATTTTGCAGGACAACATATAGGTCCATCCCTACCGTTTTCCAGTGTAATGTCTAGATGGTTGTAGATACCACAGGGTTCTCCTTGTAGATGTATATGTCATGCAGTCAATATAGGGTGAAGCTTGCAGAGAACACTTTTTTTGTGTGTGATAGATAAAAATTAACATATCCCTCAAACCCTAGACCTGTTTGTTCATGGTGCCTGTATTATTTATTCTGATTAGAAGCTGTTCCACTTTTCCATGCTGGGTTGAAAGGTGCCTGTCCTTTTGTCTTTGCTTAGTGGTGATGCTTTTCTTTACCGTGGTTGCCGTGTGTTTGGCCTTCAGAATGGCCCCATTGACTGGCAGTTGTTGGCGTGGCTCCGTGTTCCTCATGTTTCATACTTCCTAATGGCAGTTCCAGTGGACCTGATAGGGCTCTAATAACTCAAGGCCATTGTGAGTCCCCATCGATAGGTAAACTGTGTGTACAAGCACCGTGTCTCTAAAACAGTGCCCTGTTTCTGGCAGGCTCTGGGTGAACCCCTCTACCGGGTCAGCACTGGGAACTATGAGTACCGCCTGATCCTCCGCTGCCGGCAGGAGGCTCGCACACGCTTTGCCAAGATGAGGAAGGACGTGCTAGAGAAAATAGAGCTCCTGGACCAGAAACACGGTGAGTACCACTGCTCACCTGAAGGGGTGAGGCAGACATGGCTTTGTCCTTCATGCTCCTCCTTTGTCTCAGCTCTTTGCTGAAGAGCCCTTCTGTGGCTGTGCCTGAGACATCCTCCCTCAGGCGCCAAAAGGGATTAATGTGTGTGAGACTATCTAATGCTGGTGAGGGAGGCTTGATCGCAGCCTTCACACTGTTTGGGAAGGGAGTTTTCACCTGATTTCTTCCCAACTTGTCTCCACTACAGTGCAGGACATCGTGTTCCAGCTCCAGCGTTTTGTCTCCACCATGTCCAAGTACTATGATGACTGCTATGCTGTGCTCCAAGATGCAGATGTCTTTCCCATTGAGGTGGACCTTGCCCGCACTACTCTCAACTATGGGCAGAAGGACACATACACGGACGGGGCAGAAGAAGAAGAAGGAGGAAGTGAGAAAGAGGGTAGTGGGAAGGAGGACACAAATGGTGAAAAGCTCATTGATGATGCCTGAGTGAGCCAGCATGGCCAGAGGAAAGACTTTGCAAACTGTTATAAAAACATGTATTTTACATGGTGATTCATCCTCTGTGACTTCTGTGTATGTCCAGCCTGGGATTCCTTCTTTGCTTCAGGTGAGGGTGCCTGGTTGTATGGGGGTCAGCCTCGCTTGCCTCTCTCTTCCCTTGCTTTTTTGCCTGGATATTTCTTTTTCTCCCAGAGACTTCTACTGCCTAACTCAAGTACTGAGGTGTGGGGAGGAAGATTTCTGACCACACCACCATGTGACTCTGCAGACAAGACACAGCTCGGCGTGTGGGGTGCACCACTCCCCTCTGGCACATGGAAGCCAGTTAAACATCAAGAGATGATCATGAATGGCAAGAACAGCCCTTTCTGTACTCCTCTTGTGCTGTGGGAGTGTCAGCACCAGCGTTGTTTTCTTCACCCTGCTACACACCATCTTCAAACTTCCCATTCTCTGGCCTGTTTTAAGCTTCCTCCATCTCTTCCATCTGTCCCCATGGGCTGCAGGACTGACTTTTTTAGGATAATCACTCCCACCACTCCCAGCTCTACTGTTTTTTAAGAAGTAGGAGCAAGTCTGAACTGATGCCTAGAAAGAGTGGTGGTACCTGTGACCTGACCACCCCCACAACCAAGGGGCTGGGGGAAGCTCTCAAAGCAGGGGCAGGTATGCTGGGCTGCTGCAAAGATGCAGAAGTCTTTTCCCCTGGCTGCTATCCTCCTCATAGTCCCTGAGCTCCTGCACAGGTGGCACCCTGTGCACACTCCATAGCTGCACGCCAGGGCCAAAACTCTGCAGGGTGTGGCTGTGCCCTTCCCTGCAGGAAGGCGGAACCTGGCTCGGGAAGGAGCCCTTCTACTCATCAGAGATGCTGAGATGAACGTGCTTGTCTGAAGCAAATGAGTTGTTGGGAATAGCAGCAAAGCTTCATACATTTCCTCTCCATCATTCTTCTCTTTCATGGCTCCTTGTGATGGACAATAACCAAACATGCTTCTTGAGGATGTGCAGCCAGTCCTGCACACTCTTTCCTTGTGCAAGTGCCAAGAGGAGCCACCTTAGAACCACAAATGTCCCATCCTTAAACTAAAGAGGAGAGACAGGAAGCCTTGTGGAGAGAGGAGGCCTGTAGGCAGAGGCTCTGAGAGGTTTTTATTTAGTGCTCAGCATGATGAGCGTACCACCCCTACCACCTCTCTGCACAACCATCTTGTGCTGCCTCTGGGCCAGCCAGAAGCTGCAGTTAACGTCCCATTCCCCAGCACCAGGGAAGGGGGAAAGGAAAACCCAGGTAAGTGAGGCTGCTTCTTTCCTCCTTCCTTCTCTCTTCTCCTCTCTCCATCCCTGTGGGCTGATCCCAGATGCAGGTGGCACTTTCTCTTCCAGCAGACGGCACAGCTGCCAGGAGCAGCGTGCTCAGAGGCAAGGCTGTGGATTTCTCTGCCGTTAAATAGTGGTAATGAGATAACTTATTTAAGGGCATTAATTTATGATCGAGATGTCTGGTTTGTTTTGTTTTCTCTTTGATTTGTTTTTGGAGCTTCATCATTTTCTGTGGGTCCTTGGAAGAAAGCCATCCGTAGTCAAGCTGCTCTAGAAGATTTAAACGGACTCTGATGTGCTGACTGTTGTCTCTAATAAAGAAAAATGTGACATTTCATTTCCTGTCCTTTATGAGTTTTCTTTAGAGATTTGTTTGCTTGTCCTCCATTGGTTTTAATTTTAAAATGTAATGATAGCAAGATGGATGTCATGCGCTGGCCATTTTTTTTCTTGCTCATACTGGTGGATAATCTCTGTGCCAAGCTGTGGTGGTCACTGCAGGACAGGCTTCCCAAGGAGGGGTCTTGTAACTGCTGTAGCAAGGCTAGTCCTCCATGTAATATCAACACAGCTTGACTTCCCAGGGGAACACCAGCCTCCTAAAGCCACCCATTGCCTCATCCTGCCCAGTGGCATCTTTGTACCTCCCGCAGGACCAGCTTCTCCACACAGCTCAGCTGTTGCATCACAAGCTTGAGCTGATGCTTAAGTCCCTGATCCTCTTTCAGAGCTTTTGTTGTGCCAAAAAATGAAGCAATTAAGAACAGAGAAAATGCCTCAGTGGAACCTGCCTGAAAACCAGCAACACAGGCAGCACAGCCAGGTTTCCTGCAGCCTGACTGGTGGAGGGGCAGGAGGAGTTCTGGATATCTCACAGTGCTATCTGTAGCAAGATCTTCTATGTTAAGGGCTTTTGTGAAAAGATTTAAAAGTGGGAGGCTTAGTGGGAAATGTTGACTGGTGACAAGGAAACAGAGGACACCTTGTTCTTGTGACCTGCCTGGCACTGACAGGGACAGTTGTTTTCACGCTGTGAACCTTAGACCTAGGGAGTTGTGGGCTGCTTCTTGGGTGGGGTATTGATGAATGAGAAAAACCCAGCCTGGGGGACAGGGGTTTGGGGTTGCTGGGGAAAAAGCTATGGAGCAACTTGATCAAGCAGAGCAGAAACAGTGATCTTACCTTGTGGGAAGGGGAGAACAAGCTTGCAGAGCAGTGAATGAAAGCCTGCAGGACTTCAACACCCTTGCTGCTGCCTCTCGTTCTCCCAGAACTTTGCATCTGGGGTTTGTTGTGGTGCTTAGTATGATTTGAGGTGTTTCTAAGGGGGTTTGAATAGGAAGAAGCCCAAAGTCACTGCTGTGACTGGCTAACAGTCAAAGCTAACAATGGTAGTGTTAGCCATGGTGGGACAGGCACAGCTCCACAGGGTTTACCTTCTTCAATTTCCAGTTCTAATGCCTCTTCTTAAACTGGCATTCTTCAGCAGCTTTATTTTGCTCATCAAGTTGTAGCTCTTAGCTTGGGAGCATCTACTTTTTTTGCTGTGGCTTAGAAAGATCATTTTGACTTGATCATTCTTGAACCTGCTTTAGCAGGTGGGTTGGACTAGATGACCTCCAGAAGTCTCTTCCAACCCCTAGCATTCTGTGATTCTGTGATCTAGAATGAAAGCCTTTCCTCTACATTGCTGCTCCCTCTCTGGGTTTAAATGGCTTTACAGGTCCTGCAGGCTTTGCCTGATACCCGATAATTTGTAGTCAATCTGATCTGGAATGAAACACCTATTTTGATGATCCCATGAGCTGCCTTCCCTGTGGCCCTCTGCTTAGTTTTTGATCCCTCACTCTAGTCCCAGGTCCCCTCCAGAGCCTCTGAGGTGAAGCAGTTCAAGGAAACCGGAAGAAAGGGCTTTGGCCAGGGGTGTTTATAAAAGATCCAGTCCTAAAGCAGATTAGGAGCGGTTTAAGCATGCCAGGGAAGGTTGACCTCTCTGAATCTAGAAATCCACCACTGCTGTGGGGGCGAGGGGGTCATGCTTGCCTTACCATGTGATCCAGCACCCTCGTTAGTGGCACTCAGGGGCTGTGGCTTGTCCTTTTGCCTTTACCTTTGATTCCTTTATGTAAGAGGTTTTTCTCTATTTAAAAGGAAAACACATGCATCTGGTGACATTGCTGCTGAGTGGCTTAATCATTTGGGACATGGTTGTTTACCTGCCCTGAAACCCCCTACCCCACCCCCAAGAAGGGTCAAGTTGTTCCATTCCCATGTCAACAGGACTCACTTCACCCTAGATAATGCTGGCTCATGGCTATTCCTGTTGGTGAGACTCCATCTCATGGCTACAGTCTTTCCTGGATGTCTTCTTGCACCTCAGCAGCAGCCTCTAACCCAGCACTTCCCTGCTTGGAAAAGCAACACCGTGTGCCACTGCACCAACTTTAGCACCCACAAAAGATGCTCCAGACAGAGGTGGTTGGAGCCAGCACCCCACTGGTTTTGTCAGTGCCCAAGGGTGGTATTGCAGGGACCACAGTGTCTACTGCCATGCTGGCTGCAGCTGGAGGTGGCCCAGATGATAGCTGTGAATGACACCACCTCCTAAACCTACTGCCAGCTAGCCTGGCACTACCCCAACCCAGGAAGTGGGGCAGAGGAAACACTCCAGACCAAAGCGTACCAGATCTGATTACAAAGAGTCTCTAATTGGTTGTGTTCTGTATTGTGACAATGCAGAAGGAAAAGGAGAGTCCTTGACAGCCTCTTCAAAAGACTTTCTCCAGGGCTGGTTTGGAAGTGAGGAAAGAAGATAACTTTTATAAATTTTTTTTTCTTTTGGGTGTTGGGGCTGCTCTGAGCCTGTGTCGTACCAGCATGGGTGTAGGATGCAAGTAGACATATCATTGGGTAGGTATGTGGACATATGTACATAAGGGCCAGCTGTTCTTATACATCTCCCTCTTCCATCTGCTTTTGTCTCAACTTTCTCCACCCTATGTCACCCACCCACCTACCCTCCCATGCTGAGGTGCATGCAAACAAGGCCAGTTTTATACATCCCTGTTCCTCTGCCCTGGCTAAAACCTGTCCCTCTCCACCATCTGGTCAGCATTGCAACCATCTCGTACCAACACCTCCCCATCCCTCTCGGGACACCCGCCTCCCTCCCCACTCTGCTCCTCTGCCACGTGGTTGGCCTCCTCGCTGGCTGCCACCATGGTATTGTCAGTGCTGTGGGCTGGCTGGTGGTTGTCGCTGCTGTGCTCCTCAGGTTCCTGCACATCGGACTCTGCTTCCTCAGTGTCACTCCCACCACCTGTGGTGGGGTTCTTATCTGGGGGAGGTTCCTTCTTCCCTCGGTTCAGGCAGCAGTAGGTGGCCATGGCCAGGAAGAGAGCAGAGAGTGCCACCTCCGAGCCTGCCAGGTAGAAGATCACCTCGTAGTTCTTCAGAGCATCAACTAAGCGGCCTGGTAGTTGGAGAAGAAATAAGACAGTTAGCCTCAGTCTAAGCAGCCCAGCACAGGTGAGTAGCTCCTGCATTTGGCTGAGGACCCATTTCTCAAGGGAAGAGCAAGAAGCCTGAATATCTAAAAATCACCCCTGGCAAGAGCCACACTGTACCACCAAGGAAAGTACTGTGAGAGTTCTGGGTTGGTGTTTTCCATTGCCTGGACAAAGTTAAATAGTTGTGACTATTTGATTTTATGGTCTTGTGTCATGGTGGGCCATTTTCTTTTTGCCGAGGTGAGAAGCCTCTGGAGGACTTGCCAAGGATAAGCCTCTGAGGACTTGGCTTGTCCAGATTCAGAAAAGAAAACATTCGAGAGGCATTGCTATTTCTTAAGCTATCATATCAGGAAAACATCCAGAGAGGGTGAAGAATTCACTTTGGCAGAGAAATTCCTTTGGTTAGCCCAGACCTGATGATTTATTTGCCAAAGGGATGTTCAAAATGTATCTTCTGAATGCACCAGAGCTGGCAATGGAGGGAGGGGTGCCAGTCCTTGGTGCTGGGGAGCCTGAGCAGCTGCCATGCTGCAACCAGATGGGCTCATGGTGACTGGAAGCTTTATCCTGGTCTCTCCTGCTCCTGATTGTGTGTGTGACCCCCCCCCAGTCCCTGCTGCACTAAGGCCCATGGCCTGAAACCAGCCTCAGGGCCCACTGAGGTGCCTCCCTGAGCAGTCATGGAAGGCAGACGGTGAATTCCTTGGCGGGTGAATGTGCCCCTGTTCCCTCAAGCCGGAGGGCGAGTGAGGCGCCTGTGTGCACGCGTGTGCGTGTGTGTGTGCAGCTTATCCTGTGCCAAACCCCCTCAGCCCCATGGAGCAGGAAGCAGCTCAGGAGGATTACACCAAACAAAGCCACTTTGTTCAGCCCCCTTCTTCCAGACGAGCACTGCTCCCCCAAGTCTGAGCTGGGGGGTTTACCAGCACACTCAAACTTCCCCTGCCAGGAGGGTCCTGCAGAAGGGGGGAAGGTGGGAACCATGACTTAGGTTCCCCCCAACAATGCTCTTCCATGACCATGCGCCATCTGTGTTCTGTTGTGCATGGTACAAAGGCAGAGCTGAACTGAGGCAGGAGGGCTAAGGGATGTCCCCCATCACTAGCCACTAGTGTGCCTTGCTGCTTGGAGCAAGGAGCTGCTAAATCTCCCTTTCCTTCCACGATCTCTCTGCAGCTGCCTCCAAGACACATATTTCTTTACCCTCCTTGGGACTGCTCACTACCCCACAGCTTGTAAACTGGGACATGAGTTATTGTTAGCTTCAGGAGTGTCTTCTTTTCGCCACTGATTTTTACCTGACAGCTGGGTGGAGTTGCTGAAGGAGGGTTTTGCTCATAACTGGTGGTTATGTGCCTGAGAAAGGATCATTCACATACATAGAGGTGCAGCACAACTGATGGGCTTTAGCCCACATTGCAGCTGAAGGAAGGGAGTGCAGGAAACAACAGAGTGGTTCCTGTCCAGGGGTTCACCCATAGTCTGTCCCTGACCCTTCCTCACAAACTGCACATGCAGGGAACTGTGCTTCATTTGGAAATAAGCCTTTGCTGTGATTTGGCCTTCTCAGATCTGATCAGACACTTAACAGTAACCTACACCAACCTCTTGGGTGAAGGGTCTCTCCACATTCAAGAGTCTGTTTATGGGCTGTCTGTGGGGCATGGACACTAGAAGACACTGATCTAGACTAGACAGGTTGAGAAGCTGTGAGTGTCTTAATCCTCTTAAAAAAAAAAAAAAGTAACAGCAAATGTCTCAGATGTCTGTACAAACTGTTTCGTCTTGATTGACACCAAAACGCCTGTGCCTTGGGACTGGGGACAACACAAATTGAGAACATTATTCACAGTACCAATCGAAAGGGCATGGATGCCAAGGAGAACTTGAAAGATCCTCTCCTTGCCCTATGAAGACTCTCAAATGTTTGCCTGCAGCATTTGCCTGACCCAACCCATAACATGATTTTATGCAACATTCACAGTGAAGGCAGAGGCCAGAATGAAAGAGAGGGAAGTGCCACTGATCAGCACTGAGGGACACTGGAAGGCACTGTGGGAAGCTCTGTATGCCTGCCATCTCTCAGGTGTCTGTGCAAAGCTTGCCATCTTCTGCCCCTGCTCAGATTCAGTGTTGTGGTGTATGGAATGAGACTGGGAGGTCTCACTTCAGATCTCCGCTTCCAGAGGAAATTTGAAGTTGAGAAATAGGGTCTTTCTTCAAGTACCGTGCCCATGCCCAATACTTGCAATACTGTGAATGGCCGCCAAACAAACCACCTGTGTTTTACAGCAAGAGACCTACCTGCAGAGGGGGGACCGATGAGCACAGCAAAAGCCTCAATAAGTAGGACCAGCCCAATGGCACTGGAGAACTTCTGGGAGCCAACAATGGCCATCAGCACTTCGAACTGCAGTGCCCCCACCATGCCGTAAGAGATGCCAAAAAAGACGCAGAAGATGACCAACCCCGTGTAATTGCTGGCCCTGGCACTGCAGATGTCTGTCAAGCCATTGAAGAGCATAGCGAAGCTGAACAGGTACGCCACGTGAGGACGGACCCACTTCAACCCTGCCACCATGCCACAGGCTGGGCGGGCAAAGATGTCTATGAAACCAATGATGGAGAGCAAGAATGCAGCCTCTGTGTCTGGTACCCCCGTGTCCTTGGCATAGTTGACCAGCAATATGGGGGGCACGAAGAGACCCAAGACCAGGATGAACTTTGCAATAGTGTAAATTATAAACCCTCGGTTGGAAAAGATACTAAAATCAAGAAGCTTCTTTCCTTTCTTGGGCTTCTTCTTGGCTTTCTTGGCTTTCTTGGTTCCATCAGTGGTGCTGATTCCCTCCTCTGATTTCCCTCCTATGGGCAGCATCTCCTTGGCTTCGTATTTGTCCTGAGTTTTGTCCATCTTTCTCTTCATGCCCATATCCAGGGGTCTCATGACTGCCCCACAAGTACAACAGTTAAGCAGAAGGCCCCCCATAATAAGGAACCCTCCTCGCCAACCGAACTTCTCCAGCAGCACTTGCCCCAGTGGAGAGAGGGAGGAAAGGAAGACAGGGCTCCCAGCAGCAGCCAGTCCATTGGCAAGGGGCCGACGCTTGTCAAAGTAGGTGCCCAGCATGATCAATGAGGGCTGGAAATTCAACGCCATACCCAGACCTACATGAGGGTGAGAGCCAGGAGGGAGACAGGGAGTGCAAGAACATGAGGCGTGATTTGCAATAAACTGAAAACTCCCCTCAGACTATGCTAGTCCTGAAGTCCCATGATGGGATTCCTGCATTCCTCACAAGCCTCTGCTTCTTCATGTTGGTGGGTTGCCCCCAGAGAAGATGGGCTAAACAAGCCTGTCTCCCTGAGGTATATTTGACTCAGGTAACTGTGGCCATATTTAGACAGGACCTGTGCCTTAGTAGCTTTGCCCCTCTTCCCTGCCACTATATACTGATGTCACCCCAGTTGCCACGATCACTGAGCATCACTTATGTTTCTTCTGTCCCTCTCCCTTCAAAGACAGGCCCTGCCTGTTTAGATCCAGCAGATGTGTCTCCCACAGGTGCAATGTTCTGGACTAGATGCCTCCTGTGAGTAGGTGAAAATAGATGAGAGGAGACCTGATGCTGGACATGGCAATGCTAAAGGGAGCTACAACATAGTCTTGTCTCTTCCCCAGGTAAGTCTGTGTCCCCCCAGCTGCCGGGGCTCTCACCTGTCAGCACACCAGCTGTCAGATAAAGCTCAATGATGTTGGTGGTAAAAGATGCCAGGATCATCCCAGCAGAAGCTAGCAGCCCACCGATGAGCATCACGGGTCGGCAGCCAAACTGGTTCACCATGATGCTGCATACTGGTCCTGGGAGGAAGCAGAGGAGACAGAGTAAGAGACCAGGAGACAGGACAACTGAGAGGGGCAACCAGCCCAAGAAGGGCACTCAGGGAAGATGCAAAACTAATGATGGGATGACTATTTGGCTGCTTAGATACACATCTCTTGGGTCCAGTCAAAGGAGAGAGGCTGCAGTGAGGAGACCTCTGCTTTACCCTGCCTTCAGCCCCCTGTTAACTGGGAACAAGAGGGTCTTGGTGTTATAGGGGCAGCACTTCAACAATGGGCATAAACCCCATGCTGACTGAGAGGCAGGTGGGGTGATCCCTGAGGTCCTCTCGGGCAGAGGAATCAGGAACATGAAATGCGGCACACTTCTAGAAGAGAAGTGGTGGGACAATTGTATTTTACATATTGGTTCATGATCAGTCCAGCAAGCATGAGGAGAGCCCATGGGGACATGGTCTGGGCCTGTAGCAGGGTGGGGAAGGCACAAGCTGGGGAGGGGGAAATGTGTCCAAGCATCACCTGTCCCATAGAGCATGGCTAGCATGATGGAGGAGATCCAGGCTGTGTCACTGTAACCCACATGGAAATCTTTCATGAGCTCCTTGAAGTAGACACTGACGGCTTTTGGGAAGGCATAGGAGAAGCCAGTAATCACAAAGCAGCCGAAGAGCACGATCCAGCCCCAGCCACCATCCGGGGGCTTCACAGGAGCTGGGAGCTGCCCTTCCTCTGGGTCACATCTCCCCATTGTCTAGCCTGGGAGGGGAAAGGCAGGCCGGGAGGAGATAGGGCAACAGAGAGAGACAGAAAGAGAGAGAAATATCCAGGTGCTGCAAGAGAGAAGAGCAGAGCAGGCAAACATTTACTACAAGGTTTTTCTCCATGCCCACCATCTCCAAGCTTCAAGAGCCTCACTGAGAGACCATATCCTCTCCCTGCACCTTCATCCTGCCAAGCAAGGCAGGACTGCTTCAGGGTGCAAGGTGGGAAGCTGCCCCAGAACTTGGGGTAACAAACAGCTCCATAAACCTTGGTCAGATGCAGCCAAGCAGAGTCCCAGCTCCCAGCTGAGACTGGAGAGATGCATCTGATGTCATGGGGCATCAGGATCTGCAGCATCCCACTTGCTCCATATCCAGCCTTGGCTGCAGGCTGGTGCAAGCTGAGAGCCAGCAATGTGAAACCCTTTGCAGCCCCCAAGACATTCCTTTGAGACCCTCCCATTCCAGACTGCTCCAGCTGGGAGCCCTCCAGGACCTGCCTTGCTACAGAAGCCTCCAGCAGTGAGGCATAGGGGATCCATTAAGCCCACTGTGCTTTCCTCTGGGAGGCCCTCTCCTTCGTTCTCCCTTCCCCGCAGCGAGGGGCCAGATTTGAGAAGTGGGTGAAGGGGGAGAGCACGCAAACCGGTGGTTATTTGCATGCCAGAGAGATTAGGGCTCTGTACCTACACGGAGGGGCCGGAACAAAACCTAAGGGGGGAGAAGGAGGGAATTAGAGGAGATGTCTTGTGAGTAGCTCTTGGGGCTTTTAAGCTGCCCAGGAATTTTGCTCCAGTTGGCTGCTCTAGATATGTTTTTCTCATTTCTTCCCTAGGCACCAAGTCTCTGCCATATCCCTTCCAGCACCAATGGCCTCAGTTTCTTGGCCAGCCAGGCTTATTTTCACATCTGTATGCAAAACCATCACTAGACTTTGATTATGAATGTTCCCAAGCAGCATCAGATAGGCTTTAGAGAACAGGAGAACTTTTTCCATGTCTGAGCTGGGCTTTGTTGGGTCCAATTTGCCCCACCATTGTCCTGCTGGCAGTACACTACCAACATGGGTTCTCTCTCCTCACCAGCTCCCTTGGCTAAAGGACTACAAGATGGTGGCAATGTCCCCATCCCTTGGCACCAGCAGTCATGGGAAATGCCTGCAGTCACATACTGGCTGGAGACTGTCGAGAGGACAAGGACACTCCTGTGGAAGGGACACACAGGGCTAGCACCTGGAAGTTTTGGCTCTGGGTGCCTTTCTCAAGGAAGTCCCTCTTCTTCATGTCCGCCAAGCTATGGGAACAACTTGACCTGATTCCCATAGCTGTTGTTCCTACGCATATTAAACAAGTGCAAATCCTTTAGGCAAAAGCATGGATGGCACAAGTTGGGGCAGAGAGCAGGAAAAGGGTCCCTGCTTGGCAAGAGTTGGTCCTACCCCATGATGCCCCTGAATCTTGCAGAAAGGAAGAACAACTGGTCTTTCTCAGGCTGCAGGTGGTTCAGCATGCAGAACCAAGGCTCAAAACAGGGCTGGGAATTGCTCTGAGAGGGATCTGAATCTGTGGTTTAGGGGATGTTGGAAGAGGGACTTGCAAGACTAGACAACTAGGTCAGTACTGGACCCCTTGGCAAGGGACACGGCACCTACACCCACAGTACATCAATGTGAGGAGGCACAAAGTGGTCTTGGCCAGTTAGTTTTAGTCAGGTGCCTAAGCCAAGGGGGGAATGGTCACCAACCATCCTCAGCAATATCCCTCCTTCTCCTCCCCAGGGGACTCCTGCTCCTGAAAACACAGAGAGGGTTGTCCAGTGTAGCACCTGCACCTGCCACCACCACAAGTCTCTGAAGCAGAGCTCCCCAAATCTTCAGGACCCTCTCAGCTGTTAAAAAAGGGAGCAGGGTCTGGCTTTAAACATGAATTGGGGCAGTTGTTCTGGATGACCATATTCTAATAGCTCTCAGACTGAACCACAGGGGCCAGTGCAGACTGCTCCAGTCTCTCCCCCTTGTTCCAGGTCTCAGGAATTGTGGCAAGTGGCAGAAGCATAAACAGATATAAAGACATTAAAAGACATTTTCAAGGCAAACAATCATTGCAAGGAACATTAATTGTACACTCTCCAGACACTCACACTTCCCCCCACACACATCCTCTTTCTGGTGTTATCTGGATCACTGGCACCCAGAGAGCCAAACCTGTCTCGCTCAGTTTCTGTCATTACCCACTTGCTGCTTCTCTCCCAGCTCCCCCTGACTGACAAGCCAAATACAGCTGTACAAAAGGAGACCTGCTGCAAAAGCACAACGATTTCTCAATCAGTGCCTGTGCTCCACCACTGCACCATCTGCTGCAAATAGCTACTTCAAGTAAGAGTGACTGCCAGCAAACATACTCTGAGCCATTTTATCCAAGCCCCTCTCCCAGCCTCACTCTTCTTGATCTCATCCTGCACCACAAATGAAATGAATTGATCAATCCATCTTTTTCCCCCCCAGCTTCCTAGTAAGAAAATATTTGTCCAACTGTGGCATGTTCTTCAGAGATTCCTGTAGCATAGCCTGTCAATAATGAGTCAATGGCATCTGATCTTGAAGAGCACATCAGACAAATATCTATGAGTAGTGTTTGAGTTTGGAGCCGGGTGGGTACCTCTGCAGAAGCCACTTGCTTGGTGCTACAGAACCGTACAGCAAGGCCTGAAAGGGCTTTTACCTACCTGCAGCTAGATGTAGGCTGAAAAGGACGAGGTACACCAGAGGAGCTCACCTGCGGGGATGCCTCCAAGGCCAACATGCTATAGCATGGCTCTGCTGGAGATTTATCCCGGCTCTGAGCCAGGCAGTTCAGAGCTGTCTTGTTCCTAAGACCATGGCACATATGCTAGGGCTTCTGCTTACGACTGCACACAGCAGTCACACCATGTACCCTGCACTTGCTGTTGCACACTCTACAGCTTGCTATTATTTTCTCCTCAGTTAAGGAGCTTTATTCACAGTTAAAAATATCACATGTAAGTTCACATGCACTTAAAAGCTCATCATCAGGGGCACCTGCCCTTCCCCGTGCATCACAGGCAGGTGGGTCAGAGCAGGCACGACCACAGAGCTAGCTGCAGGTGGGTGTCAGAAGACTTCCCCCAACACGAGCAGTCACAAGCCCACATTGGGAAAGCGAAGGCCACAGCAGGTTCAGCTGTGGCTGCCAGTCCCTGTACGCACACCGAGCACAGAACAGCCAGTGCTGGATCATGGCCAGCAAAGCCCCATTGTGCCAGGCAAGCTGCATCCAGAGGGTCTACATAACTGCTAGAATGGCTCCTAGTTCCTCCATGCAGTATGAATGGGGTGAGGGGCCTGATTATTAAATGCAAGTGCCACGATTCATGCCACCAGCTTCCCCAGCTCACAGACAACACCCTGGGAAAGCATTCATCAGAGAAATAAACAAGTGCAGGCCTGGGACAAGCTGTCCCATCCACAGCCTGTGCCAGGATACAAGCATCCCCCCATGCCACTGACCTGCACAACAAAGCGATGACCTCCTGAGCACGGACTAAGCCTCCAGGGGCCAAGCACTCCCTTCTCCCTCTGGCTGGCGCTTTCCGGCTCTGGATGAGGGTGCCTGGTTAGATGGTCCTGCTGGTTCTTTGCTCCATGGTGGGCACGCCGTCAGCCAGGCACGGGCAATGCCTGCAGTCTCTTGTGCCCCACTCCTCCCTTCAGGGCAACTACGTCCTCACTAGAGAGCTAATCCCCTTCTCAGCCTGCTTTCCTCTGGCTCCGATTCTGCCCAGCAAAGACACCAGTGGCCGATCTGAGGGGATGCCCCGTGCAGAGGACCCCCTTGCAGGTAGTGCCCCACGGTGCTCCTAAGGTGGATATGGGTCAGCAGCTGCTTATGGTTTCAGGTCAGCAGAGACCGGTGGGTGCTGAGTGGGCAGAAAGGACTTCTCCACTTTTAAGAGGCTTTTCCAGCCAATGGGGAGGAGGTGGCTGTCTGCGGCGGCCCGAATCCCCCATAATCCTGCTGCCCAGGGGCTCCTCGCCTTCCCCCAGCAGAGCGGGGCAGGCTGGCAGGGGCAGGTTTGGAGGGGCTGAGGCAGGAGGAAGCAGGGCAAGGGTGGGAGGGTGCTGGTGATGGACCCAGCCAGGACAGAGGGTGCCGGGGAGGGGGGCAGTGGAGGGTGAGGTCATGGGCCCATGCTTCAGTAAGGGGCACAATGTGGGAAGGGACTGCTTTTGAAGCCCCCCACTGCTCCTTCAGCAGCTGGCCAGATGGATGGAGAAGCGCTGGCATGGTTTTGTGGGGCATGTGCCTAGCAGAGAGGAAGACAAGGTGAACCGGCTGAGGAATCGCTGCCATCCATGGCTCAAAGTGCCAAATCCAGCCCATCCCTGGCAGCTCATTAACCCTCCTACGCCTGCCAAAACAAACCACTTCAGTGGCTGCCACCCAGAGGGGGTCTGGCAGGCACCAGGGATGAGCTGTTCTCTGGCCATCTGTGAAGGGACCCATTTTACTTCCAGCCAGGTGGCCGAGGCTTGTCCCACGTGGGACTTGGGGAGGGAAAGGCTCAGACTGGAGATCCCCAAAGCCCCTCAACCTCCTGGTGGTGGGGCAGCAGGGGGGCCTGCAAGGGCTTTGCAGCACTCGCAGCCAGGGTTTAATTTCTATTAATAAGGCTAATCAGCTAATCCCTGGCCGTGGCTCACATTCCCTCCCTTGCCTGCACCACCTCTCCCGTGGGGGCTCCCCCAGCACATTTAGGGCACCTCCAGCGGTGAGGCCAGGCTGGTGAGGTCTCCACAGGTCCCAGAGCAGTGTCTCCCCTGCACCAGAGCACACTGGGGTGCACGGCCCGATGGCTGGTGAGGAGGTGGCTGCCAGGCCATGTCCTCCTAGGCAAGGCCTGCCCACACATGGCAGCTGGGAAGCGGGGGCTTGCTGCCCTCCAGTGGCAGGACAGCTGGGGGGGGTGCTCCACCAGTGGGTTGTGCAGCCCTCCTGGTGCCCTCCATGTCCACCCCGGTCCCTCATTGCTGCTCCATGCGAAACCATGGCACTGTGGTGTTCAGAGCCCCAACCACAGGCAGCCATCATGTCCCCAGTGCTGGTGCGGACCCCACATCCTCCTCCTACTACATGCTCTGACCAAATTGATGTCTTGGTCACTGGGACAGCTAGAGAAGTGGCATTCTCCATTTTATTTTTTAAAAAACCCAAATATTTTCTACAGAACAATAGGCAAAGGAGCAGAGCAGTGGCACTGGGCACTGTCACCTGTCTCCACCTTGCCCCAGTGCTGTCCAGCAAGGGAAGGGGCCACGCTGGGGATGAGAAGGGGAAGATGCTGCTACAAATGGACACGATTGCCAAAGGGGCAGAGAGCTGCACGCTGCAGACCCCGTCAGCTGGACCACATTGCTGGAAACCTTCCTATGGCCTCCTCCCTTTGGGGTTCATTTTTCTGGTAGCAAAGGGGCTGTTTGGCAAGTGTCCTTCTCTGGCCACAGCAGAGGTAGCAAAGCTTCACCTTCATCATACTGTTAGCACTGTCCCATGCTGCAGATGATCTTACTCCTCCATCCCTCTGCTTTCCAGAGCAACAGCATCCCCTCTCCCAGGCCACTAGCACCAGTAACATCAGATTCCTCCCACTCAAGTACAGTAACATTACATGGGGAGGGGGAGTGGGGGGCAATCCAAGAGGAGCAGCAGGAATCTGCTGCTGGCTAGAGCACACCAGACAGCTGGGTGAGACAGGTCTTGATGTCCCAGAGGCAAGGGAGGGGAAAAGGAAGGTGACTCCATGTGTGACATTGCTGCCCAGCTGGGGGTCACAGCCAGTTACTTGTATGCCTCCCCTTTCCCTGCTGAAATGATGTCCACAGCCCTGCTTCATCGGATGATGGGTGCTGAGCGGTCATTGGTGACCGTGGGACGCAGCTTGACTGTGGCAAAGGGGTTAGTACCTCTGGAAGGGGAAAGAAAACAGGCAACAATCAGGAAATCTGCAAAGACCATGCAGAGGTCCTGCTGAACAAGCAAAGGCTATTTAGTCCTGCCGGACAGCCACCTCCTTGCTGAGGAGCAGAGCGTGGTAAAGCTGGCTGCTGAGTATGTTTTCTCCCTCCTTAACACACCCTGTTGCAGGTTCCCATGTGGTTTCCCTTGGGTTCTCCTAAGAGCTTCTCACTCTCCCTCTTCCATAGGATGAAGAAGGAACATGAGCATAAGGCTGTCCCTTGCAGTAGTGCTCTACACTTGTGGTCCCTGACCCTCCAAGCAAGGAGTCAGGAAGCAGAAAGGGGCCACAGCACCATGCCAGAAACATGGAAATATCAACCCAGCTGCAGGGAGAAGGAAAGCAGGGATTTATGGCAAGTCTCACCTTCACAGACCCGACTCACCAAAGCTAAAAGACACATCCCTTATGCCTCAGCCCTAACCAAGCAATCAGAGCTGCACAAATCACGTAGCTCCATACTCAGGCTGCCAGCTGCTATTGTGGCTCTTCCAGAATGGATGGGAAGAAACATGCGCAGGGTGCTCGGGTCCTACCTTGTATTACCAGAGGTAGGAGTGAGCCTTCCCAGTCAGCAGAGGCCAGAATGGCCCACCTCTGCCTCCTGTCTTGAAAGGTGGGTTGTGCATTGCTTTCCTCCAGACACTTCCCCGTTCCTCCCACATTTGATATTCCAAAAGATTAAATAATACTAGCATTGTAATAATGCCCCCCCCTCCATCTGATGATTCCAGAGCAGAGCTCCACGCCTCACTCACCGTGGGAAGAGTTCAGGGGGCTGGTGAAATGCGCCTGATTTCTGCAGTGAAGAGAAAGGCAGCAGTGAGCAATCTAGCATGGGGAGTGGAAAGGCAGAAGTGGGGCAGGAGACAGCACACACATGGAGGAAAATTTCACAAAACACTTCAGTGAGTTAGGAGCCCAAGTCATCTTAACAGGGCTCTGACTCCTTATTCATTCAAGCTTTACAAAAGCCCCCAAATTCACCACTACAGTTAACACCCTGTTTTCGGGGGTGCGGGGGGGGGGTGGTGTCGCTACACCACATGTTCCCTGTTCCCCTAGGACACCTCCCTTTGTCTTGGGGAAGAAAGGAGATGCCTCAGATCCCCAAAGTGTTATGTCTGAAGAGCACAGCAAACAGTGACAGTCTGAGCTACTTTTCACCCTGCCAGCACAGCCAGAGATGCCTCCCTCATGTTGTCCACACACCCCGATGAAGAGTTTACCGACGGTGCCCTCACATGCTTCCTGCATCTGTGGGGAACTCGAGAGCTGTAGCTATTTACCCTACACCACATACTGCTTAAATGTGGACCAACCTGATGGAGAAAGATGGATCTAGGTCTTGTCGCCTTTGATCTTAGTTAGTAGATAGTGAAGGATCAGTGACAACTGGCCTGCTAAAGTACACCCATTTCTGTAGCTGATGGCAGACAAGAAAGCCACATACGTATTTGTCTTCCAGTTGGGAAGTCAAACATACACCCATTTGCTCCTGGCTCAACTGGAGAATGTCTTGGGCATAAGTTTGGAACAAGACTGAGTCTTTCCAAACTTCTGAGGTTCAATTGCTCTTCCATGCTACTCCAAATGCTCCACACACTTCATTGCTCAATTCTAAGTCTATCCCTACATCCCAGCCCTGGGACTGGATGGAAACCAGTGACCCAGAGCAAGGGATAAGTTACAGAGCCTGCTCCCCTCTGTGTTGCGCAGCCCGAAGCCCCCCGAAACCACAGAGCAGGGCATGAAGGGAAAAAAGAATAATTAAATGTTGCATTTTTTAGTCCTTTAAGCCATTCAGTTGCTTGTGACCTTGCACTGGCCTGAAACCAGTGACCAGAGATGAGGTTTCCCAGCCTCCTATGAGACTGAGGAAGTAACACCCCATGGACAGCACTGTTCTTTCCTCTCCCAGGTCCTCACCTTTAAATGTCCTCAACTTTAACTTTGTCCTCACCAGTCAATTCCCCACAGCTGGAAGCAGCAATAAGTGGAGGGTTTCCTTCTCAGTACACCATCCATAAGCCATGCGTTGGACACAACCAGCCCTCAGCCTTTGCCCCTAACTTTTCCCCTACCCCAGCTATTACTTTAACCCAACCTTTGCTTGAATTTAGAAGAGGAGTACTATGAGCTCCTCTCCATTCTCTGAAGGGAGAAGAAGGATGGCATCTCTGTTAGCTGGTCACCCACTCCCAGTCCAGCCTGATCACTCCATGGTCCTACTATTAGCAGAAAGAGGTGCTGCCCTGGAGCCACCAGAAATTAGGCTGGGAGGTCATGGAGAAAAGGACTGAACTGAAGGGTCCCTGGTGAGCAAAAAGAGAGAGAAATGAGAAAAGCAGGGGCAGAAAAGCCATCCCCTGGGGGAGCAGAGCCAAGCACTGAGGATCTGCACACACAAAGTTGACTGGCAGGGGCTGCCAGGACATGGTGGCATGCGAACAGAGTGGATGAGAAAGGTCAGTGTTAACAAGACCATTTAGTTCAGAAAGGGAGGAGGTCATGCACCAACATCTGGAAGGTGTTTTACTTTCTCAACAGACCAATGCAGAAAAGGTGTGCCTTGGAGGATGAAAGTCAGATGTGGCCCACTCCATACACACCCACCAGTCACTCTTCCTGCACTCACCTTGGAGCCAGAACTGACCGGGGTGGCCACCCCACTCTGGTGACCACTGCCACCCACCGAGAGGGGAGGTGGGTTTGACAAACTAGGCTGGGCAGCTGCAGGCCAGTAATTGCTAGAGGAAGGAGTGCTGGGACGGTCCAGGATGTCATCCATACTGTGACTGCTTCGCAGAGGGAAGGATCTGAGCAAGAGAAGAAGACAGTGGATAAGGTCAAAGAGCAAGGAATAGGGACCAGCACAGGCACTAACCACATGTATCTATGGGATGTCTCTGGAGAAGATACACGTCTTAGACTGGCCCAGTCACAAGTGCCTTTGAGAAGACACTGCACATGTTAGGGAAGCCCTCTAGGGCAAGACTGAGAGATCTCAGGGCATGGTGAGGCTTTTAGCAGATGCTCCATCATGGGAATGCTGCAGCTCTCCATGGGGCAAACACATACCCCACTGGTGTTAGTGATCTACCAGGAGCCTCTCCAGCTCCTGCCTGGCCCATTGCTCTCCCATTACCTGGTGGCTGGCTCCTCCATCTCCCTCGCATCCTCCACAGGTTTGACATAAGCCTCAGGGAACCAGCCGCATCTAGGGCACAGGAACAGAGACCAATTAGTTCCAAGCAACCATGGATTGTGGTTCTTCAGATCCAGCTGCCTATCACTCTGATCTATGCCCATCTCACCCATCATAGAATCATAGAATGATTTCAGTTGGAAGGGACCTTAAAGATCATCTAATTCCAACCAAGTCACTGCTGCTGCTACCACGTGTGACAAGGCTTCCACACATCCTTCACCCGTGGGTGGGGCACACGGTTATTGCGAGACAGTCCTTGAGCTTGGAGCAGGACTCACTTATCTCAGAAGCTGTGCAAAATCTCTGCTCCCAGGAGCAATGCTAGTGCAATCCAGGAAGAGACGCCCTGACTGAGCACAATCACAAGGAAGCCAAGGTCTTCTCAGGACAAAGCAGCTCCACCCCAGAACCTCCCCAAAAAGAAAGGTGCTGCTTTTGCTCAGCTCACATCTGAGTGTAAGCTTCCCTGCAGAGCACGGTGCAGGGATCCCATGTGGAACAGGGCAGGCTTTGCACACAGGAGGTGGCCGACAATCCCATGGGCAGTAATTCAGTAAGCACTGGGTGCAGCAGTTTCCATGCCCTGTCTGTGCTGGAGGCTGCAGCAGCAGTTGTGGCGTGAGCTGAGAAATGCCAGGCCTCTCAGGTAACTCCAGCAGTTCACGGCCCTGAGCTGGGTCCCATGACAAAAGTCACTCAGTCACGCAAGCTGGGAGGTAGTTACTGCGTCCCTGGCTCTTCCACTCAAAGCCCCTGGAGCTTTCTCAGGCAGCTCATCCACACTAGCCCTGCCCCACCACATCTCCTCGGTTTGTAGGGCCACAATGCTGGGCACAGTCCATGACTGAGGATATGGCGGTGTCCCACCCAGATGATGGGTGAGACACAGTGCCCAGGCCACACCAGGAGGGGAAGGGGGAGATAATTTTGGGCTTAAGCCTCCCAGCTCCAGATCCAACACGCCTGCATCAGGCCAGTTTACAGCACTGAGCTCACATACGTGGAGGAGCCCTCCAGCTTGCCATAGAGCCAGCCATTCTGTGCGTCTGGCATCAGCACCGTGATGACATCCCCGGGGTCAAACTGTAGCAGGGTCCGGTTGGTGCCTGCCGTGTGGGGCACAATAGCCTGCACTCTTGTCATGCCACTCCTCCTCCTGCCTTCGCTGCTGTTGCTGGCCTCGCCAAAGGAACCTGAATGGAAGGTACAGCGGGTAGGGAGCAAACCTGTGAGGAGGCATCAGAGGGGTCTAGCTGGAGTCTGGCTTCCTCCTGCAAGACCCACACTGCCTTGAAGGGACCAGCACTTCCCCAGTCAAGTAATTACTCTAGAGGAGGACTAGATGGGCTTTCTCTGCAGGGAGACAGCAGGGCATAGCATGGGCAAAGCATAGTAAAACATTCATCTTGCAGGAGAAAAATCAACTGAAGCTGAAACCACTTGCTTTTCACTACATCCTCTTTGGCCAAATGCCTAGAACACAAGCACTGTGTGCTCTAGCTGAAGACCTGACTGATGGCCCTCTTCCCAGCCCTGCTAGAGCAACTGAGTATTTGGGTCATTTTTCTCTCATCCATGCTTTAAGCTGAAATTTTTCAGGAAGGAAAAGCAGGTGAGACATGAGGTAAGTGTCTGGGTTTTGTGGGGCAGGCTAATGCTTAATCTGGTAGCATGAGGAAGGTGCTTTACTAAAATGAGAACTCAGTAAGAACCAGCCCTCGTGGCTCAAGGAGCCTTAAAAATTGCACATCTGTGGGTTCCCCACTTCACACAGCCCGCCAGGAAGCCTGGCCTTCTCCTGGATGGACCCTGCTCTGAAGTTGAACTCACCCTCTGCTTCATTCAGCCTTGCCCTCCCCACATGCACTGTACTCTCACCGTGCCCAGGAAAATGGCTCAGGACTGGTGATCTGATAGAGTGGTGGTCCGTCCCCAAACCCAACCCTGTTCCCAGAGAGACCCAACCCCTTTGTCTCCCCACAGCATTGCTGCTGGACACAGTTCGTACTGGCTGATGGTGTCCTCCGCAGTGGTCGCCTGGGGGGCTCTGGTTGAGGAGACAGTCTCATTTCTGGAGACTCTGTAGAGAAGATGCTGGATCTACTCCCAGTCATGGTAGAAGCAAAGTCCCCAAGGGGTCTCTGGGGCTGTTGGAAGGAAAGGAGGCTGAACACATATCCACAGGGGCTGCACTAAGTGGGAGATGCTCTGAGAGATATTCAGTCCCTCTCAGAAGTCCAAACCCAGCATGTTCCCCCATTGCAGCCCACTGCTTCCCTCTGCCTTGGCCAGGAAAGGCCACAGTAGCTGGACAAGGCTGCGAGTACCGTGGTCAGCCAAGGACTGGCCTTTTCTGCAGCCTGAAAGGGGCAGCTGCAGCCTCACCACCGCCAAGGCAGAGGCTGTCTGTAGGCTCCTCACCATCTCAAGGTGGGTGGGGGTGAGCCGGCCCGATGGATACCCCTGGCCATGGGAGGCTGCAAGAAGACCCTGTGAGTGGCTGTTTGAGGGGTTGCGGGTGGCCTCCAGCTGCTCCTTCCACTGGGGTGCCTTGGTCTGTATCATGGTCCGAGCCTGGGGGGAGAAAGAAGAGGGGGTGACGGACAGGGAAGAACAGCTACAGAGGGAGCTGAGGGCTGCCACATGCATTAGATTAGGGACCAGGTCCTCCAGCAGGAATGTTTGCGGGAACGGCTAAACAGAGCCCTGTGGGAGTGAATTTCTAGGACAGTAGCCTCCAGCAGAGACCCCGTGGTTCCAATGACCCTGCCATAAACACCTACATCTCCCATCCCACTCCCATCACTCACACACCCAACTAAATCCATGCCAGAACCATCCTCACCCCTGGGCCATGCTCTCCCAGCCTCATACAGTCACCCTGGACCCCACAGCAAGAAATGAAATAGAATTTCCTGCCCAGTCCATGCACAGATGTTGCCCTCACCCAAGTAGCGTCTCAGCCCTGGCTCCCTCCTGCCTGTCTGCTCCCCCAGCTCCACTCCCCAGCACGCCAGGGCCATACCCTGCTGTAAAACTGGAGGAGAGTGTTGTAGAGCATCTGGTGCTTTTCAGCCAGGAAGCGGTAGCGGCGTTTCTCCTCCAGCTCAGCCTCCCTCTGGCTCTCAGAGACAAACGCCTGCATCTCCAACCTCAGACGCATCACATTCTCCTGGGCCACAGGGGAAAGAAGGAGGAAGGGATCTGTGTAAATCCAGCAGAGTGGGCTCACACACAGCAGGGGAAGGGTTCGAATGGGTCGTTGTGTCTACCGGCTTCCCAGTCCACTCACAGAGCTGGGCAGCACAGAGGAGCTAGAGCAGAACGCCAGGGGTTAAGTCATTGCACACGGAGGGTTGCTAAATGAGGAAAGGCCTTGGCAGGAGTGAGCACCAAAGGTCAACAGCACCCTGTAGAAAAGGAGTTTCCTTCTTTCCAGATAAACCTGCTGCCTTTTCCTCCTTTCCAGATATGCCTGCTGCCTTTTGAACGTTGACAACAACCCCTTGGCTTTTAAGGAAGGACAAGGTTCCCTAGAAATTAGTCCTGGCTCCAGATAAACCACCCAGTTCTTTTTCCAACTCCCGTTCTTGTACAACTGCTGCTCACCTTCATCTCCCGGACATTTTTGTCACGGGCCCTCTCCATTCTCCACAGCTCTGCCATGCACTTATCCAGATTGGTGGCTCTGCGCTGGTACTCCAGCTCGTACTGCTTCTGACTTTCCTGCCAGAGAGAAACCAGGCTGGGTGAGGAACAGGAGACCCAGTCACACTGTGATGCACCTGGGGTCCTGCTGTGATGGGTGGTTGAGCATCTGTGTCTCCTTGAAATCAGGCTTCACCTGGACCTCTTATAAAAAGACATTTTCTACCTTTCCTTTATTTTTGAAGGGCCCAAAGTGCCAATGAGCCCCAGGATCCCAGGAGGAAAAACTGGCACCCAGCTCCCCCAGCACTAGGAGCAAGGCCCTAGGCCGCTGTCTCCCCCCATGACACTAGCCACTGGCATGGCCAGCTGGGCCACAATGGCACAGGACCCACACCCATGCAAAGGCTGTGGTCTGGGGAAGCTGGGAACCCTGCTTTTGGGATGCCAACTCTCTCAGCTCAGTTGAAGCATTTGGCAAGTCCCAAAGGAGACTGCACAAAGAACAGTTGTCTGCCCTCTTTAGCCCTCCATCATCAGCCAAAATAGGGGGGTTTGGTCCATGTTGGGAGAAGAAGATAAGCCCCCCTAACTCCTGCTAAGAAAAGTCAAGGAAACACCTCAAGTGTTCAAGCATAAGTCAGGAGGGTTGAGGAGGAGAAGGTACTTCATCACTCACACTGATGAACTGCACGTCCATTTTGGAGTTCTTCTCCATGTGCTGCAGCAGGTCCACATGGAAGGTCTGAGCCTGGAAGAGGCGAAGAAGCCATCATCTTCATCCCCTCATCATATGGAGTAAAGGGACAGCTTGCAGAACCTGCAGAGCTAGTGATTCCTTTGCTACCTGGACCCCATACAGAGCCAAAAATGTGCACTAGGGCTACCATGGAGCAGCCCTGCAGCCTGGAGGCTGGCACTCAACACCCACCCAACCATTAACACCCAAGTTTTGGCCTGGAAGGGTTAGCTGGCATCCCCTCCACTCGTGTCCCACCATCCAGGGAAAGAGAGGACTGCCTTGGTGCATCTCCAGAGCCAAGTATTGCTCAGTCTACTGTGCACCTGCAGAGGGGTGGTGACAGTCCACCAAGGGCACCAAACATTGAGCACCAGCCAGGCTTTGGGCACATCAGCTCTATAACATGTCCCTGGCACAGTCAGCAGGGGTAGCAAGGAGGCAGGCACCTGTCAGCAGGTGCAGGAGAGGGTGGGAGGTGGGGCAAATCAGGCAAATGCTAGCATGCTCTTGTTAAGGAAGTCCCTTTTTTCCCCACCTGCGCCAGCACTCACCACAACTTCCAAATCAGAGCTCAGGAGTCTCTGCGTGTCAGACATCTGCATCAGAATTTCACCTTCAGGGAAAGAGACAGGAGAGGGTGGAAAAATCCTGCAGCCATTTCCTTGTGTGCCCAAGGAAGCAGACCAGCAGCATGCTACTCAGGGTGATGATATACAGGTGTGAAAGTCCAATAGATATGGCAACAGGCTGTTCTCTGCATCCTGAGAGAAGTTGGTAGCCTCTCTCCAGGGCTCAGCTCCACCACCAGTTCCCAGGTGCTGTCAGCATGGGGTTTCTCCAGCCTATCAACCTGCCAGATCAGTGCTCTGCTCCAGCCGCAGGTGCTGGCTGGCAGCCTTGGCTGTGCCATGGGCTGTGGGCTTCACTGCCACCATCCCTATGAGTCCCATTTCTAACCCCAGCAGCACCCCAGCTGTGGTGCATGGTTCTGTCTGTCCTTCAAGAAAGCAGCTACAGCACCCGCTGCTGATGCTGTGCACAGTCTCTCCTCACCAGGGTATAATGGCACCAGGAAAGGAAGAGACTGATGACAGGGAGCAGGGGAGTGAGCTGGGTGGTGCAGGTGACAACAGGAGTCTGCAGAGGGGACACATCTGCCAGAAGCTTTTTACTAAAATGTTTAGCAGTAGAGCAGTTCCCTGAATGTATTTTCAGCAGCCATCATTAGGCTGCAGAATTATTTGTGCTGCTGAGTGTAAGCCCCTCAGCTCCAAGCTGCCATTTCAGCTGGCTGCAGGCTCAGGAGGACGACACACCATTGGCTGTTGTCAGTCCATGCTCTCTGGCTTTTCCCTCACACCTGCAAGGAGGGGCACAATGGTTCCTCCAAGGTGAAAACTTCAGCTCTCAGGGCAAGATACCTCAGCAAGGAATGGCTTCTATGAGAGATCTGTCACTGGAGGTCTATCCCAGGAGCTGGGCTCAGTCATTTATCTCAGAGAAATACAGGGGAGAGAGTGCTGAGGCCTTAGGGAATATTCAAGGACGTACAATAAATTTTACTTTTACTGCCTGGACAGGGCCTTGTGCTGTGAGACATCATTTAGAAGAGGTGTCTTCCTTCCTGCAATACCTGGAAAGGGACTAGCCGAGGAGGAAGACCAAAAAATGCAACTGTGGCTCATCACAAGGCAGAAGATGGTGAGTGAGAGAGCCTTACCCAGCACGTGTGAGGTGGAGCTCTGCAGTGCCTGCTCCCCAATCTTCTCAATCGCCTTAAAATACACTTCAGCTGCTTTGGATAATGCTGTGAGGTGAAGAGAGGGGAGGTAAAGATCTGGCCTGCCTTCCCACCATCACCAACCCCAGCAAGCAGCACACAGGACAGCCACCCCCTGCTACCTTGCCTACAGGCAAAGGTACCCCATCTCTTCCCGATGACAGCAGCCAGTCCTGAAGCAGAAGAGAAGTAAGAGCAGCTGAGGACATGACATGATGGGGCTGAGCAGCCTTGCCCTGGGTGACAGCAGTCCCACCTGATGCACAGTGGACACCCAGGATAGACATAGCGGCACAATGTGCAGACTGGGCCATGCAGGACCCCACTCACCATGGAAGGCACGCAAGTAGTTGTTCCCCAGGTACACCAGGTTCTCCAGCGCTGGGTTGAACTGCTCCAGGATACTCTGTGGCCAGGTAGAAGTGTGTTAATATCAGTCTTCCCCATGCCCTTGAGACCTCAGCAGGTCAATGCCCTCCTGCTGCAGTTCAACTGGGTGTGACAGGGATGCTGGATAGCCACAGTGATGTACAGTCATGCACAAAAATCAGCTCCCTGCACTAGAGGCTGCTAGGACCATTGGCTGCTCTGAGTCCTCTCCAGCCAGCTGGGAGAGGAGCAATGCCAGAGGGCAAGGTAGTCCTCTGCAGAGCCAAGTGGTTGCTTGAAGATGGCTTTCTCCCAAGCCCCCATACCCACTCATTGGGTTGTGAGCAGCCTTTCCCTCACCCCTGAGCCTGTTGGTGTGAGAGCCACTGCTTATTATCCAGGCATGAACAGGACTTTTTCCTGACCTGGACGTGGTGCACTGCCAGACTCTTCATCTTGCTAAGAGAAGAGGTGGATTGCTTCAGATCAGCCTCCCCACTCTTACCTGCTCTATTTATCAAAGATGTTTATGGGCTACAGCACAGCAGCAGCTGGAATAAACAATTTCCCCTTCTCCTGCCCTCACCACCTTGGTGCAGCACTGATGTGTGTAGGGAAGTGTTTGTGAGATCAGACTGCTCTTTTCAGCAAGGGGGAGAACAACCGACTAAACTCCTTTCTACCAGCAACCAAAACATGTCACCCTTCATAAACATGCTTCACGTCCAAACCACCCTGGTTGCCCAGTTCCTTCCGGGATCTGCCTTAAGACCAACACCACCCTCTCCTCCTGCCAGCCATCTGCTCTCAAACACGGCCCAGAGGCCACAGGAGCTGCTGCAGTTCAGCCTGGGGATGGATCCAGCCCCCAGCTGTCCACTCCTCAAGGGAGCCTTTGGCAGAAAGCAGCTCTTCTCCTCCCACCCACACGTCTTCCCTAGGCAGACGAGAGCACTGTCTGGTCTCAGCACTCACCTTATAGATGGAGACAGTGGATCTGTAGGACAGGTCCATCTCTGGAGTGTTTTCTCTCTCCCACAGGGGAGCTAAGGAGAGCACAAGGTGCTATTCCGGCCTGGAGGACCCTGCTTCTGCACAGCCAGCTGGATGGAAAGAGCCCGTCACTGGCAAGGTAGGACAGCCCGAAGACACAGCCGTGGTACAAAGGGAACGGAGCACTGCTGGAGTTTAATAATTCACCAGCCGGGAGGCTGGAACTTGATCTCTGAAAGTAACCGGACTCTGGGGAGAGAGGAATCCTGCGACAGCCAGCGAGGGCATGTGACTGCCTCCTTGCATTATTGATCGCTCGCTCCCTGCCCCGACACCTGCAGAGCAGCCACCTGCCAGAGCCACCACCCTGCAGCTCACTGCTCTGACACCGCACAGAGCTGGCCCCTCAGCCTCGCCCGGCGAGCCGAGCATCTCCAGGTCCCTCACACACAGCTTGCCGTCGCAGGCAGCAGATAGCAGGGGCTGGAGGGAAAGTAAGGAGAGCTCAAAGCAGGTTTCACCCCTTCCCTGCCCACTATTCTCCAGCCCTCAGCCCTCCTGCTCTCAGCCTCCTTCCTGCTCCCAGTGAGGCTCCCTAACTCCCCAGATTATGCCTGAACCCTCCTGCTCTCCCCACCTTCATGCAAGGGTCTTGAGCATAGATCATGCTGAGAAGTCTCTGCAGATGGCATGGACTTACAGAAGGGGAGAGTGTGAGCTGGAGGCAAAAAGCAGAAAGGAGCTCGTGTTCACTCCATCCCAAGATGTGGGGCTTTGTTTTTCACAGGAAGAGAAGCCCCTCCATTACGCAGGAAAAAGAAAACCTTTACTCCATATTAAAAGCCCCTTAATTCCACAATCTCATTTGTGAAAGATCAGAAGGCAGATCAGTTTTTAGCCCTATTCATGACTCAGCACTCACACTCCTGCCAGCTGTGTCCCTTAGGAATCAGTGGGCACCAGGTCCAGCAAGCTTGCAGCAGTTATCTAGTCCAGGACAAGGAGATGCAAAAGTTAAAGCCTCATTTCCAGTCATTTGTATCCCAAGGGTTTTCAGTGTTCCTCTTTTTTAGGCCAGACCAGCTCCAAGAGGATTCTCACAAGGGAGCTGGCCCAAAGCCTCTCCACTGGCTGCAACTGATAAGCCCAGCATGCAATGCTGAGCTTCACAGGCCAGCCAGCCACTCACACCACATGTGCTTCCAGAGCTGGCTGCAGGGACAGGCCCTTCTCCTCTTCAGCCCATATAAAGGGTATAATCCCATGTCTCAAGGAGCCAAATTCTTGATTTTCTACCTGTAAGAAATTCACTCTGCAAGTCCAAAGTCCCTCTGGGACTTCCCAGGATGGAGAGAGACAAGACAACCATGAACCACATGATGGTGCCAAGGTTTAGGGCAGGGCAAGCCACTAGACTATTGACAGATGTTCTAACACAAACCAGGACACAGTGGAACCAAATGCAAACCTCTCTTTATTTCAGGTCATGTTAGTTTTGCATAGCAGCACTGTTCACAAGAGCAGTCCATTAAGTCAAAAGCAATGACTAAGAAATTAGTTTTTCAGGTTACTCAAAACCTAAATTATAAATAATTTATTTATAAATATGCAAAATATCCTGCAGAAACACTGAGCAGTCACAAAGGGAGTTCCAGCAGTAAAAAAACATAAATCCAAATTGTCACAGGGTCAGTTTCTTTGGTAGGAACTGATGTCAGAGGATTTCAATTCCACATTAAGAATAAAGAGACATGATCTCTCTACCAAGATAAGGGTGCTGTCCCTCATTTTAAGCATGCTGAGAGTAAAGGCAGGATTTCACATCTCAGCCCTTGAGCAAAATACACTTCGAAACACCTTGGCCCCAGGAGGCCAAGTAACCCCTGAAGCTTCATCTGGCCTTGGCCCATTCTGTGATGTGGGAAGGTGCATGGTGCTTTGTCAGTGGAGGTGCTGCACAGACAGGAGACAGACTCCAGACAGGTAGTGAGTGCTCTGGCTCCTAGGAAGGGCTGTACGGTCAGATAGCAGGGCAGCACAACTGAGCACAGCAGCACAGATGGGGCTACAAACAAAGGTAACTGTCAGCATTTCACAGCTGCCTGGGAATACATGGTTGTGTCCTGGAATACATGTGTATGTGCACTGTTATCTATTAAATATCATTAATTCCTCAGTAGTAGTAGTAATAGTAGTAGTCCCTGTTCCCCTTCAACACCTTGGTTCAAGGGCAAATCTGAGCCATTGCAGTGTTGCTGCTCCTTACCATGGGGATGCAGGACAGGAACCTCCAGGTCAGTCATCGACAGAGATGTTGCACCAGCTGCTCAAACTGCTCCCGCTGCTGGTAGATGTAAAGCTGGGTGTCCCACAGAGCGTTCACCAGCACGGCGTCATTCACCTCATCCAACATCACTTCTGTGTGCAGCTGTGGGCTAAGCCTGCATGCAGCAAGACAGCATCACTGGCTGGGCACAGACGTGAATGCGACAAGGCAGCCAAGACAAACAAAAGACTTGTGCAGAGAAGGTCCTGCTGCCCTGGGTGTTCACTCGCCCTTATCTAGCACGCTTGCAGAGCAGAGACCTTCTCCCCAGTTCAAGGCCCAACTACACTCAAGGCTGAGCTGCAGCTCAACAACCGCACCACCTAAGGCACGAGTCTCAAAACAAGATGTGTGTGGTGGAACGGGGTAGGATGCACATCCCAAAGGACCCTGTTAGACATCCCCCCCCCAGCCCCCACTAACTGACCCCAGACAGGGCATGCTCAGCGCATCAGTTCATCCAGTGGACCATGGCATTTTCTGTTATGTCACTGAAACATGAGGAGAGGGGGCAGGGGGACAGGTCTGGGTAGGCATGACCCTGGAGGAGACACTATTTGGGATGGCACATGCCACAGCCAGGTCTGAAGCGAGAGGGATAAAAATAGATCTGTGCAGAAAGTGGAAAGGAAGCTCCTACCGGAAATATGGGACATCTGTCATCTCGCACCAGGCCCTGGCACGATCCACAGCTGGGCCATCTGCGTCAGTGCACTGCAGGAGAAACAGGTCCACAGGTAGAGCCCGACTGTCACACTGCTCTTCCCCCCGCCTGTCAGAGGCTTCCCTGGCACCAAGTCAAACTGCAGAAACTGCAGAGGGAAAACCAGGAGCAAGTGCATCCTGGATGGCACCATTCATGACCAAGAATGGGGTAGCTTTTTATTTTTCGGGCTGTTTTCAAGATAAGAACAGTGCTCCTGGTCCTTGGGACACAAGGAATTGCACCCTACAGATCCTCCATCCATCACAGCACCAAGTGCATTCCCTTATAGAAACCCTCAGGATGATGTGAATCACAACTTCCTTGGGATTTCCTCTCTATCCATTTTTGTCCAAGCCCAGTACCAGGAGAACCTGTGATTACTTCAGGCTTTCTGGGCTACTCTGGGACAGCTTCCCTGGGAGCCCCAAAATAAAAAACCAGGGGAAGTAGAGGGAACTCTCTGGGTATTTTCTGCCTTTAGGAAGCTAAAAGGAGATAAAGCAACAGTGCCTGGGAAGATCATGGAACAGATCCTCCTGGAGGATATGCTAAGGCACATGGAGGACAGGGAGGTAATCCTAGGTAGTCAGCATGGTTTTCCTAGGGGCAAGTCCTGCCTGACCAACCTAGTGGCCTTCTACAATGAAGTGACTGCATCAGTCGACAAGGNTCTGCCCTCTACTCTGCCCTGGTGAGACCTCACCTGGAGTACTGTGTCCAGTTCTGGAGCCCCCAGCACAAGAAGGATGTGGACATCTTGGAGCGTGTCCAGAGGAGGGCCACCAAAATGATCAGGGGAATGGAGCATCTCTTGTATGAAGACAGGCTGAGAGTTGAGATTGTTCAGCCTGGAGAAGAGAAAGCTCCGGGGGGACCTTAGAGTGACCTTCCAGTACCTGAAAGGGGCCTACAGGAAGGCAGGGGAAGGTCTATTCAAAAGGGTTTGTAATGATAGGACAAGGAATAATGGTTTTAAGCTAGGAAGGGATAGATTTAGGCTGGACATTAGAAAAAAGTTCTTTAACATGAAGGCGATAGATCAGTGGAATGGGCTGCCCAGAGAGGTGGTGGAGGCCCCATCCCTGGAGTCATTCAAGGTCAGGCTTGATGGGGCTCTGAGCAACCTGACCTAGGTAGAGATGTCCCTACTTGTGTAGGGAGGTTGGACCAGATGACCTCTGGAAGTCCCTTCCAGCCTAAAATATTCTATGATTCTATTCTATGAATTAGGATTATAGGCAGAACCTCAGTTCTGATCTTTCTGGCTTTCATTCATTTGAAGCATTTTCATGCACAACATTTAATGACCTTCTTTCTGAAGCATGCAAGAACTTATGCCTATTATACAGTCCTAACCACAGCTCCAAACTACTGCTTTTTATTAGTGACACTCTCACTTCAGCACTTACTAATTTCCCCAGTGGGGATAACAAAGCTTTTCTAAAGAAAAATGAATCGCTGTTTTCTGAGGCATGATTTTTTTTTTTGTCCAGGTTGCTCAGATGATGACCAATGCTCCTTGGAACAATATTGAGTTTCACAGACTCAGACCTGCCAATGTTCCTAAGGGTCACTGACCACCATCCTGTCCTCAGCTCCTCTCAGCTGCAAGAACTTTCCGGGGCACTCAAAACCTCAAAGAGACAGACAGGGCTTCAAACCTGCTGTGCCCCCACAATCCTTAGGATATTATCCACTATATCCATTTCTTGAACTGGTCATGGTCGGAATGGTTCCAAGGAAATAAAATTTTCTTCGAAAAGGAAGAAGCTAAAGGTGGGAAACCTTTGCTCACTCCCTGCAAGCAGCCCCAGGGGTCTTCTCCCATCCCTCCTCCCAGTACTCACACAATCCACCACCATCTTGCCGAGCTCCCTGGCCCCAAAGACGGTCTTTGCCAGCTCCCAAGGGTTGGAGGGCCGGAAAACATCCACAGAGCTCACCGGGACCTGCGGAGGCTTCCCTGTCCCCAGGGAGACCACCAACTCCAGTTTTCTTACTTCCTGCCTCTGACCCTGTGGACAAACAAAAGATTTGTTTGCAAGGACCAACGAGCTCGTCCTTCACAGCAGTCTTGTAGAAGCTCTGAAAGCCAAGACAAAAGGCTTGGTAACTTTTTCTCTTCCCCATCCTCCCCCTTTAGTACTGTCTGATGAGACAGGCATAATCCATGTGACTTCAACAGTTGCACTGTTCTGCCCCTTACACCCCTGGCTCCACCCAAGTCCATGAGATCATCCCAAAGATGAGTCTTAGGACCAGGTGGATGTCAAACAGTCCAACTCTTTCAGTCATTTAGGCAACACATCTTTTCAGCTACAGGGAGCAGCAGCTGCCAGCAGTTAGTCATCTTTCCGAGCAACTTGCCACACCACAGAAGGCATTCACTCTTCAGCCCTGCTGAGCACTCTGCCATCATCTTCTCTGTTTATTTTTGGGCAAAAAAAGGCCCTGCAGGGCTGTGTCAAGGGCCGCAATCAATCAACTGAATCATCCTTGCTCAAAGTAGCAAGGGCAGGCTGATGGGGTTGCCTCCCTGTCTCACACCCTTGTCAGAAGAGAAATTTCACCCTCAGCCACCATTCCCAACACATATCCCCCTCCATACACTCCTTTCTAAGGTGCTGCATTGATAACTTGTTTATCCACTAGAGAGGCATCCTTTCCCAAACACTCTTCTCTTTCAAGGGGGGCTCAGTGGAGCCAGTAAAGCCCTAGTTACCAGTCATGGCCAGGATCTCCCTCACCTTCTTGATCAGCGTCTTGTTGTACTCGTGGATCTCCACCATGGCGTCGAGGGTGGGGTTGTTGGCCAGCAGCCCCCCGTCCAGAAAGCGGCCTATGGGCCGGAAATAAGTGGGAGCAGCACCGCTGCAGCGGGCAGCGCGCCACACGAGCTGGTCTGGAGGAAGAGAAAGCACACAGCCTCCTGCAGCAACCTTCCTGTCTGCAAGAAGCACCCCACCTCCACTAAGACAAAGCCAGAGGGCTTGCAATCCCAGAAAACCCTGCCCTAGATGCTATGCATCTTTAGCCCAAGAGTAGGGTCTCTGCTCGGATGCACAGGATTATTTTGGGTGGGCTTTAAAAGATGTTATCACCACTTTCTACATATCCTGGGTCAAATTCACTCTCTACCAGCTTCATTGTTGCTATTCTGACAGCAAAGTATTTATGTTTCCTAAACAAAGAAAGAAGCAAGCTGGAGAGGGCTGCATGCTTCAGTTACACAGCTTTTTCGCATTAATTGCTCCCGAGAGCCCAGGGAAAGGTACAAACTGTACACAGGACTCCTCTAGAAGACTCCTTCTTTATGAACCTCACTAGCCAGCCCCTAGTACAAGAGAAGCCAAGGGAGGAAGAGATTGGAGAAGAGGGAGCCATCACTAGGATCAAGCTACAAGCCAAGATCAAGGATAAGCCATTGCTGGGACACCCTGATTTTCAGAGCAATGGGAAGAAGAATAGGAAATCTTCTGTCTCTGAGAGAAGGCCTCCTTCCCTGCCAACCAGCTAGACTGCTGTGTGCCAGCATTTACCTTCTGGCTGAGTGAGTGGTTTGAAAGATGCGCTTGTCTTGTATTCAGTGGAGGTTTTTGTCTCTGGTCTGGAGTAATTCCGGAAAAGGTGGAGCTCAGCTGGCTGCCGGTCGCACAATGTCCCCGTCACCATAACCCTAGGAGAGAGGACAGGACAGAATAAGAGTAAAATGGAAAAAAACCCTGATACTTATGGCTTCAATTGTCTGCACATCACACTCATCCAGATCTGCTCTAAGGAGAGGCTTAGCATCTCTGCTGACAGGGCTCTAGAGCACACTCAGGAAAGCATCAACCAGCGCAGCTCCAGGCAGAACTTACTTGGGTTTTTGGACATCTGTCATTTTGGTGTTTTCCCCAAATTCCTTCTTCAAGAACTCATCCAGGGGCTCTGACTCGTAAGGGCGAGACCCCCGGAACACCTTGTCTTTCATGCGGAAGTAGAGGCAGCGCATGTACTCCATGGACTTCCCTGAGACAGGCAATGGCATCAGCAGGAACAGAGAGCAGGAGGAAGGGCAGGCAGAAAAAACAGCACATCAGAGCTGGGACTTTCCCAATCCCATCACCTTCCCTATCTTCCCATCATCTGCTTGGACTTCAGCAGCATGACTGGGAAGGGTTAAAGAGGAAGGACAAGCTTGGAGCATAGTTTCCCACTACCAGAAAGTGTCAATCCCCTTGCTGTAAATCTCCCTGGAAAGAGCAGGAAGCACAGAACATTGCACTCTGCCACCACGCACTTCCCAAAACCCAGAGAGCTGCTCAAGGCCAGATGATGCGAGAAGCAAGAGCAAAGCCACATTTAGGCTTTCCTTCATTAATGAGCATCCCTTCCCTTCTTTGGCAGGAACAAATAATCTCAGCTGGTACTCAGAGAAGCAGCTCCCTCAGAGGAGTGCTTGGGCCCACAGGAGCAAGAAGGGGCCCATTATTTCACTGTCCTTACCATGTACAATAGCTAAGGCCAAGATCCCCCCGGTGCTGGTCCCTGCAATCCAGTCAAAGATCTCACGAATGGGACGGCCTGCGGCCTTCTCAATAGCCAGGAGAAGCTGGATGAGCACCAGGCCCCGGATGCCCCCTCCGTCCAGGCACAGGAGGCGGTCGTGACTGGAGAGACAGACATAGACAACTGGGAGCTGTGGGACAGCTTACAAATCACAGCATGCCGTGTGTGAACACGGTCCTGGGGATGGTATAATCAGTGGACAAATAAATCCAGCAGTGCTTCCTCAGGTGGCAATAATGGGCTGCACGTGGCCAGATAAGCTTTGGCAGAGCTGGTGCAACAGCACTTGCTCTTTTAGCCATCTCTAACCTCTACAGCAGAGAGATATTCACAAGCTGAAAATGCATCCAAGTCCCTTACAGGACAGTAATGGGTACTGTGTCATAAATGAAAAGCAGACAACCCTAAGTTCCTGCTAGCAGCACTTCAGTGCCACTCTCCCTCCACTCCACACACGGTGAGGTGCAGGCACTGCCTGGCAAAAGAGCTGGGTGAGCATCAGGGCAGCATACGTGGAGATGGGGAAATCATGAAGCCAGAACAGCATTTGGTGTCCAGCTGCAGGGGGGAGGGACAGAGAAGGGGTTTCACCTGCTGAGCTTGGGCTCCACTGCAGCTCCAGTGCTGCAGGCAGGAACAGGCACTACTTGCTTATGGGAACAGAGATTTATCACGAGGTTCTGGCAAAAACTGCAATATCAACGGACATTAAATAATGTCAGCTCTGGGGATGCCACACTCACGAATGTGGATGGGGCGAATTCACACACAAGGATTTCACCTTCAAGTTGCATGGGAGCCTGGATAGAAGTTGTTCCTCACTTACTTTCTTCTGCCCTCACTGGGAGAGTCCACAACATCTGGCGCCTTCAACAACTGTCCGAGTGTTGTGGAAATGTACACAAGATCCTCATATCCTAGAGGGCCATGAACATGCAAAAAGAAAACAAATTAGAGACCACTCTGCTACCTGAACTCTCTGACAAGAGCCTCAGAGACAGCAGTCAAACCAATTATACCTAATCAATTAGAACACCTTCAATCAGTCTTCCTATTTTCTCTCTGCCCCTAGAAAGCTCCATCAGAGTAGTCAAACCTCCCATCAGTGCAGTAAATTTCCACCATAATCACACAGGGAACTTCCAACTCCCTTCACAACCAAATAAAGCTCTCTGCAGGAGACACAAGTCATCTTACCCATAGCCACCAGGTACCCCCCCAGATTAAACTCCGCACCAAAGAGGAGAAACCCCATCCTTTAGAGCAGGCAGCTGGAGATGCACTGGCAAAGAAAAAGGATTTGTAGAAGCAGATGAGGAGCACAGTAGGCTGAGAGAAAGGCAACGCCTAGCAGCGTGCCCACTATGTAGTTTACTGCAAGCCATAAGATAAAACCTAAATCTACTCCTGCGAGGTAACCTAGGCAGGAGAGCTGTGGGGACAGGATGGCTTGTCATTACCCCTCAGCTGACGTACACCCAGGCCCCCCTGGCTGCAGCGCACCAATCCAGGTTAGGTGAGAAACAAGCCTGTGAAACCAAAAGAAAGAATAGGGGGAAAAAAAGTTAAAATACTCCTGCCAGCAATCAGGCTGGAAGGTGGCTATGGATGACAACAAAGGGGGAGTTTCTTCAAGGGCCAGAGTCCATGATGAAAAAGGGCCTTGCTCTGTCACTGCATCAGAGCTGAAACTGGGGGAGCTGCCTTCATGAGGACATGGTGAGAAGAAAGTCCCGGTGTCATCAGCCACTGAGACTTGTGGTGACACAGATGCACTCCAGGGCCTGGGCAGGGGTTGTCCTCTAGCCCCAAAGGAGGGCCTTTGCAAAGGAAACCACCAACCTGAGAGAGGAAGTGGACCACAAGCGGCTGTTATCTGCCTGCATGCCCCTCTCACAAGGATCAGAGCCTCCCTCCAAGCCAACTCACCCACTGCCCACTCCATAATCCCTCCTGGTGCCTTTGCTTGAGCTCTAGACCGCCCTGAAGGAGGAAAGCCTGGCACCTAGAATAGACCCATAGGCTTATTCACACAGTCTGGGCAGTACAGAGCACAAGCTATGACACAATCGTATGTCCTAAGGTAGGCTCTTCCCATGTGTAACATTAACCCTGTGACCAGGACTGCTTATCCTTGGGCTTCATCCCTTCCCTCTCCCAGCTGCTCGCCTCCAGGATCTGAATGAGTGATGCTTCTAATTTCCTTGCGCCCAGCATGACAATGGAAGGTCCTCAAGGCAGACCAGCAAGCACCTCTCCTTCTGTACACGACCCAGTAGATAAAGTACATGCACATAACTAAGTCCTACATCTCTTCCAGAGAGGTGAGAGAATGAGTCTTCCCTTTCCTTTTTACAGAGCTGCATTGTGTCAGGTCTATAAAACAAAAGTTTAAGAGTACAAGAGTTTAGAGTACACACACAGGACAAGCAGAGAAAAGAGACGGGATCCTGCAACAGCTGAACGAGGACAGAGTCACCAGAAAATGAGAGCTAGGAGACAATCCCCAGGGCACGGCCCATCTGAAGAAGAGATCCAAGACAGCACTGTGAAGCAAGACGGGAGAAGAGCAAGGGAGGGTCAAGGAAGGCTTTACCTAAGCTGTTGAAGCTGCTCCGCGAGGAAGGTTGGCCTTCCAGGAAGGAGGCGGCAGATGGTGCCAGGCCTGGGGAGTCAGGGTTAGGTGGGTGGCAGCGTTCGGTCCCTACCGTTTGCAGCAGGTCTAAGAGCACTTTCCGGTTCGCACCTTAGGTGACGAAGGGGGAGTCACAGATCAGAGAGAGAATCAGTGCACGCACACACTGAGGGGAGCTCTGCTAATTCACAGCAGCCCTGACCCTCACAAAACCTCTGGGACGACCCAGGGAAAGGGAAAGCATGTCCCAGGTATCTCTCTCGAAACAGCAGGCAGCAAGACTTGTGCACAGCAGGGGCACCCAATGCTGTGCAGTTTCAAGGGTGTGTGCCACATGTTTCTTGCCACTGAAGAACCACCCATGTCTCCTTACGCCTGGGCGGTTCAGCAGCACTGCCTCATCCCATTGTGAGCCTGCAGTGCCTGACATCATGGCCTGAAAGAGGGGGAGTGCACGCCAGCTCTTCCTCTTGCATCTGTCTCACAGAAGAAAATTTCATCAAGGGCTATTAATACAAAGCCTACGCCATTAGCTCAGGAAGTGCCTACCTCGTGAGCAACTAGAAGCTGGGAAAGCATGTTGGAGAAGCATCACTCACACTTGGCATGTTTTCACCTCTCCCCAGGACACTGTTTTGGCCACCAAGGGGAGACAGGATGCCGGGTTCACCATGTAAGGCTGCTGACATGCTCCCTCACCTTTGCTGCTCCTGGCTGCCAACAGCCCCGGTGTCTCCCCAAAAACATTGGGGATCTCGACATCTCCTCCAAACACAACGATCGCTTTGATCATATCCAGGTGGTCATGCTAGAGCACAAGAGAAAGCTCAGTCAAGAACCACACTCCCCTTGGCTACATGATTTCTCATTCCCTCCCTCTTTTCATTAGCCAAAGCATCCAGAAGGGATCGCCTTGTGAAGAACAACCAGAACTTCAAAGGAGTCTGTCCCTGGCTCAGCCCTTCAAGAAAACTCACCTTCATGGCCAGGTGCAGTGGTGTGTTGCCATCTTGATCCCTGGCATTGGTGTGGGCCCCGTGTGTCAGCAGCACCATGGCGCAGTCAAAGCGTCCCCTCTTGACTGCAATGTGCAGAGCCATGTCAGCCGTCCTGCTGGCCACGTTCACCCCGGAGCCGTACTCAAGCAGCAGCCGTGTCATCTGTGCCCAAGCATGCAGGTGCCAGGTCGAGAAGAGAGAAAGCAATGGTGAGGACAGCTGCTTGGGCACCCAAACGATCCAGGTCTCATGGCAGGCAAAGCAGAGGAAGAGGCGGGACCCTTAGCCTGGACACGGCTGGCTGGCAGATGCCAGCTGCATTGTTCCAAATACTGGAGAAAGGGTTTCTCTTGTCTTTCACCACAGAACTAGTTGGTGGTTTCACAATCTGGCTAGAGGTTCTGGATATTTTGGGACTTATATGCAAGTGTCGCAACTGGCTGAGAGCAATACAGAAAAAAACAGTTCCTACTCAGGCCAGAATCCTTGCAGGCTGGAGGGGAAAAGTTTGGTTTTTGATCTTCTCTTTATAAGTCAAACAGATTTATGTTGGCTCTGAAACTCCACAGGACATTTCTGAGATGGATGTGATGCTGCAGGAGGGAAAACAGTCCTGCCATAGGAATGCAACAAGCACCATTCAGGTGCTCCAGCATGGCACATCACACCACTGACCTGCCCATCTCTGGAAGAAGATGGACCATAACTCACATGTCACAACCCTGTGCCTACCTCACACTCTCCCTCCGGTTTTCAAGGCATCAATCTGCTTCCTTCCATGACACTTTCAGTAATGAGGAGAGCTCCCCCCAGGGGTAACAGTGACACTGCTGTCATTTCCCTAACAAAAAGGGAAAAGGGAGAAGCTGGCAGTTTCACAGCCGAGGATGACATACTAGGGATGAGCCCACCAGTTTGTTTCACTGCAAGGCTCCACTGCTCCATCCCCTGTGGCAAACAGCGCTGATCAGCAGAGGGCAAAGAGAGTCAAACTCCGGGCTGCTGGCTGGGCTCTGACACCCCCAGGGCTCTGCACATGCACTCAGGCAAAGGAAAGCAGAGCAGGAGGAGGAATTAACCGGGTGCTGGGTGGCAGCACTGGCCCTCGCCACGGATCAGCTCCATTTACCTCTGCCTTCTTCGCCCAGTGCAGAGGAGTGGCGTCATAGCGTGGGTCCTTGGAGTCAACCTGGCTGGCATCCACCTCGAGGATGGCCTGGGCACACCTGGCAAAGACAAGGAGATGAAGGGATGGGTGTCTTGACTCAAGACCTCCACTCACATCAGCATCTGCCCCCTGCCCAGAGCCTTTCAGGAAACCCAGCAGCAGCAGCAGGCTCTCTGCAACACCTGCAAGTTCCTCAGCTGCAGTTTTGTTTTGCTTTTTTTAGAATGAAAGGGAGCAACTGGAAGCCTACAAGCAGCATAACATTCAGAGGAAGCAAGAGAATATCCCTTCCCAACTCCAAGTTGTGGAGCAACATCTGGGTGCTTCTCCAATACAGGAATAAAGCATTTCTGGAAACCCTCAAGACTCAAGGGGAAATTCTTCTCTTCTCCCTCTCTTTCTGTGGAAACATGAGGATAAAACTGAAACAGTTCAAAACCTGCTGAAATGAAGAATCTGTGTACTTCCCTATGAGTGAAAAATCACGCCTATTGTGACTAGACTAGTATCTAATACCTAGAAAGCATGCGTAGGCAGACTTATAAAGCAAGTATATGCTCTGAAACACCACCAAATAAGCTATGTACAAGAGATCGAGCCCCACCACAAACTAAGGGACCTAAGCACATTTTTGGCTTGTGAATGTCTCTAATGTTGGAAAGTACTTTTCAAAATGCTGAAAAATTAGGCAGCAGCAGCTAGCATTGACTTGAAGAGACCCATTTGTAGAGCTTAGACACTCCATGAAAATTATTATAAAGCATCTACAAAGAGAATCTCATTTCTCTAGGGAAAACAAAGCAGAAAGTAAACACCACGCCTCCTCTGATTCAGTTCCAGAGTGTGTTACTAAGAGGCAAGAGCACCTTTGGCCCACAGGAGACAGAAATAACTGAACTTTGAAATGAAAGCTTATTAGGATCAGAGCACTCAAAGACAGAGGTACAGCAATTAGCAACACTATTTCAGCATCAGTAAATCATCTTCTCACTACATTTCACAAACACCTCTTTTAAAAAATCTGTGTCTTTTTCCTGATGTCTGATACCAAATAATATATACAGATAAATTTGAGAAAAACTTTTTTTCTCTGGAAGTACTTGTTTCTTTTCCCCATCAGTAATTCTTTTTCCAGCTCGGTAATGCAGTGAAGGACAGCACAGGACATAGAATCATAGAATGGTTTGGGCTGGAAAGGAACCTTTAAAGTTCTTCTGGTCCAATCCCCTTGCAGTGAGCAGGGACATCTTCAACTAGAGCGGGTTGCTCAGAGCCCTGTCCAGCCTGACCTGGAATGTTTCCAGTGATGAGACATCTACCACCTCTTTGGGCAAGGTGTTCCAGTGTTTCACCACCCTGTTTGTGCACCCTGAGGGAGCAAAGGGCTCGTGTGCACCCTCCGCAAGTTTGCCTTGTTGAACCTCAGGAGGTTCACAGGGGCCCACTTCTTAAGCTTGTTGAGGTCCCAGCGGGTGGCATCCTGTCCCTCTGGTGTGTCAACCACACCACTCAGCTTCGTGTCATCTGCAAACTTGCAGAGGGTGCATGTGAACCCATTGTCTATGTCATTGATTAAGATATTAAACAGCACTGTTCTCAGTACAAACCCATGAGGGACACCACTTCTCACCCATCTCCATTTGGACATCAAGGCATTGACCACTACCCCCTAGATGCAACCATCCAACCAATTCCTTAACCACCAAACAGTCCACCCATCAAATCCATATCTCTCCAATTTAGAGAGAAGGATGCTGTGGAGGACCATCTTAAAGGCTTTACAGAAGTCCAGATAGAGGACATCCATAGCTCTGGGGTCCAGTCTTGGATAACCATGAACAAACAGACAAGTCCCCAGACTGGAGGAAGAGCCCTGTTCTGGCAGCCCAAGTGGCTACTTACGCCATCTGAGAGAACTTCAGTGCAGCGTGGATAGGGTAGCCCAGCGTCCCCACGATGTTGCAGCTGGCATGACATTTCAGCAGAGACCGGACCATGTCCTCCTTGCCCAGCTGACAAGCGAGATGTAGAGCGGTCAGCCCTTCATGACTCAGGTGGTCCAAACCAGTAGTTGGGGTTTTGCCCAGGAGCTGGGAAGAGGAGACAATAAATAAATAAATAGACAAGCATAGAAGAGCACCGTCTCTCTTCCTGGGCTCTGACAACAGCCTCTGGAGCACTGGGTTCCTCACAATGCTACCGCATGTCCTCTCCATCCCTGCTTCCAACAGAGTAGTTACAGAAGTGCTCCTTGTTTTCTCTCCCCAAAGGGTTTATCACTGCTCTCTGTGCCCTCCTCCTCTAACCTGGGTGCTTCCAAGACACCCCTCAGCCAAAAAGGGCTCGCATGACCTTGAATGGCACAGCCCAGCAGATTCCCACCATCACCCACTGCGTGAGGCAAGCCCAGCCCCATCAAATGAGAGTACTAACCAAAACTAGAAGTTTCTTCTCCTGCTGCAACCCCACCAGTTACCATGGCCAGTCAGTAGCTCAAACTCCCCTGCAACTCCACCATTGCTTTCAGATACAGGATTCTGTTTAAAATGCACATTTGGGGACATGTTCGAAGGAGTTTTCCTATTCTCCCCATAAATTTTAGACCTGTTACCTACTGCCTGGTTTGTTACACAAAAATACCCCACTACTGTACTGGGGAAACCCTGCAAGCCCTAGTGCACATACAGTATCTTTTCTCTGGTTTAGTAAGGAATTGAGAGAAAAGAAACAAATGGGAGACAGATCAGACCTGGAAGTATTTTTGTAACAAGCCAAGTTGCTGCCATCAGAGGAATAAAGGAAGAGGGTATCTTTTCAATATAAAGGTCCTAACTGCCCTGCCCCACAGCATGTCAAGCCACAGTCATTATTCCCCCCAACACATGTTAGGAAACCCCAGCACAGCCCAGCAGACAGAAGAACTGTCACAATAGGTATTGGGCAAATGTGCAGCCTCAGGGGAGAGCCGGTCTCAAGCTTGTATTGGGTGCTGGGAAGCTGACAGACCTGAGGAACCGACCTGGAAGGTCACCCACGCCCCTCTGAACCCTGTCACTCTGCCCAGCCCTTCTCAGCAATCAAGAAAACCTCTGGCTTCAGACTGTCTCTGCCTCCAGGCTCTGATTGCTGCCCCCCATGCAAAGCCACTCAGTTCAACCAACAGGTTCTGCAACTGAGGAGAGCTCAGGGAGGCTCCAAACTGGCCTTCCATGTGTGGGCAACACACACTCCCCCATGGGAGCACTCTGCCCAAAACAAAATGCTCTGCTTGGAAAAGATGGAGAGGGAACAGCCAAGGGCCTGAAGAACGGCAGGATGAAGGCCTGATGCAAACGGCAATGAAGGACACTTTCTGAGAAAACTTGCTTAATATCCTTGTTCCACTGCAGGGTGGAATCTGGAGCCTGTTTATGGGAAACAGCACCAGTAAAGGGGGAAGAAAGAGGCTGAAATCAGCCTCGAGCACTAACACAATGCTGCAGCAGAGGGAACTGATTTCTCTTCCCCCGTCTGCAGCTATTTTCCTGTCTCTCTCCTCACAGCACAGAGAGTCACAGAATCACAGAATGTTAGGGGCTGGAAGGGACCTCTGGAGATCATCAAGTCCAACCCCCCTACCACAGTAGGACCATAGAATCTAGGGCAGGTCACACAGGAACGCATCCAGATGGGTCTTGAAAGTCTCCAGAGAAGGAGACTCCACAACCTCTCTGGGGAGCCTGTTCCAGTGCTCTGTCTAGTCCCACTTTCCCCACCAGCTTTGAAATTGCTTCCACCTCGATGATCTGGGGGCTGTTCCCTCGCACAGCATAGTGAAAAACGGTCTCCCCATTCCTGTCAGTAACATCCACCCGCGCGTGGCACTCCAGCAGCTCCAGCAGACACTCCATGTCTCCCCTGCGGCACGCCAGGTGCATGGGGGTGCAGCCGTCCTCGCTGTCTGTGCTGTTCACGCAGCTGCAACAGAGGAGTCAACATGAGGCCAAGAAGGGCTGAGAAGATGAGGACAAGCAGCTACCCTGCGAGCTGACACGAAGGCACCTTCCACATCTGCAACATGCCCAGCTGGTAGGAACCATGAAGTTCAGGAAAGCCTGGCCTCTTGCTATGGAAGGAGCACAGGGAAGGGCCACCATGCAGCCCTGGTGTGGACCTTCTCCCTGACATGCTGCTCCTTCCTCTGCCCTGTGTATGGGAACAGCTTCCCTTGCCCAAAGGAAGGCAGGAGACAGGTTACAGTCAGCAACCCGGCAGCAGTGCTGCCCTTAGTTCCCCAGTCCCCCAACTCCTGACTAGTCTCCCCTATCCTCAGTGAATTTCCACACAGAAAGAGAGAAAGAGCTTGTGGCCAAAACCCATTTCCAGAAAGACAGTCCTACTGTATCTTCTCTCTCCTGGTTTACAAAGTCAGCCACAAACCCTTCCAAAAAGCAGATCCACAAGGGTTGTAAGAATCTAACCAGTGCCTCTAGCAAAACACTTCAATTCTTTAGCTCAAACACCAGAGCTCCCGGCTTTAACATCCAGAGCAGCAGGCTGGAAGACTGCCGATAAACTTACACCGCAACCATTGGACCCCTTTTGCTACCACGTCTGTCGTTCAGGTGAAACACACCAAAGCTGAAAATCTTAAACTTGACCTCTGCAGTAACCACAGGAGTTAAGCTCCATAAGAAGCAGCCCCCGTTGCTTTGAAACATCAAGCCAGGATACCTAAATCTGGCCCTGTCTGCCCTCCCAAGCTCATTCCCAGCACCAGGCCCATCAGAGACCCTTCCCTGCCCCTTGCCTCAGAACACGGTTGTGTCGGAAGCTCTCACGACGGCCAAACTCCACCGCGACGTGTGCCGAGGACCAGCTGGGGTGGTTGCGGAAGCAGTCACTGAGCTGCTGGAGATCCTCCAGAGACAACGTCTGGTGCGAGCTCTCATAGAAAGGGCGCAAGTGCCCGGCATAGTGCTCAAAACGCACCAGGGCATCTGCTTCATTGTCGAGCTGGAAGAGCCTGGAGGAAAGGCAAATGCAGTGTTGGTCCTACTCAAAGAAACAGCCTCCATCCTACATATCTAAAGAGAAACAGTTCTCCAAACATTAGTCCTGGAGACTTTCCCATTCCTCATCTGCTGTCATGCTTGCCCCAACATTAGAAGGGAGTCTACTTCATTAGCAGAGATCATCTCCTCTTCCTGAGGAACATTAACTTTTGGGCTGAAGTATCACATGCTCCAGGTGCTAAAGCAGCAACAGGTACAAGTGGAAGTACATGTACCTGTGGATGTTCTGACCCGAGTACCTATTTCACAATTGCCAGTTTTCAGTGTTTGAACTCTGTCCTGCCCTATTCTCACAAGCTGCTTTAATGACAACTCCTCCACCAGCACACACAAGGGCCTCCCACTCCTCATGGACCCACCTGCTGATCAAACCCATCACCCTGCAGTCAGGAAGCGCTGTGCTCCTGAGACTGGAGGCTTCGGGTCTTTTGTGTCACGCCTGAGCAGCGATTGCTAAAGGTCTGTCACTTACCGGAAAGCGACCAGTGGGCTCTGGGGATTCACCAGCAGGCAATCCCAGGAGCGAGCAAGGCTGTTCTTATACAGGGCCACCCTGCCGTCCTCCCTCAGGCAGGTGTAAGCCGCATACTCCGCAGCTGGCACCTCCTTCACTCGGTACGGGTTTGTGAATATCTGGGCGACGGTGCCCACCAGCCGGCCAAAGAACTGCATCTTTCTGGAACCCCAGGCGGCGCTTCTCCGGTGCCCGAGGGAAACCCGGCCACAGGCTCCGCCCGGTCCGGCCCCTGCCCTCCCCTTAACTTAGCAACCCAGCGCCAGGAAAGGAGAACCGAATGCCGCCGGGGTGACGCGCCGCCCGGCAGCGGCACCTGCGGTTTCTCTCTTGGCACTTCCGGGAAGAGCTCCCAGTTCTCGCCTCACGGCGACCTCTGACCCTCCTCTCACGGGCGGTACTCCGCCGCTTCAGCGGGAAACACTCCTCTGCGCAGCAACCCCCGGCGCCCCGCCGCCTGCCCGCGCTGGGAGGAGCCGCCCAGCTGCCGGGGGAGGCGGAGCGGGGCCCGGGGCCGGGACTGGGGGCGGACTCGCGGCCTGGGCAGGGCCGGGCTGGGCCCGGGGTGAGGCGGCGCCCGCAGAGCACGAGGGGCCCCCAGCGTCCCCCGCGCAAGCCCCCGGCCGCTCCGCCAGCCCCCCGCAAATCGCCGCACCGCCCCCCGCGGCGAACCAATCAGCGGCGCCGCTCCCGGGGAGGGGCGATCGGGGCGGGGCAGCGTGGCGAGCGTCTCTGCGTCACACTCATCGCCTTCCTGGGGGAGGGCGGAAAGGCGGGCGGCGCCATCTTTGTGAAGGGCGTCTTAAAGCGATGGTGGCTCATTCCGGTGGGACTGGGTGGGGCTGTTCTGCTCTCAGGCAGGGACCTTCAATGTCTGTCCGTCATTCTTAAATCTGGGTTGAAACGAGAAGCGTTAGAGCGTGCTCGCGTTCACACCTTGTCGCGTTCAGTGCGCTGGCGGGAGGGTCACCCCGGCCGCTTTCAGGGCGGCGGCCGCTTTAAGGAGTAGGGGCCGCCTCTCGCGGCGGTGGCGGCGAAGAAGGCGGGGCGAAGGTGACGTCACCGCATGACTGTGTTTTTATGAATGAAAAGAATCCGCGGGTGAGTAATCGCGGGGAGTGGGACTGGAGGCGCTGTCTGACGGCCCGACCCGGCAGCGGCCCCGCGGGGACCAGCGCAGCCTCCCGGTAAGCGCCGGCCGGAGCGGAGCGACCCCGCCGGGGCGGCCCCTCTGGCTTCTCCCCCCTCGGGCCGGCCGGGCGAGGGGGGC
>VYZX01014972.1:155958-174416 GCA_013401335.1 Brachypteracias leptosomus
CCCCTTTCTGCCCCTGCCTGAGTATTGCCACGCCAGCCGCTCTCGGCTGCAGCCTCCACCCCTCCCCAGAGAGGTGCCCGCCACTGTGGAGGGGGCACTGTGGTTAGCACCCCCAACTCCTCTTGGGTTTATTTATTGCACGAATGTAAGTTATTTTCACGTCCTCTTTGCCATTCCGCCTCTCGGCACAGCCAGGATGTTGGTACAGAGCCGTACTTTATATTTTATATATGCAAATCACATTTTATCTTATACTTATATAGAGCAAAAAAAAACTTATTTATTTTCTGACTTACAGTATGTGTCCTGCCTGACTCCTCTGTATTTTGTAGACTTTACAAATAAAGCAAGTTCGTTTTTTTTTTTTTTTCCACAGCTAGAGAGTGTTTGGCCATTCTTCAACTTCAGCACTGAGCTGTGTCTTGGTGGGACAAGTTTTCCCAGCTCCCCCTAGCTTTGCTGCAGGACACATTCAAGAACATGCCCAAAACAAGACAGGTTGGGGGACAGCTCATGGCTTTTTAGAACCAACACAGATTTATAATCTCTGGAAGAAAAGGGCTGAGTGAGCAGGCTTAATGCAGAACATCACCCCCCGAAATGCTTGCTTTCAGGAGCAGTTCAGCTGTGCTGAATCAGCTTTTCCTAGGAAAGACAATGCTTTTCACTAGAAAAATTCCCTCCAGGTTGCCCTGTTGCAGTGTGGGAGGAGAAGCAGGAGCAACCGATGCAGCTCTACCCAAAAACTTCCCTGCTGAGTGACCTCATGCCCTGACTCAGGAACAGCGAGGAGGAAAGTAGGGAGCTTGTGTCTGGATGGCAGAAGGGGAAGGAAGTGGCAGAGCAGCAGCAGACTCCTTACCTGGAGGTGAAGCCTCACCTCCTCCCTGTGGGGAAAAGCCACCCTTCCTTGGAGTTGAGGTGGAAGTGATGAACATGTTCTCCCGGCACACAGGTGGGCCAGGTCCCGGCAGCTTTCAGCACTCCCATGGTGGTTCTGGGTCTTACATTCACATTCCTTATTGCCAATGCAAACTGCCCCAGCACTGCTCATGGAAGAAAAGCCAAGCTGCTGTTTGCTGGGGCCTGTGTCAAAGCCAGCAGCCTCCTTGCTCCCACAGGTGTTCTGCACTGATCAGAACTCATCTCTACTCCAGGCTTTTGAGAAATGGGTTTTGCTTCTGCCTTGGCCCATCAGCGATGTCTCAGCTGCAGAATGCTGTAGTGCTGCTTCTCTGGCAGCTCCCGCATCCACAGACAGCATGAAGCTTTCCTCCTGAAAGGAGGACTAAAAGGACAAGACATATTGACTCTTTAAGTCTCAGCCCCTGCAATGAGCAAAAACTCAAGAATCAGTTCAGAGAAGTCACCCAGACAGCACCACGCAGAGGCAGCTCAAGTACAATCTATATTATCTCTATATTTTTATTTGTCATCATATTTGCCCATTTCTGCAGAGTGTAACATCACAAAGACCAAAATAGAGAGAGCGGCTTGTCGCTGAGCTCACATCAGTTAAACACGATAGGTACAAAACTAGGTGACTCTGTCTTATTTATCATACTTTTTTTTTTTCAGTCATTTATATACAAAGAACTACTCTATATGGAAAAATAATAAACAAATCCCATGGGTATGTTACATGGTAAACAAAAAAGGAAGGAAAGAAGAAGAAGGGAGGCAGGTGAGGGACAGCAGCTTCAAGGGCCTACTCCTGGAACCAACACATTTGTTGGGGCCCTGAGCTGCTGCGAGCAGACCTGCAAGACCACAGATGCCTTGGCCTCCTTGGTCTCAAGCTCTGAGTCTCAGAAGATATTTGTTTCTCCAACCCAGAGTGGCTTCAGAGCCAGTCCTTGCTCTGGCAAGCGCCTGTCACGAGAGAGAGTGGGAAGCTCAGAGATTATTTTGTGTGGTGTTAAAAAATATATACGTATATAAAATTATAACGCATGGCAGCTGGCTGTTGTTTGGGCACTAGTTCTTCACTGGGTTTCTCCAAAGGCAGCTAGTGCAAAAGGGTTACACTTGAAACCACTACATACAGGAAGCTTTGAGAATATCCAGATCCTCTGCACAGCATATATATGCAGCATACATTTCAAAATAGTTTAAAAAAAAAAAATTCTTTCCCAAACCTGGATCACCTTCAAGCTCTGAGACAATCCCAGTGATTTCAGATCTCAGCCACCCAATGCAACAAAGACTGGGGACAGTCACCAATTAAGTGACAGTGGGACATCATCAAAGGCCTGCAAATGCAAGGAAAGGGGAGGAAGGGATCACGTCCCATCACATCCCATACCCCACTTTCCTACGAGAGAGCGGAAGTTTAACATAAACATCTCACGCTAACAGACTATTAGTCAAAGCCATGGAAGATGGAAGGAAAGCCCACTCCATCTTCAGCCCTGCTTTCCAGATGGCTTATGGCATGAGGGCCAGGGGTTTCACACCAAGCCCACACACCACCTGGCAGAGAGCATGTGCATGTCCATTTAAGCAGCGACAGATTTAGGAAAAGCAGTAATTTAACTGCATGACATTACAGGATGTGTGCAATTGGGGAAATCCAGCAGCACTGAAGCTGCTGAATCTGCTGACCCTGCCTCCAGCTCCCTCAAGAGTCGGCACCATTTCTCCCACCTGCTTCACCATCCTCCCAGACACTCAAGCACAGAAGGAAACACTGTCCTTAAGCCTTCCCCTATCCCTTCCTCACAGCTGGGAGTGAACCTGCCTCTCTTCAAGCCCTTTTCCTCCCCACTCCTGACCACATGCTTCTGGTGGGGGTGCTGAGGAAATGAGGTGCTCTTCACTCACAGCTGCTTCTGAGAAAGTGAATGAGCAAGCATATAGATTAGGATACAGGAGGAAAGGTAAACTCCAGGCAGTAAACCAGGCCCAAGTTCTCCTAGCAGAGCAATGAGGGGCAATCTGGAGACGTGTAGGTTTGCCAATGGCAGGGCAAGCATCAAACAGGAGACACAGAAGGACCACAGCCAAGAACACAGCTGCTTGCTCCAACCTCTCCATTTTGCTTCCTGCAAAACTGGGGGTAGAGGCATCCAGCTTGTGGCACTTGAGTGTGCTCCCCCCTCCTCCCCTAGATAATTTTAAGCAAGGAAGAGGCAATTCCTAGTCCCTGGACAGACAGATCTACAGTGGGATCATTTTTATTTTGACTCCACTAAATACCTATGGGCCAATCTAAAACCCACGGAAAGCAAGAGGAAGTTTCTTTTCCCACTCCCATGGATGGGGCTCCACCCTTGACAGAGCACTGCAGTTGCTGCGGGGCCTGTGAAATGTGCAGCAGCAACTGCTGCCTGGGAAACTAAGAGGAACAATTTTAACCAGCCAGGTCATGTCAGGTTTCAAGTCTGCTCCAGTGTGGCCCAGAACAGCTCTGGAAATAGAAAGCAAAGAAGTGTGCAACATCCTTTCCTGAATACTCCAGCCTGAGGGCAAAATGTGTGCGGCTGACAGGGGAAGTCAGTGATAACAAGCATGAGGAGAGCTACATGCGAGAGACCAGGACCTGCTCTGGCAGCTCCCTGGTGCAAACCACGCCTTTAAGAGGGGCAGCTATGTTGGTGGGGGACAGGAAAAAAGGTGAAAATGTTTCAGCATTTATGTATCTTCCTTTCCCAAAGAAGGGTGGAAGGGCCAGAGCTCTACAAACTTCCACCACCTATCACAGTCAGTCCTCAGTCTTCTTAGCAGAAGACAGATGCTCCAGGGAGACTTCCTGCCACAGGAACACTGGAGAGTGTGAAGCTTGGACACCTGGTGATTAGAAAACCCTACCCTTGTGAGACAGCAATTCCAATTCCATCCCTGCTGAGCTTCAACAAGCACCAGTTTTGATGGCAGCAGGGGGATGAAGGGAGTGGAGGAACATGAAGAAAGTCCTGTCCTTTTCCCTCTTCACTCACTCAAATACAGGACTGCACAACCAGAGGCTTAGGAGGGTGGGGGCAGATGTTTCTTACTAAGCATTCAAGGCAATGGCTATAGAGAGACCAATCTCTGGTCTGGTCCTCAGGAATGTTTATCACTGCATCCTAATCCCATTTCCCAAGGATCACAAAGATGTCAGTGCCAGGGAGCTGGGGGAGAAAACTGCTTACATCAGCCATTCAGGAAGGGGAATACAAAGCAATCAGGTTGTCCAGTTAGAAAAAAACTCCACAAAAACATTTTTGGCCACAACTCCAGGCTCCACACCAAGCTGGGCAGGAATGAGAGGCCAGAGCCTCAAACCCTGGAGCTTTGCTTCAAATAATTCCAGTTGATTGCTGCTGTAAGGAATGGGCTTGAGAGGAGTCCTGGCCATTCCCCTACCTCCGCACTGCTCATTGTGTCCGTATCCACAAAAGCTAATGGGAAATGCCCACTTCTGCAATCTGTACTCTCTAGGAAGTGATATGACCTGCATGTTCCTGCGTCAATAAATTAAAAAAAACCAAAACAAAATCCAACAGAAGAAGGAAAATGACAGCCTGTGCTGTCTGTTTCCCCTTCTAGAATTCATCATCGGAGCTCAGCAAGAGGGTCTTCTCGTTGTCGCGGGCACCCGAGCAGCTGTGGGAGCGCGAGATAACATGGCTGCCATTGCGCCAGGGCGGGCCGTGCTCCAGCGTCGACTGCTGGGTGTACTGCTGGTAGGCTGGGGAGAAGTTGTGGATCGCATCTTGGACAATGTCATGAGGGTTCATGGTTTCCTTGAGGCTGCTGGAGATGCTCTTCATGGGAGCACAGCGACCTGTTGGGGAAAGATGGGGAGGGACAAGTTATGAATACTGCTGCCTTCGTCCACACCCCTTAACATCAAGGTAAGGAGAAGAGGGAACATGCACTCCTAGATCCCACAGGAGTTACTTTACGGACTTCCTTAAGCAGCTGCTGAGGAAATGTCACACAAATGGTGGCAAGTTTTAACCAGTAGTGCTCCTAAAGGAGGTTGTAGTGAGGCTGGTATTGGTCTCTTCCAAATTACTAATGATAGGACAAGAGGAAATGGCCTCAAGTTGCGTCATGGGAGGATTAGATTGGACATCAGGAAGAAATTCTTTACTGAGAGAGTGATCAGGTACTGGAACAGGCTGCCCAGGGAGGTAGTGGAGTCGCCATTCCTGGAGGTGTTTGAAAAATGAGTAAATGTAGCACTTGAGGCTATGGTCTAGTGGTTAGGGAGAAGTTGGGATGAAGGTTGGACTTGATGGTCCTAGAGGTCCTTTCCAATCGTTATGATTCTATGATTCTAAACCTAGCTGCTGCTAGCCAAGTGAATCCACCTCAGCACCAAATGGGGGACATGCCACAAGAATGAGACATACCCACAGCAACAACCTCCACTACACACTACCTGGGCTGGCTTGGGTATGCAACGAAGACAGCCGGGTAGGGAGGTGCTCCTGTAAAGGGTTTCAGAAGGTAAAAACTAAGGAAATTCTAAAAATATAGGAGAAATTGCATTTGCCATTTCCACCCACCGGATATTAGACTGAGAGGTGATAACAAAGCGCCCACAGGAAAGAGATCATTGAAGTGGAAAGCAATGCAAAGGAGGGGAACAGGCAGTACTAGAGGCAGAGGCACCCCATGGGTGGAGGGTGTCACAGTGATATTGTGAAGGAAACGACAGTTGGAGATTGTCCCACCCAAGTGCTGAGCACAGAGGAAGGCTGTGTGTCCTTCTAGGAGCTGCCATTCCTTACAGCTTCTAGGTTCCATTTCCAACAGGGGCTTGTGGCTCTGCTCAGTCCTGGGGAAGAGCTCCCCAAATGACCAAAGCATGCTAATGATCTGTGGCAATGATGGAAGTGAAGGGAGGCTGGGGTGGAGAGCAGACCAGCTCCTTCAAGAGCCTGTGCAACTCTTTGGAGAGAGATTCATACAATCCTGACAGAAATGCTCTAAAGCTGGGTGTTTTACAGCTTATGACCCGGGCAACCCTAAAGCAGCTGTGTGAGGCAGTCAAATAACAGACCTATAGGGAAAGGGGAACAAGGGACAGAGCAGGCAGTAGGCAGGCTGGGAATCAGGACAGAACAGCATCCCAGTTAAAAACCAACAGAGACAAACACACAGAACATGCTGTACCTACCGTATGGCCCATATGATGGAACAGCTGCATCACGGACCAGTGGCCAAAGCAAGGGAGAGATAAAAGGGAGAGGAGAGAGACAGAGAGAGAAAGAGAGAAAAACAGAGGAAATAACAAGAACTGAACAAGACCCACCACCAAAACATCCCCCACTGTAGTAGCCAGCAGTTTACCGTTTTATCACCCACAGATCTCATCTCCCCCAGCTGTGGCCACTGTCCTTCCAAAACCTCTGGGGCTGCCTGAGACGGACAGATCATCTACATGAACACTGCCCAAGGGCTGCTGCCTTCCTGCACCTCAGCACAGACTCCCCACAGCAGGAAGGAACCCCTTTATTTGGAGAACACTGAATGTACTTACATAGACTGAGCATGAGAACCCCCTTTTCACAGAGATAATGTCCACCTCCCTCTTTCCCAGAATACAATTTCTAACAGCTTGGCCGTCACAAAGTCATTACAGGAAGATCCTCCTCCTCCAAGCCATATTGCCAAAGCACAGCCTCATCTTCCTCAGCCAGATTCAAAACAGAGCCTGTTTCAGGCCCTGTCCCTCCTGCCTTCAGTCTGTTGCACAATCTGGAGCGATGGAGTTCCCTCTTTGGGGAGACAGGAAGAAGGACAAACTCACTCTACCAAAAGGATGTAACTTCTTGCAACCTTCAGGTCTGCAACAAGTTCTCGTGGGTGGCATACTGGGGAACTGAAAAGGGAACAATGCAATTCAGGCAAGGTTTCTGCCCTGCAGAGCTGTTGCACAATTAGTGTGTTCAGACACCATGGAGGAGGGGATGTGATGTTTATCCAAGCACTCAGGTTGGAACAGTCATATCACTGTGTTGGTTGCTAGACGGACCAGTCTCCACCCAGTCTTGCTACCAAACAGGCATGCCATATGCGCTGACGTATTTCCTACCTTGGGCATCAAGTCTCTTGTCCACATACACCTTGTATGTGAAGGCGTGGCGCAGGGCGATGGCTGCAAAGAACATCTCCACACAAATGATGAAGTCCTGGTACCCAGCAGCTACGGTGCCTTCACCCACAGACACGTTGGCAGAGTGGATTTTGGGGATGGCACCGCACTTTTCCAAGATGGCCAACAGCATTCCTAAACAAAGCAACAAGCTCATGTAAATGTGCAGAAAACATGATCACATACTAACTGCATGGAATGGAAATAGCTGTATGTGCTGGATGTCCTAGATGTAAACCCATCTAACGCAGAGGCTACAAACAGTGAGGGCTAGATACTCCCACCTACCTGTACAACAGAGAAAGGAGAAATAAATGAGACAAATACATTTAAGCAAATCTTCAAATGCTGACCCTCTTCTATCCTGAATTGATGCATTATCCGTGGAACTCACTGCTGCAGGATTTAATCAAGTTCAAAAAGGTAAGAGCAGTCAGTTTCTGTGAGCACTTCTGTGAGCTCAGCACTTCCGCTAGCTAGAGCGAAAGTTGAGGTAACCGGTGGTTTCATTTAAGCATAGAAGTGGTTTTGACACACCATTGCAAGAAAGATACTTCTCCCTGTCCGTAGCCAGGTGGCTGAAAAATTCCAGAGAAGGCAGAAAGTGTGTGACCAGATGGCTCAAGATGATAAACTAGACAACTTATTAGTCTGTAGGCAGGGAGGATGGGCCATGGTCCAACAGCCTAAATTCCACCTAAGTTCCTATTCAATTAGTCTTTGAGGTGCAACTCTGTAAACTTAAGTAGGGCATTGAACAAGGAAATGCTTAGAGCCAGTTAGTAAGAAGCGCTAAGCCTCAGTGGAATTTCAGCTTTCTGAAGGTGCCTCTGCATCACGTGTATGTATTCTGAACGTCCTTCCACTCGGTGGTGGACACGCGGCAGCACGCACTGTGCTCGGCCAGCTTGCTGCTTCCCGTCAATCACAGACCTACTACTAACATTTTATTTATAGAGCACTAAAAAAAAAAGTACTAAAAATGTTTAGATGTGCCACTTTAATCAATAAAATGGCAGCATGCAGATAAAACATTGGCGGCTTGTGCTTTATGCTTGTTCCAGGAATGCAAAGGACTCTTCATCCAAACAGCTGATTTTGCCAGACAGATATGGTGTGCTCATGTATGTGCGCAGGGATAGCGAGGATTTGGAAGCATAGAAACAAAGATGAAAACAAGCAAAACAGGTTTTCCAGAGAAAAGCAATGACAGACTACAAAAAAAATATATTAATACAGAAAGACATTCTGGCTATTAATCAGCACCTGCTTTATCGACTCTAGCATCTGAGTCCCTGCAGAGAGCTTTGTGCCTACCAAGGGAAGGGAAAAGCTGCTCACCTTGCCAGAAGGACAGGAAGATGACAGACTTCACCATGAAGAACTTGAGGACCGGGCTATAGGGACTGAGGAGCTCACGTGTGGCAAAGTAGAAAAGGAAGAGGGCATACAGTGCCAGGCTGACAGAGATGTTGTAGATGATCGTCACATAGAGGTAGCCGCTGGTCACACTGAAAAGAGAAGATACGTGAACATCGGTAATTTCAGCATGATCTTTTCCCCTTTCCACTGTCACTGGGGAGTTCTAAGACTGTTTTCTTTCTGCCTCCCAGTCTCATTCCGTTCCCCAAACCAAGGTTCAAAAAACCTGAAACCAACAGGTCTAACCCTGCTCTCTTTTCTCGCATGCATATTCAGCCCGTGTTGTCCCTGTCTGTTCCCCACATCTCAGCACACACACAGACCTTAAGCAGAGCTGGGCAGAGAAGGGGCAGCCAAGACACACTTGTTAGACAAACAAACTTACTCAAAGTCACCATCCTGGTACTTGCCAAAGGCCTGAAGGATGACTGTGCTGATCGCCATGAGGGGCTTCACCACACAGAACTGCAGGGTAGCCTACAGGAATGAGAGAGGAGGAATGAGAAGACAGGAGGTCCAAGAGGCCAAGTTCCCAAACAATCACCATGAGAGTGTCTCCAATGGGACAGCGCAGCAATGCAACACAATCCAACCCCAACAAGGAGTCCAACCCCACTGCTTGCTAATTGATCGTGCTTGAGGACTGCAGCCCACAACAGAAGATAAAGGAGGTTCAGAAGTATATGTGCTATCTACTTGTCCAGGATGGGAAGAAAAACCTCTCTGTAGGTTGCTCTTAGAAACTGCTCTCTTCCAGAGCTGGTTTTCATAGGCTATGCTGCAGCACGTTTATGCATGGTAACAGCATGAAAAAAAAAATTAAAAATCCCACTTTGTGCCATGGTACGGACACACTGAGTTTAACAAAGGGATACTGGGGAAGGGAATCAAACTCCAATCCATAGTTGTCATAAAGCTAGGCAAGATGGTTCCCTGGACAGGACAGGACCCCAGCTCTCTGAGGAGGAACTTTAACAACTGCCACCATATTCAGGGATTCTGTATACACACCAATGTGTGCTGACAGACAGAAATTAAGAGCTATTCAGTTGTTACCCAGGTGACTTTTACTAAATCTCCCCAAAGGCTCTATAGCATTTGGGCACAGCTCTATCCATTCTGCCATTATAAATCACTGCTTCTACTGGGGTTGCTCCTCTCTCAAAGCAACCCCATGCTACATAGAATCATAGAATTGTCAGGGTTGGAAGGGACTTTAAAGATCATCTAGTTCCAACCCCCCTGCCATAGGCAGGGACACCTCCCACTAGAGCAGGTTGCTCAGAGCCCCATCCAGCCTGGCCTTCAAAATTTCCAGGGATGAGGCTTCCACCACCTTTCTGGACAACCTGTTCCAGTGTCTCACCACCCTCATGAAGAACTTCTTCCTAACATCTAATCTGAATCTACCCACCTCTAGTTTTGATCCATTCCCCCTAGCCCTACCACTACCCACCATCCTAAAAATCTTTCTGGAGACACTGAACTCCAAGGTTCTAAGACAGCAGAGCATTGTGACCCTAAAAATATCACCGACGTCTCCCTGAAGGAGGCTGGAAGAGCCTGGGCAGGTGTTGACCTGCGTACATGAGGGGAGGGCTGTGGTGGAAAGAAGGCAAAACCCAACAGGAATAATTGCTGTGGATACGATGTAATTTGTTAGTGGTCATAAGACTTCAAGGAGATTAAAAACCCCAGCACATGCCAGTTAGTGAGTCACTGTAAATATGTGAACTGGAAAAGGTCAAGCTAATTTGTAAACAACTCTGTCCTCTGAGCTTCCCCTCCTTCCAATCTGGGGATGTTTTAACCATTTCTCTGCAATCCAAACCACCATGTCCTATTTTTAGTTGCTTCCCTAGAAGATGCTAGGGTATACAGGAAGCACATGGATGGTATGTGATCCATCTGTGAGGGTCACCAGACACAGACCCAGAAAAGAATCTTGATCAAGACATCTTTAAGGAAACAAGCTGTCCATGTTTTACATCACAGCCACCAGTATACACCCAGACTGCTGGAGGTTGCAGGCAACACAGGCAAACTGACTTACAGCGGACACCTGCCCAAGAACAGCTTGGGGTGGGGGTGAAGACGGAAAGAAGGAATGGTTATAACATGCGGATTCCTTCAGGATAAAAGGGGCTGGGAAGAGCAAAAAATGGTCAGGTAGTGGTGGCAAGCAACAGGAGTACTGGAGATGCTGAGAACAGGGATAAAAATGGGTAAGGTGCTCCTTCCAGCACATCCCTCTTCCTGATCATCATGATGGTCGATACCACACAGATGAGCATTGAGATGTGATCCATTGCACTTTCGCACTGGCCTTCCCAGGATTTTGCCTTAAAAGGCCTTCTCAGCAATCCTGGATGTCTAGAAGTACCAGAAAGTGAGTCTTGGTGTCAAAGATTTCCCACCAAAGCAACATTTAAGCTCAAGCCACAACAGAAGCATTCAAGCATCCCTTTGCAAGACACCTCCCTCATAGTCTCCACAGCAGACTTAGCAGTTTGCAAAGGGCAGGCCTGATTAGAAGAACTGCTGACAGATACCAGCAAAGGAAAAGCAAAATATATTTTACCAGAGCTACCAAATGAGCTGAAGACTAGCAGAAGACAGCAGAAGGTCCTACCCTGCCCATCCCCCCAGAAAGTGCTTCTAGCCTTCATTGTGAAAAAACTTTTAAAACTCATATGCAACCTGTGTGGAGATAACTGTCAGAGACTGTGAGACATGAGAAACGAGGCCTAAGGGAAATTATCCAGCATTTGTTCACCTTGATGGGTGTTACATCTGCTTGTGACACATTTAAAAGGTAAAAATTAACCTTAGGAGCAAAAAGAATAGGTAATGCATTGAATCAAATAAAGGGTGTAAAAATGAAGCCCAAGAGAAACAGGTGAAGCAGCACACTGGAAGCAGATTAGAAAACAGCATCAGGGAAGATAACAGGAAAGCCATGAGGACAGAATATGGGACAGGGACAAACAAAATGGAGAACAGAAAGATGTGGGCCTTTGAAAAAGGCCAGTTGTGCTGCAGAGATTAACACTGGATGTTACTATGAGGCTGCATTGTACCTTCAATGTTCCTGCATATTGCTAAAACACAGAAGATGGGTCATGATGTGGAGGAGAAGCCAAGGCAGATATCTAGACCCAGTGACTGGAATTACAATGATCTGAGCCCTTTCAAAGAACCAGACCTGCTTCATGCTGTCTCCAATAAAACCTCATGTGTTCTTTTCAGCAAGTGAGCAAAGCCTTGAAACTCACCTGCTCTTTCGTGGCAGCCAGAGGTGACTGACCTGGGATGAGCAGACAAGGGCTGTATCGAGGTTTAGACCTCCCCCATTCCCTCCCCTCGACATGCCTGACTCAGCACAGACAGACACACATGGTGAGCAATACTTGGTTCCTCCTACAGAACACTGTGTCACGCTTGACCTCCACCCCCTTCTCAACTCCAAACCACTGGGAATTCAGGATGCTGTTACACAACTGTAGGGTGTCTGCAATGCAACACAACACGGCCATGAATTTCTTAAAGGTGGGACCTCTGCAATCCAGAAAGGGAAGAGGAAATTGGAATTTCTCCCAGGGCTAACATCAGATCTAGGAGACAAACTGGGTCTTTTGCTAAGGCCTTCCTGAAGTGGGGTTGAGTAGAAAAATGTTAATATCACTCAAAACAAACCAACCAACTTCAAAACACCCCCTCTTCTCAGCAGTGTGCAGGCCTCTCAAAATGATACTGTAAACCCCCTCAAAGGAGTGCTCATCTCAGAAGCTCAGCAGTAAAAGGCACCATTGTCACCCTCCCACACTTCACTTCTGGAGCTAGCACAGTTCCTCCAGCCCGTACCTGTTTGCAGAACCTCAGGAATCCTATAGAATAGGTCTTTCCCCACAGGCAGCAAGTCCCATATACACAGCTGGACCTGAAAGAGTCAAGATGACAGGGTTCAGAAGCAAGATTTGGGCTAGAGTGCAAGATTCCCACCCTCTCTGTCTACCTCTCTGTAGCAAAGTTGAGGAGCTGGTACTTTATCCAACCATGAGTTACAGGCATATCCTCTTTCAGAGATGTGTTTAAACCAACATCCTGACTCCACACTCCAACCTTTTTTTTTTTTTATCTTTACTTAACTGAGTAGCATGGGGAGAAACAAATCTTAAAGGAAGCACACACAACCAACTGAGACTTAAAAGATTTGAAGGAGGAGAAGGGAATAAGAAAAGAAACAAAGGAGTAGGCAGGTGTCTAGAAAAGCTGTGAATCAGTCCAGCTTGCCCAAGAGAATATGATAAGCCTGATCTGTCTGAGAGCAGGGTACTGGTAAACCATCACCATCCATGCTGCCCAGTCCTCCCAGGCATTTGTCACCTGACACAGTTTTTCAGGACAAGGATAGAGGCATGGTAGATGGGCACAGAAAGAGGAAGGAGGAAAGAGTCATGCTGTAAGCACAATAAATACTCACTCAATTGGTTTTCCTCTGATCTCAGACATGATGGAGCTCTCCCCTCCCAAGTACTCATAACAGAGGCTGAGAAAGTTGTATATTACAAAGGCTGCAAAGACATCAAACAGAGTAAAATGACAACCAACTCCAAAACAGGTGCAAGGCCCAAGAACACAGGCAACAGCCTAAACATTAGCAGGGACTGCTTATGCAGCACCTTTCCCTTCAAAGTACTCCAGATTATTTTCATTGCATTTATAATCCTACCTCAGCACTCACAAGAGTATCTGAATTGGAGTTTGGCCAAGGTCCCAGGCCAGTTCCGTGACTCATGCCAAAAGGATCACAGGACCACTTAAAACTGTGGTCAGTCTGTTTTACTTGGCATCTGTAAGATTCCATTCTTTACAGGGTTCCTGTGCATTATTCCAGGACATTACACTGGCACTAAATAATTTGGAAAAGTTACCTCTGATCCATCAGCCATCTCTTATCTCCTGTATTTAACCTTTTAGGTGATGAACACGGTTTCTCTCTCCAAGGCAATCAGACTATAGACATAAGAGTTGGAGAAGCAGAGGGTTTTCACCAATCAGTGAAACTCAGTTTCACATCTGGTGGAAATTTTTGAAAAACAGGCTCTGTGCTTCATCTCCTCAGAAAGCTGAAGTTTCCTGAACAGCATTCTCCTTGGGCCACCTCTTTTCTGCCTTCCCCAGCAACCTAGTACAGATGAGGAAGAGTCCTCTCAGACTGACTGCTAACACTCTGCTCCATTTCAGTCCACTTCAAGGCTCGGTTTTGCTGATACCTACAAGTTGAGGTGAAGACACTGTGGGGAAGGCTCCCATCATAACTATATACACGTTTATTTTTCACGGGATCCAATGAAAACTGTTCAGGGACTAAGCCTGATGTACCCCGTCTGCTACTTTCTTGACTTGTTATAATCACTGTTAGACCCTCATACAGTTGTGAGATTTTTAGGGCAATGATCCTATCCTAAATTTGTCACATATAGCCTTGGAGCAAAATGACAGACCAAGGGACCCTTCTTCCAACATTATTTTCTATGATAGTCCATACCTGGATGTTCCCTGGAATGCCAACACCCAAATCTTGGTTTTGGCCCCCAGCATTGATGTAATACAAAGAGGAAATAACTTGAGATAGAAATAAGTCTCGAGGAACTTTGAAATAAGAACAAAAGCCTAATAATGTACACTTCTGAGAAGCTAACCTCACCAAGCAGTCAGTTATTAGACATGAGGTCAATTTTCCCACGTGGATGAACTTCTAAAGTCAGAGACTGACATTAACTCTTAATTCTTCTACAAGCATCCAAACTATGTCCTGGAAAAGAGGTACTCAACACTCTCCAAACCACTCATAGTCTCAAAACATTGTATTTATGGCTTGTAGACGTGCCCAGCTGGCAAGGATGCTACAGCACATAAAAGCCAGTGGAATACCTGCTTCTATGCATGTAATTGGGATTCTGTTATGCCATCTGCCACCCTTGTTATAGAACAAAGGTGGGTATGTTCACACCGCAATGATTTTGCTAAAGCCTTAATTAGAAGAGAAAACACCAACCATGGAAAACTTATTTAAATAACTGTGGTACCCCTTTTGCCTGCAATTTTCCTGCAACTTAACTGACAGCTTCCAGCACCCAGAGGAAGAAAGGCTGGGCCTTTCCTATTGTCCTCCAGTGACCCCTGCCCTCTGATGTGATCATTACAATACCAGCTGCCCATTCCACAAGCACTAGGAAGAGATGACATCAGAGGAAGAAAACAAGGAAAAAAAAATAGGGGGAGGAGAAAATATCTGCCTCTCCATCCTCAAAATAAATGAGTGCTAACTATCAAAGCTCACCACTTCAGCAAAAGAACTCTTCTCCCATTCCTGATCCACATTCATCTGATGTTGCTCATGACATCAACTAACGAAAAAATTACGTGTTAATGACACCCAGATTTGTCCAGAAGCAGAGTCAGGTGAATGAACACCACCAAAACATGCTCCTCCGAATGCACACTATGAAATGTAGCCCATAAATGGACCAAGACAGCATTCAAAATTTATTAGTAGGGTCTTCTTCCTCCATTCCCTACCAGCTCCTCCCCACTTTGCAACCTAAAACCTTCCCAAGAAAGAAAGGATGAGGTGGATGGCAAGGGAGGGAAAAGAATAAAAAGGCTCTTTTGAAGTGATTCCCTGAAAAAAGCAAGGGAGAGAACCTACTGACTGAATGTGCTTTCACCTCCACCCGTGGCCTTCTCACACAGCCCAACGTGCCGAGGTGAACTCCACAGCACAGAGCAGCTGCTGCCTCCTGAGCGTCCGCTCGGATGTTTGCGAACTCCCCAGTCAAGCCAGGCAGAGGGATACTGGCTGTTGCTAGGAGAGGAGTTTTGCAGAGCAGCAGGCTTCCTGCTAGACCTACACACACACGCAGGGCAGGGAGAGAAAAAACCCAGGTCCAAACAAAGATGCCTTCTAAATCATGTGTGCCCATTTGCCATCTGCTGCTGCAGCTCAGAGCACTGTGGCGGACACGAAGGAGGGCCCGCGGGTCCCTTCAGCTGATTAACTTGTTCACATGGGCAGAGGAACCTCCCTGCAATACAGATCTCAACAGAACAACTGCACCACCGAGTCATGATTTAATGAGGGTATGGGGATAAGCTGCCCTCAACAATACACTGCTAGAGCGCAGTTTCTCCTGCTGGGTGGGTAGAAGATTCCTTTCTGGATGAGATCAGGAGGGAAGTTTAGGTAGCAGGAATTGGAGAGTAACAGTTTCCCTCACATAAAATGCTAGTGGTATCATCCACAGCAGATAACCGAAAACAAAGCAACTGGTAACTCATCCTGAACATGGCATCCTGTCTCCTGCAGGACTCCAAAGCACTTTACACCTCACCAATGTCAGCATGTGGTGGCTGTGCCACCCTGTGTGGGCTTTGAGCAACCTGATCTAGTGAAAGATGTCCCAGATCATGGCAGGGCTGTTGCATCAGGTGATTTTTAAAGGTCCTTCCCGACTCAAACCATCCTATGATTCTATGATTTTCAATCACTGAAAGCCATTGTCATCAAGCAGGGCACACCGTAAAACTTTGTCTCAGTAGGTGTCAGTGATGCTTTCTCCATGTTCCCAACCAGAAGTAGAAGTTCTTTCAGCACAGAGACTTCCCACCTCCCCCATTTTCTGTCCGACCCCTCCTTACCTTCATAGCAGTCCCGCACTGTGCCAAAGTAAACATAGTACTGGTCATTGGTGAAGAACAGGAGACTGAGCCATGAGTCAAAGGCATAAATGGGCACAATGAAGAGGATCCGAACAATGTAGCGCTGTTCATTTGGGCAGCTATAGCAGCGAAGATGCATGTAGATCTGAGAGGTCAGAGAGGGGAGACCAGGATCGGTGGTACATGGAACAGAGAGGAGAAGGCAGAATTGCAGAATCAGTTGGGCTAGGAAAAACAAACTCAGTAAACCACCTCTAAATAACCAGAGGCTTCCAGCAGCCTCAAGGTAATAAACATTAAAAAAAAATAAATATATATATATATATATTAAAAAAATTGCTGTTATCATATGACATTGATACAGCATCTCTTAGTTTCCAGGGACAGGGTGGAGGGAGGAGGAAAAGGAAGTGGAGGTATTTCTAATCTAGTTTCTTAATAAGGAATTAATTTACTGTTATTATCATCACTTTGCCCATATTCTTTTGTTCATAACTTTTTTTTCCAATTATCAATCCTATATTCCTGCTATCCTGCTTTAAGTACCCTGAATTCACAACACTGGAGGCTGCTTTTCTCTGAAGAGGGAAGGTGTATGCACTTAAGCACATGTTCATTGTAAATGCTCTCACTCTCTTGGCAGTTTTGGATGCTTTCAAGACTTTCACCTGAAACAACCTAAGAGAGGCCTTCACAGTGCTGCCAAGAGTTGATAAGCCACAGCCTGTCTGCTCAAAAAGTGCCATCCTGCACATCAGTGATAGCACAGCCACAAAGCATCAGCCATCAAGTGAGCACTGAGCTCACGCACTGTGCTCAAAGGAACCACACAGCCAGATCACTTGTTTTGTCTGCCTGTCTGCACACATGCAAACCCTCCTAAGTCACTGGCTGAGAAGACTGCAATGTCCCCACCCTATCCACTCCCATCACTCACAGTTTGTTAGCCATCATTAATCCCACACCTAAAATGCTTTTTCACAGAATACCCACCTCCTGGGAAAGGCATTGACCACAAGCATACCCTGAAGATGAGCACCACTCCTGCAAAGGCCTAATAACACAGCCAGAGCTTTGCCAGGAGTTGCAGGTACGCTTTCTTGGCCATACAGTCAGCAGAGGGCACATTCCCCAGTGCCAAGGCCTCTATACAGCAACCCTCATCAAGCTGCTGGGATTAATACCAGCTAGTTTATTACATGTATGCCTCATGACTGACCGATTTTGCTGCCTGAAGAGGCCACAAGCATTTGTCAGGAGCTTCAGCCTGCATTTCGGGGTGCTGTTAGGATTCTCCAAGTCTAACGAAGTACACATTGATGCTCGCACTTTTCCCTCGTAAGGGGGAGAGGGTTGTCTCTCCCCAGCTGTCTGCTGCTCATCTCTCCCTGCCTCTTGGCCCAACCTGATCAAAATCAATTGAAGGGCTCAAATACTTATGTTTCCCCTCCCTATCCCATGAAGAGCTCACAAAAGCCTCATTTCCTGAAGAGAACAGGTTGAAAATAAACTAACAAACCTTAGGGATATTTTTTCCTCGTGACAATCCCAGTGACACACCTCACCCTGCATAGGGACAGCTGACACCAGAGTTCAGATGACTCTGAGCTTTGCCCTTGGGATGTCACAAGAGCTCTGCGATCCGTGCGCCTACGAGCACACAGGAACTGCTGCCTTGTAACAGGACAACAGCGTGTTTCAATCAACAGCTTCTCTCTGTCACTGACCTCCACTGGTTTCTCAGAGAATCACAGAATGTCAGGGATTGGAAGGGACCTCAAAAGATCATCTAGTCCAATCCCCCTGCCGGAGCAGGATCACCTAGATGAGGTTACACAGGAACGCGTCCAGACGGGTTTTGAATATCTCCAGAGAAGGAGACTCCACAACCTCCCTGGGCAGCCCGTTCCAGTGTCCTGTTACCCTCACTGAGAAGAAGTTTCTTCTCATATTTAAGTGGAACCTCCTGTGTTCCAGTTTGTACCCGTTACCCCTTGTCTTATCATTGTTTGTCACCGAGAAGAGCCTGCCTCCATCTTCGTGACACTCCCCCTTTATATATTTATAAACATTAATGAGGTCTCCCCTTAGTCTCCTCTTCTGCAAGCTAAAGAGACCCAGCTCCCTCAGCCTTTCCTCATAAGGGAGATGCTCCACTCCCTTAATCATCTTTGTAGCCCTACGCTGGACTCTCTCCAGCAGTTCCCTGTCCTTCTGTAAC
>VYZX01014972.1:174523-211577 GCA_013401335.1 Brachypteracias leptosomus
TTGATATGCCTTGAGATGGCACCAAGGATAAGGTGTTCCATCACTTTCCCAGGGATGGAGGTGAGGCTGACCGGTCTGTAGTTACCCGGGTCCTCCTTCTTGCCCTTTTTGAAGACTGGAGTGACATTTGCTTTCCTCCAGTCCTCAGGCACCTCTCCCGTTTCCCAAGACTTGGCAAAGATGATGGAGAGTGGTCCAGCAATGACCTCAGCCAGCTCCCTCAGCACCCGTGGGTGCATCCCATCTGGACCCATGGATTTATGGATGTCCAGATTGCTTAATTGCTCCCTAACCCAGTCCTCATCAACCGAGGCAAACTTCTCCATTGTCCTGGCTTCCTCTGGGGCCTCAGGGGCACAAGGCTCCTCAGGACAGACTCCGGCTGAGTAGACAGAGACAAAGAAGGTATTCAGTAACTCTGCCTTCTCTGTATCTTCTGTCACCAGGGCACTAATGCCTAACTGTGCAATGCTACACTGCAGAGGAAAGATTTCTTCCTACCCTCAGCAGGAAATCCATTTGTGCTCTGAAACAGGAGGATCTATGGCACTTGTAATTGTTACCCAAGCTGGTGAAACTGCAGGTGTTACTCTTATTCATCAGTGACTAATCCATTTTTGAACTTCACTAGCCCCTGTACTCCATCAATAGGCTGTAGTTTTCTAGTTTCTAGTCATCACTCTGGAATTTATGGACCAACAGGTACAAAACATGGCTTGATAAATAACAAGGCTTGTGTTTTCCCCCTGTGTTTTTCAGTTCACATGACAACTGCATGAAAGAGAGGTAGGAAACAGAATGCAGGGTTTGCCTTGTTCTGGCTCCCAGGACACCTGCCCCAGAAAGAGGGGAGGTGAGAAAAATTAAAATAAAGCATTTCCTGCTACTCCTTTCCACAGCAGAGTTCAGCCTGTGGAATCCACTGGCACAGGAGATCAAAGGAGGTATGTTAAACAACAGATGACCACGATCATTAAGCTAACAGCTGACACAGTAACAAAATGGCTAGATTCAGCTACAGGACCTGGGAAAGGAAGGCTTGAGGTAACTCGCCTTTCTGCAAACACTCAAGAGATGGCCAAATGTTTTACACCTGCTAGTTTTAAAGAGTTGGCTTCCTCTCCATTCACACTTTGGAAATGGTCTGAACCTGGGTAGAAAAAAGCCTTCATATAAAAGTTGCCACCTTGCTCAGCATAGATAACGTATTAGACCCCAAAGAAGAGCTGCTGCTGCCACTCCAATCTGCAAACCTCCATCACACATCTGTATCTGGTAGAGATATATGCCAGGGGATCGCATGTGTTCCTCCACGTGGGGAAAAGAAAAGGATGAGAAGTATGAGTGACAGGGTTTTACCTGATGGCAGGTGATGAGCAAAGCTGTCCATACAAAGAAACCTGAGATGGCCTGAGCAGCAGTAGTCATGAGGAATATTGGCTGCTCCACAGCTGTGGGGCTGCCATCCTCTGGCATCCAGGAGAAGTTGGGAGCCACAGCTGGAGTGGTGGCAGTTGACCCCAATCTGGGGGCTGTAGTGACATCGGTCATCACCATCATGGTGTCTTTTGGTGTGAGGTTCCAGTTGGAACTGCTAGAGAGCCACCCACGAGCCAAGACCTGTCAAGGAAGAGAACCAAAAAGCAATTGAACCCAGCTGAAAGGGCTCAGGAGCATAACAGTAACACTACTTTGCATCTCTCACATGCCTTTCATCAGGCTGCTCCCATGTTCTACAAACAGGACCTGGATAAGTCTGCCACTGCCAGCCCTCGTGATACAACAAACCATGTGGTACTCAGGAACCTCTCTAGCACTCACAACACAGCCTCCCTGACATCACGAAGCGCTGCCACCACCATCATCACAACTCTTTCGCATAAAAAATATTTAAGAACAGGATGAATACAGCATTCACCCAAGATCAGGAGGAAGTATCTAAATCATCCATACTGAAAGATGATGGGCACACTTAACAGCTCTACTTTCCACAAAAGCTCTGGCTATTCTGCAGTGTCATAAAAAGTGAGTCTTAAGTCTTACAATTTTATCTGGAAGGCAGCTGAACAAGCAGCAGACGACAAGAACATGGACCACAAAGTGTTACAGTGCAGCAAGAGAGAAAGAACATCCTCATTCCTACAGCGAGCAATCCCCACCTCTCCTACTGCCATTTGGAAAACCACACTCACCCCAAAGCACCTTTGTTGGAAAGATATGTGCTGAAAGCTCTCCTTGCTAGAAAGAAGCAACATGAAAGTGATGCTTTTACCAAAGATCATCATGGTACACTTAGCCAGCCTGTCATGAGTTCTACTCAGCATTGTTTTCTACATGATGTGAATTTAACCCAATTGGTTTTTAAAAGCCAGTTGACCCATGAAAACACACCCAGAACATAAGGAAGGATATGCAAGATTTCAAAGCAGCATGATCCTTGGCCATTTCCTGAATGAAAAGCTATTTTCTTTCAATGGAACAAATTATTGAAGGTCCAAGATCTAAAGCAGCTATTATTTTCAATTTGGTTGTAAGCAGGCTCTAACTTGACCTCTGAATTGGAGGAAGACAACCCACTTAAACCAAGATCACAAGCAGGCAGCCATTGGTCCTATCCACTAGAAAGGCTGCTTTTGATATTGTCTTAGTAAAGACATCATTATCAAGGCATAATATGCCTCCTTCTGATAACTTCCTAATAGTTTTTGGGATACCCTTCCTGTAAAAGCGCAAAACATCGTGCTTACGTAGGCCTTTAAGATCAGCAGATGGAAAGGGCTTTAGAAAGGCCAGTGATCCATCGCACAGCTTACAGCAGCAGCAGGGAAGGACACATCTGTCATTTACTGACAGGCCACAGCAGAACACGAAGGAGAACATACATCCACAGACGAACAGCCCCATCCATGCTTCACCTGAAGCCACAGCGCAGATCAGGGAACAGGCACCCAGGAAAAGCAGAGGGCCAGGAGCAAATCCTTTCCACAAGCACACTAAGGTGTGCGAGTGGCCTCTCCAGCATATGCTCTCCCAAACCACACACTGGCACCAGCGGTGCATGGCACACTCATGTTACTTACACCATATTCCACCTCATTTCTGCTTTCTTCCACGGGGGGAAGAAAAGCAAATACAAATCCTGGGAAATATACAGATTTGTTCAGGCAGATACTATCTTGCTATAGAGGGAGCTGCACAACTGTTATCGTTTAATTTACAAAATAATTGTCAAACTTGGCTTTTTTTCGTTCTTTTTAGCCATTCTTTTTCCAAAATATCCCTGCCTTGAATTACATCTTTCCATAACTGCATGTACTGAAGGGTAACTGCTTTCCAGTCCTGATCAGTACAGGAAATGTAACTATTAAGTTTTGAGTTTCAAAGCATACACACATACAGATTATATGATCTATACTGTATCTATACTATATCTAAAATTTTGGAGAAACAAAGGCTGGATAGAGATGCCACAAGGCAGCAAGTTTTTTATTGCTTTGAGAAGAAAGGGATTTCTACCCAAGTAACTTCAGAAGCGACCAAATACAGTGCTGAGAATGCTTCCACTAAGCTCACAAAGGGCACATCGAAAATGAAATCAGAGCACATGCACCTGTGGATAACCTAGCTCTAAATAAAGTCCAGCCAGCTGCAGTCCTTCACATCCCTGTACACTTTGGGAGCTATGCAAGAGAGGAAGCTGCTAAGCCCTTCCTAAAGTTCATGGGGCAGAGGATCTCTATGGCAGATCACCAGTAGCAACTGGTGAGCCTGGAGCTCCACAGTCTAGCTAATCAGACCGCATCAACAACACAGACCCAAATGCAGCGCCGGTAACGTCAGCAGAACTGCACATCTGAAGGGGAATTCCTCTGCTTCTCTGCACTCATTTTAACAGAAACTGAAACAGCCAAAAGCAAGTAATAAGCATTCTGAGTGACAAGGGTTACATATTCAGAAGCAAGGACACTTCCAAGTTCCAAGTTGTGTTTGTAACACTGCCCCCTTGTGATTATACATCAACTGTCACTAATTACATCCTTATGCATCATTCTTCCTCTAATCCCCTTTAATTCACAGTCATTGAAACTAGTAACTCCTTCCAGCACTGTGTTCTGAAAGAAAATATACAAATTCTCTTGACCACTTCTACCCCAACCCAGCTCACCCATGAGCACCCCCCTGTTCCTCAGGGCTGCCCCTGAGGATGACTTTTTAATTGGTTGATACTTTTTACTGGTGTAAGCATCAGCTTGTAGTTCATTCTTCTTGCTAGGGAAACACAAAGGAACACTGTACTCCCAAATTAACATATACCTTCCAAATTATCCCTTCTAATCTCCTGAAGTCCCATATGCCATTGCTACAGCAGCAGGTGTAAGCACAAAGCTATTATGAGAGATTACTGTATGCAAGAAGATGAGGCTGTAAGAGCAATTCTGTGCTATATTTAAGAAGCATAATAGCACAGCTGATGCCAGCCTTAACCATGTGAGTAGAATTCAACTCATTCACTACCACCAGCTCAGGATCTACTAGCTCCTCTTTTGCCTTTTTAAAAAGAGCACCATGAGGGGAGTCTATGGCAGCTCTCTAATAGGCCTTGTTTCCAAGATGACTCTTCCCTACCAAGCAATGGGACACAAGCCCAACAGATCATTAGAATAGGCTTCCAGTAAAGGTGGTGTCTGGGAACACATCACAGCAAACACACTGCCTCTCACCTGATGCAGCAAATGCCTTTTGATACTTGTTTCTTGAACCCCTATCTTCATCACAGCCCTTTGAAAGTGCCACACCACAAACCCTCCTACTTTCTCTCATGCCGGAGGGAAAAGGTCCTTTCCAGCAGCTACAAAGCTACTTCATATTCACCTCCGTTTTCTCCATTCTCCTACTTTACTGCCCCAGCTGTTCAACAACCTGACAAGGGTAAGGCTACTGGCTGTGATCTCTTTTCTGCGTAGTCCTTCCAGCTGGCTACATCTCTCTGCTGTTTCTTGTGCATTTTAAGCCCCTTAGGACAACCATCTTTTTGTTCTCTGCCTGTACAGTTCCCAGCACTGCAAGGTACCAAACCATGAGGAAGGCATTTGACACTACCATATGGCAAATTAGAAGCATTTAGAAACCTGAATTACCAATGAAATACAAACCAACCTAATGCATAATAAATTTTTAAGAGTTCCTTATTCTTCTGCCATATTTAGTTTTCTCTGCCCATCTCTTTCACCTCCACCTCACCACTTCCATTTCAAGGGAGAGTAAAGCTACTCACACATTTATTCTCCCTCTCTGGAGGGCTTTCCTAAATATATCAAAAGGAAAAACATTTCAACTTTTCTAAATTTCACTCTTGAAGCTTTTCCCACTTCCAACTGACTACTTTGCTCCCCCTTTAGGTAACCACAATATAGCACATTCTAAACAGGACCAGGAGAAGGGACAGACAGGAAAACCACCTAACTCTGGAAACTGGAAACATACACACAGAAAAGTACATCTGGGTAAATGCACAGGGCTTTCAGACATGGGCTTAGATGTATTCCAGGATGGCTGTGAGAAACCTGGATCAGCTGGTACGATTCCAGTATGTAGGCTACATAAGTTTTGGGAAGTGCTTAGGTCTGTATGAGGTCTATATCAAACAATCCCAAACACGGGAAGAAGAGATGACACCCCCATGCCCAACAAGCTTTTACATATTCTTGCCCAGATGCCATTACAAGCTGCGCACATTAGAGCAAGACAGCATCTTGTACTGCTCTGGCATTAGCTTCAACACCAACCTAGTTTCAGCTTAGACTTATCTAAGAGATCTTCTGAAAGCACTTTAGGAGTATTAGGATCTGCTCTAAATGCAAGGAGGAGAAAAGAAAATAAAGTAAGTATGTGCTATTTATATCCAGGTAACTATCCTGATAAAAACCTAGGGACACAAAAGACTGTTACTGAGATATTTGACAGGGAAGGGGCCTCAACCTGCACGGGGACCAGCTCTGTCAGACATGACACCAATGTAAAGCTGGTGGGGATGTGTCCACAAAGCCTGCATCCACAGAAAAATGGCAGCACAGTAATTCTCCATCAGGAGCAGATTGCCATCCCTGTGTCTTTTGGAAACAGAGACCTTCTGTCTCTAACGTTAACATGGCAGTTTCTTCCACCAAAAATAAACTCACAACAGTAAACAGAAGGGATGTGGTGCAAGTGAAAACAAAAAACTTCATTTTTGGCTTGCATAAAGGCACGGAAAATGTTACCACTGAGGAGGAGCTATTTCTACATAAAGACAAACATAAATATGTAAACCTCATTTCTGAGGCAACAGAAGTGGTGTAAGAGGAGGAAAGCAACATTTGAGCTTGGTCCTTCAGTTCCTAGGGGTACTTCTGAACATGCATTCGATCACAGAGCCCAGCAAAGGAGGAGCAGGCTGCCTGCTCCAAGCAAGACCCACTGGGCTGTGCCGCTGGCACCAGCACACTCGCTTTGCCTGATGTTGGTAGGAACAGAACCCCAAACAATGTGACTCTGAAGCCATTCTCTGCCATCTGCAAACACAATCTGTGTTTTTAAAATAGATCATCTCCTCCGAGGCTAAAAGTATTTCATTTCTAAAGTGCTGAGAGCGCAAAGAATGATACACAAAGCTCTCCTATGAAAGAGTCTTAACAGCTAAGCCTCCTCCTCCTGTACAAGGTATGATCCAGCAAAACACGTACAACCTGGCTGCAAGGTTCTCCTGGAAAGCTACAAGGCAAGAAACTGCTCCTCCTTAAAACTTACTCCATACTTACTGTAGTTTCAAATATCCACCATGCTGAACTCTGTTTCTGTTAAGATACCACAAAGCCATTTTCCACACCCCTCTTAACTTGTTATTCCTCCAAGAGTTTCTCTATTCTCTCATTCTGCACCCAAAAGACCAATGCAGAAATGCCACATGGCAGGTGATTTAAAGTCTGAATTTTCTGCATCTGTTTGGACACAAGCCAGAACTTTAAATTAGTGAAAGCAGGAGCTTTATGGTTTTCAGAATGTCCCCTAGACTTACAAGGAGTACAAGAACACACGACAAAATGGTTCAAGGTTTATTTTAGACTGCTTTAATTAAAAGAACCCCTAGAATTGCCCACTGGGATCAGGTCTTTCCATTGTGCAAGGTATATATTGCAAATTCATAATTGTTTTAAGGTTTTTTCAACCCCCAAAGGCACGGCATCACCACCTGATCTGGCAAAAGGTAGGAAAAGGAGGAGGTGAGGAGTCACGACAAAATAACACTGTACAGCAAGAGCCTCACTGGTGCAGCTCAAACCAGTGACAGCAATAAAAAAAAAATCAAATGCTTTTAAATGTATTGCTTCTCAAATTGCTTTTGCTCTCTGGGGTGGCATCTAGTTTACTTAGCTATGAGACATGAAAAGGTCTCAACAGTGCATTTTTAAACTCTCCAATAGCATTTCCAAAACAATCTGTGAGTTAAGTATGTGACCTGGTATGCAATTTTTACTAGTGAAATTAATTTACATTTTACTATTCATGCTGGGCGAAGGTTTCTTAACATCAAGTCAGGGAAAGTTGCCCCACAACACACACTTCAGACACAGGCACACAAACATAACTCCAGGCACACAGGAGCGATACTGTGCTCAGCTGGAGGATGAGCATTCGACCAGATTTAAAACGCGCAGTGACTGAATTCACAGTTATCGCACTTTGTATCAGCTCAATGCACAACTTCTCTCTGCACAACAAATTTGGATCTAAATGCAGTTCTTCAGTGTTATTTTTCCAGAGGAATAAGCAGTCCTAATGCTGAAGAGATTTTGCCCAGTCACAATTTTCAAAACAGCTGTCAGTACAGTCAGCAAAACAAGAGAAGTGTCACTGGGACATAAAACCAGTAGCGTTAGCATAAGCGGAGCAGGAAGACCATGAGACAAGAGGCAGAAGGTAGAGGAGTCAGCACCTGGGAGGACCAAACCGCAGGGCAAAGTACACACCCACTAAGCTATATTCAGGAGATGTTCTGATGCCCACGCACATGTAAGAGCATACCGTACACACAAACAATTTAATACCACAAAAATCTTCTCCCCTTCCAGCTCACACAATCCCCACCCATTTTGTTAACTCACACAGAGTCACACGAAGAGAAAGCAGTTTCCCCTCCCCATCCACTCATTTAAAAACTCAGAATCAACGAAATAACCCTTTTACCCTGAGCCGTGCACTCTTCTTTCCAGAGTTTTTTTCTGCTCTATTAATTTCTGTTGTCTTGCTGTATTCACAGCCCTCTTCCTCCCATCCTCTTTTTTTTTTTTTTTTTTGTGGACTGACCCAAATTGTGATAGGTCAACATCCAGTCCCTTCTTTTGGAAGGGGAGATGAAAAGGAGAGAAAGGAACAGGGAGAGGAGGAGAAGGGATGTTCCCCAACCTTCCAAGTGCTTCTTTGAGAGCAGAATCAAGCACACTTGGGCTTTGCATTGCATCCCTTTCCCACATTCCCAGCAGCCCCATTCCACACAAAATGGTCAAGCCCTCTACTCCCAGGGGAGAAACACAAAAAGACTACAAAGATATTCTGCAACTGGCAGAGGGTAAAGAGGCAACAAGAAAAAGGTGTATTGTAAACACTTGTGTCCTCATGACAGAGGAAGTTTGCATTTAATTTTCCAAATTCTCAGGCCCAAAGTCAAATCAGAACTTATTCCACCGCCATTTGCACTCACCCTTCCCCACCTCCAAGTGCTGAGACAGAGGAGACAACAATTATACATTTGCCCCAGGGTATACATTTACTCTAAGAATCAGAAGTCAAGTTCTGCAGCAGGATTGAAAGCCAGTGACCTTGTGTCAGTCATGAATGAAGGGAGGTTTTTTTTTATATCGGAGCATACTTTTGTACACAGCATATAACATCCAGAACCTATCAGATCAGGTCCATACTTAAATTTAGCAAGTAAATGTGCTGGAAGAAGCCAGACATCTTATTGCAAGCCTAGGCAACTGCACAGCGATGCATATGAGGGAGATGGCACATCTGACTTCCCCAGCAATCAATCTCTGATGCAAGTACGTAGCTGTGGTGAACACTGCAGAAGTAAAAATAGTGACTCTCAACAAAGCATCCAAAGCCACTTACTATGAAGCTCTTCTGTTATTGCTAGAACAACATCTGATCTGCTTTTTTTTGTTTGTGGGTTGTTGCTTTTTTTTTTTTAAAAAAAAATTCTGGGCATAAGACACATGCATTCTCTTGTTAATTCCCCAAAATCACCAACTCATCATTTCATTACTCCTGTTCAACACTGCCCCCTCCATACTTCTCTCCTGTCCCGTGCTACTTCCTCAAGAAAAAATAAAAATTGCATAGATGCAGACCTCTAAAAGCAGTTTTATTAGGAGTATTGTATTCCTGACTCCTGGGAGAGTTCCTTCACATACAAAAATTCCAAGTCCTAGATATTCCAGCATTACAGCTTTGCTAGTTAGAAGAATGAGCCCAGACACAGCACTTCCCTTACAGGGAAGTCACCTCTGGAAGCTCATAGGCAGAGACCAATGTCTGGGAGAGGAAACCATTCTCACCTTTGCTGGCTAAGGCACAGCAACCAGAGACAGTATCAGAGGGGAAACCTTGCCCTGCATCCTCTTCTGAAGGCTACTTAGATCACAGGAGTGGCTAGAAGCTGCTCACCCTTCCCTGACTCAACACCAAAGCTGACCACAGAGGTCTGCAGACAGGTGGCCCTTACTATTAGAAGCTGACAGATGCCAATAGCTACTAAAATACAGTTCACGGCAAATCTGAAATCCCCCCTCTCTATCCCAGAAGTCGGTAACAGCAATGTATTTTCTCTATAGAGAAAGGGGCAACACCAAGCGTCCACCTGAGAGGGTGTGCGCTTAAAAACAGACAAAACTTCAGCACAGTTTTTTCCACACACCGTAACAAATTACCCAGTTGGATGAAGTTGCCTAAATAGGAATTTATATGAACAACTTATAGCTTAAAGCTCTGCTGTAAAACCAGTGCCATCACAAAGCCATTGGGACAGGGGAAAGGAAGCCTGGAAGTCAGAAGAGTTTGGAGGAGAGAGGTCACTCCCAGCTCCCATGGGACAACTGGCCGCAAATAGCTTCATCCACCACTAACCAGCCCCTCCTAGCAAAACTGGCAAGAAGGAAACAAGATGTGGAGAGTCACAAGAGAAATACACTCTCTTCTAATCTGCCTCCTCAGGTGACTGGCTTGTCCAGGTTCCTTTTAAGTAACCTGGACAGAGGCACGGCCATTTCTGTTACTGCCGTCTGGGCTCGCTCTGTGCTGGAGATGACCAGGCAACTGCAGGCTGCCAAGCAATCAGCTCAGCAGCCTCCAATAGCATCCATGTCATGTTTCGCAGCCTGGGGATGGAACAATGGGCCAGCAAGGTCAGCTTTTAAGGTATTATTTCATCTCATCTCCTTCTCACAGCCTCAGTGCTGCACTAGATAACATGTTGCAGTCATTTTCTTTGCTGAACCAGGGAGACCTTTTTGCCATAGAGCTGATCAGGGGCCAGATGTACAATATACCCAGTTAGAGGAACGCTTTCGGGTTAGACTCAAAAAATTTGAGGCTGTGACACCATCTCTCTGTGCTCTTGGTCACTCTCCATTATACAACACTCTCAAACAGCTGATCCTTTTAGTATCATCAGACTCCCAGGCACTGTGACTGTAAGATAAGAATAGCAGTATTCCCATCCTTTCAATCCAGAGACAGACTTGAGGGTGGGGAGACAAATACGCAGGTACTCTATGGGTTAAAGGACATTCAAGGCCGCAGGTAGAGCATGTAAGTTATTTCCCTCTTTGGGTTTCCCGTAAACTATGCCCCTCAGGGGCTACAATGACCTGGTCACACCCAGAGACAGCAGGGTTCCTGTGCAGCTTGTCTATACATTGCTTTTTCCCTGGACACAGCTTGCTCTGTTGCCTTCCTGGACACGTTACTTACAGCATCACCAAAAAAAACCAAAGCAAAACCCCACAAAACCAAAACCCAAACCAAACAACAACAAAAAAAACAAACCATGGAGTTTGAGCTAATTTCTGAAGACTAGAGAGAACCTGACTATAAGCAAGTACTTCAGTCCCCTGTCTGTCCCTAGACAAGGAAGACCCTGAGGTAAGACTCCTGGAGGTGGCTGCAGCTCACTATTTTGCTGGCAGAAATTCACCCCCAAAACCTTCCTGGGGAATTGCTACTCCAAAAACACGCCCAGTTGCTCTCTCCCAAAGTAGTCAATAAGGGGGGGGGGGGGGGGAGGGGGGATGACACACCAACAAAAAACCCACAAAAAAACCCCCACCCCAAACACCAAAAACCTTTTCAAAAGGGTGTTTCCTATCCAAGCACTATTGTATTTTACAGTTATTTTAGCTAAGTGGTTTAATCCATCTTATCACAGTGTCAATCTGCTTTCAGAGGCCCAAGTGCTCCGGGGACAGAACACTGGTGTAATGTCTTGGCAGGAAACCACTCTTCCACCACAAGAAAGCAAACCCCAAAGAGTTTGGGAAGAAGTGACAACAGCACACAACTCACACACACCCCGCTTCAAGCGAACAGATGGGAAGTCAGCACACAAAACCCAAACGTGACGCTATTCTCTGCACCACCTCAATTCTCCAGGGCCTTGGCGAATGCAATCAATCACAAGCTCTAAAACAAGAGAAAAGCTTCTGTCCCCAGCCCTGGCTGCTCAATATCATGCTGCAGCTTTGTTACGCGGATAGCTAGTAGCAGTCATATACTAGGAAAGCTCTACTGTACAAAGGTTAAGTGCAATTTCTCTCTGAGGCTGTACTCTTCTGCAGACACCCCAACTGCTGCTTTATAACCTTCATTTCCTCAGTTTTAGCCTGAAAACCCAGTGAAAACTTGTCAGACTATCTGCCCTTCAGAATCAAGTCTGATCCTCAACTTTGTATTTTACTTCACCCTTCAATACTTTGAACAATGCAATGCTGGGCTCTTGAAACAGCTAAAACCAAATAACAAATATCTCTCAAGGAATCCACTGGTCCCACCAGCCATTTGCTGCAAGAGCCCAAAAATACCCTTTGAGCTGCTGGAAAATGAAACGGACACTTCTGCTAGAAGGAGCAGGCAAGAGCTCATCTCCATCACTGCAAACATAAGCCAATTAAACACTGAAGCAAAACAGGAGGGGAGGAGGGGTAAAGGGTAAATTCCATCACATGGAAATTAAAACGTTGCTGTCTAAAGTCCGAGTATGATTATATGTTTTAGTTAGCTCACAGCAGTAGAACTGGACAGAGAAAGAGGCTGACACTGGGGGAAGGGCAGGAAAGTGTTTTAAAAGTTATTTTAAATATGAGTTGGGGAAAAAAAAGCAACTCACCCTTCCTTTATCCACGAGAAGAAAAGAATCCTAATCCCACAATTGCAAACCGCAAAAACTCATCTCCCAGCCTCCGACCAGCAAACAGACAAACAAGCTGACAGAGAACAAGGCAGTTTTCTAGCTGGATTCTGTCAAATCGTTAGAAACCAGCCAGCTCAGAATGCTTTCATTACGTCAAACCAGCTAGTCATGCTGAACTTTATTTTCTGACCAGCTTGTGCATTTCTGAGAACCTTCCCCTTCTAACTGCCACATGTCCTAAGGAGATAGACAAATAAAAGTACAAAATATGCCCGAGTGATTGAGAGGCATCCTTCCCCTTGCCCCACATTTCCAAAACACAACCTGTTCAGCACTCTGAACTGACCGCAGAGACCTGAGCACCACACCAAAGAAAACATCTTCCCACACCATCAAACTGGTTAGAAATGCTGAGTTCAGCAGCAACGCTTCCCCCAAATTTTTTATAGCAAGACCAAATCATTGTGCTCCAGATGCAGAGGTAGCCACCTGCTGCATACACGCCACTTAAGGTTTACAGTACAACCATAACAACAATGGTATTAAAGGACTTAAAAAATGCTCCACTAGACCAGAGCAGATTTCAAGCCCATTTTCTTGAGGACAATGGTGAAAAAAAGCCTGAAGTAGGCCTCTGTAGAATAACTTTGCTATAAGAAAAGCTCTCTCTAAAGCTCTATTGTTTAGTACTTAGCCAACATCCTAAAAGTGTCAGAATTTATTTTTTTTCCAGAAGTACCACACAAATACAAACCTTTATTATTAGAAGCCTGAACTACACAAACATTTCTAGAGAAATCTCTGGTCCCTTTCAGGAAGGCTGCTAAGCTCTTAGACTCAAGGGTAACTTCCAGAAACCCAAGTTCAAAGGAACAGTTAACTATTGTGTTAAAAAAGCCAAGTCTTTGTTAGTGGGATGTATGCTTTATTACATTTTCATTGATTGTTGTCTTGCTCTTGCAGGATAGAAAACAGACATTTCTATTCATCCTGTTCGCCTCTGCTCTACTATTGATCAATACCTTCTATTTTTCTCTTCAACAGAGATAAACAGTCTTCCCTCTGGGGAAGCCAATCTATGTTTTCAATAATTACTCTTGTTCAAGCTCCTTATGTGGCAAGAACGGTTTCAAACTTTCTGTAAGGGGGAACCATCTTCAGTATTTCCTCTACATTTCCCACTCCTTCTCCTCCCACACTTGACAGCTTTGTGATGTTCCAGGCAGCTTTCATAGAGCTGTCCCTGAAACCACTCCAGTCCCTTTCCTGGATCACAATTCATCAGAACTCTGCCACACACACATTCTTCCAAAGCCCTCCTTCCACTACACACTGCAGTTGCCAAGACTGAATTAGCCCTCACAGAGCAACTGAAATTTCAAGCCACCGTGAGCATCCAAACAAGACCCATCATAACTCACCAGTGATACAGGAGCCCACAATCACAGCAGCAGCCTCCTAATGCACCTACCACATCAGTGCACACACACACCGCATCTGTCAGTCCATCCAGCCTGAACCAGAGGAGGCACAGCAAACACAAACCTGGTGCCCACCACCCTGCTAGGGTCTACCGTGCTCATAGCCTGCCTAGGGCCAAACACACCCTTGCAGACCCTCCCAGGGGCCAAACACACCCTTGCAGGCTGTGACACCCACCCAATGCCACTGAGAAGAGTGACAGCATCGGGTGGGGGAGGCTGTGCTGGGGTAACGCTGCATGTGTGCATGAAGAGACTGGGTGGGCTGTGGCAGGGAGATGTTGCGGGGCGGGGGCTACAGGGGCTGGGGAGGATTGTGGGGGCTCCACTGGGAGCTTGTGGGGAGGCGCGTGTGTGTATGGAGACCACACGGGGTGAACGTGCGCGGTGGGGACAGGCGATGTGGGCCACGGAGGTGAAAGNCTGCGCCTGCGCACGGCGCCGCGCGCCCCGCCCACTGCCCGCGCCACGAGGGCGGGGGCGGGGCGGCGAGAGAACAGGGTGACGTAACCGCCCGGCTCTTAAAGGGGCAGCGGCGCCGTGTCGGGAGCGCGCCCCGCCCAGGCCGGGGACCCCGCACCCATCCGCCGCGGCTGGGCGGGAGGCAGGAGCCGCTGCCCCAGCCCAGGTCGCGCTGCCCGGAGCCGGCGTGACGGGTTTCCAGCGCTGCAGCAGCTCTTCCGCCTCCCCCGGGCAGTTAAGGGCAACGCTGCCCTCAGGAGGGGCCCAGGGGCAGATTTCTGCCTCTACCTCCGAGCTGTCTTCCCCAAAACCCCGAGGGGAAACTTAGAATCAAAGCTCGACTTCTACTCACGTCAGAACAAGGCATGTTCAAGCTAAGAAAGGAAAAAAAAAAAAGCCCAAAATCAAGCCCCCAAGATCTTTAATGCACCAGGGCTGCGCTAGCAAGAGGAGGTGACACCCCACCTGAGACATGCTTGTTGCGACTTTCTCCTGCTTCTTTAGAGGGGCTCTTGCCTGCTTCTTCTGAAACACAGATGCGACCCTGGAGCTGCTACCCTGTATCTCCCTAAAGGGCAGAGCTTCTATCTCAAACACCAACCTCTGCTGAACCCAGACAGACCAAGGCTCTGCAGCCTCCACCCCACAGCCATGAGGCCACGCACACAGTGGAGCAAAGACACAATTGGGTGCCAGGTATTGTTTTCCACGTAAATAAAGTTCCTCTTTTTCACAGAAAACGAGATTTAGAATGGAAAAAAAGTCCAGTTTGTTCCCCATCCCTCAAAACCACAACTGTTCTGTTGGACTCAATGAGTTTAAAGATCTTTTCTAACCCCAATGATTCAATGAGTGTATGACAAAATGGAGGCAGGACTAACACAGGGCAGAGGCAACAGGACAATACCCCATACCCCTGAACTACCCTCCCCCTCCTCCCTTCCCACTACTCTTCTCTCATCTGAGGAGCTGGAAGCCCCACACAACAGGCATCTGAAGAAGCAGCTCTTGCTCAGCTGGCAGGGAACAGGCATCAAAGGAATTTGCAAAGTCACCAAGATCCATCATTTAATCCCAGCAGGCATTTCTGAAAAAATCAGTAGCAAGAGTCTTACACAGCCTGCAAGAAACAGGCCTCTCATCTTGATAATGCAGGGAAGTGTAACCATAGGAGCAGCAATTTAGAAATAAATCAGTATTAAAATTTAGTAACTTACTGCCAGACAGGTCAGGCAACTCAAGGAGGAGAAACCCAAACCAACCACACCACTGCAGACACCAAAGCAGCAGGTGCCACTTCACAGGGAGTTCATCATGTTTGCATCAGGCACAGCACTCTTGTCAGGTGCTCAGGGCTGCCTGCTCTGGCCCCTCTCCTTCCCCTTCCTCCATGATTCAAGTGTGAGGATAGAAGAAAGCAAGAAAATGCAAAAAACCAGGGTCCACGTCTGGCAAACTCAGCACACACTCTAAGCCAAGGGCATAGAAAGGTCCCTCCTCCTGAAGGCCAGACATATGGGATGCCAGAGGCTGAAATCCAGGAACCGATAGATCCCAAATTGGATTTCACATAGCTCTCACCCTTCCAAGGCTGCAACTGCAGAGATCACCTCAGACTTATTTTTAGGCCTCCAACCCCGTGCCATTTTTCCAGTACTTCTGATCAAACTCGTTCCTGGAACTCAGGAACAGGTTCGACAGTGCTTCCTGCATTTAGTATGTCACTCCCAGCAAGGATGCCAGGGAGGGAAGAAATGACAGATCCTGGCATCACTTTATCATTTTCTACTTTATTACTTCAAATTAACAACCACGATAAAGCTCAAAAAAGTCCAATATTTACACAGGAAAAAAGTACAAAATCCCCCCCAAAGTTCTTCAGGTTTTTTTTTTTGTTTTTTTAAATTNTCTTATTGAGGTTGCATGAGGGAAGGAGAGAGCAAGAGCCACCACTCTGAAAGAACACCCAACTCCAGTTTCTGTGCACCTCTCTCTTCTCCTCAAGTCCCGCACTCTCTCCACAGGAATTAAAATCAGTTTTAATAAAAAAAAAAAAAAAAAAAAAAAAAAAAAAAAAAACACCCACAACCAACCAAAAAAAAAACCCCCTGGCGGGGAGGNTGGAACTCAGGAACAGGTTCGACAGTGCTTCCTGCATTTAGTATGTCACTCCCAGCAAGGATGCCAGGGAGGGAAGAAATGACAGATCCTGGCATCACTTTATCATTTTCTACTTTATTACTTCAAATTAACAACCACGATAAAGCTCAAAAAAGTCCAATATTTACACAGGAAAAAAGTACAAAATCCCCCCCAAAGTTCTTCAGGTTTTTTTTTTTGTTTTTTTAAATTACAAAGTAATAAAAAGTTTTGCTCTTTAATTAAAAAAAAGAGAGAGACAGTAAGAGGGGTAAATAAATTAGGAAAAAAATAGGGAGGAAAAATAAAGTGTTAAATAGAAAGGATAAAAACAAACAAAACAGACTAACCCCACCNCCAGACGAACAAAAGACCCTGCTGCAGGGATGGGAAGTGTATTTCTCCCTGTATTTCATCTCCAGCCTTCCCATCCTCCACAGGACCAGGTGCCGCTCCACAGAGATCCCTCGACGCATGAGGACCACTCAGATCAGGGAAGTCTGGCACTTCTCCCGACAGCCAAGAAAAAAAACCCACAGAGAAGCCACCCAAGGAAAGGAAGCCCAAGTCAATTATTAGGCTGTTGCCACAATTCCCCTCACAGCTTAAAATTCATTTAATGCTTGCGAAAATAAATTCTGTTATGAGAATAAAAATCAGACTTCTACCATCCAGTGTGGCTGGAATCTGATTCCCTCCTGGCCCACAAAGCTCCTGGAAAAAAACAAACAAACAACAAAAACCAACCCAACCCAAAACATACACCTCCCCCACCCCATCCCCTGCCCTCAGAAAAAAAGGAGAGCAAAGTTAAAATTTATATGGCTAGAAACCATATGATTTGAAAATAATAATAATTAATAAAAAAAAGAAAGTAGGAGAATATATCCAGGAAGAAGAATAAAGAAACATGAGACAAGAAACCCAGGAGCAGAGTCAGGAGGGGGAAGCAGGGCAGCGGCAGGGCCGGGTGGGGCTGGGGGGGCAGCGGAGGTGACCCCGCACGGCTCTCGTGTCGTCAGCTTCTGGAGGCGCTGGGGGACGCGGCGGCCCCCTCCAGAACGGCTCACCCAGCACGGGGGCACAGCTTGACTCCTCTTCATTGGCAAAAAGAAATTCTGTTGGGTGCTTCTTTTTTTGTTTGTTTGTTTTTTTGTCTTTTTTGTTTGTTTATTTTTTTGGGGTTGTTTTTTAAAAGAAAAATACAGTGAAGACACTAGAAAGAGAATTAAAAAGAGAAAAAGGGAAGAGACGTTAGGAGAAAAGGCTCTTCCCCACACTTCCAATGCCAACTGGAGTGCAACGAATCCAGTCAGCCCTTTCTTCTACACTCCTGCCACCACCTCAGAGTTACCTTGTCCAGCTATTGCGTTGCCTCTACAAGAGACACTCACTAGCTGTGCAAAGTTTCACACACTTGAGTGTGTGCTCAGCACCCTCCTCCCCAGCCCAATCCCACTGCCAGAAAATCATTTGTTAAGAACTAAGGAAATCACCCCTTGGCCCAGCACCTTCTCCACCCTCCCTCCCTACCCTCCTGGAGAAATGGAGGCCACCTTCACATCCCAGATAATCCATTCCCTCAAGGTTTTGGCAGCCAATCCTATTCTTCCCTTTGAAGCCAAAAAAGCACCTCAAAGCAAAGTGAAGGGAAAGGAAATGTACCGATCTCCCACAGCAACATCCAAGCTTTAACCTAATCCCTAATGCCAACAATTCGCTTCTTGAGGGAACCCAAGCATGAGGATAGGCTCACCTAAGCAAACACTGGTCCAGTGGCAATTGCTCCTCACTTCCCAAGGTGATCAAATGGCACACTTGTCTACAAGAGAAAAGGAAGAGCAGGTAAGGAAAGGAGAGGAAGAAAAAGGCACAAGGGACACCAAAACAAAGAGACTGGGAATTTCTCTTCTCCAAACCAGTGCAGTCTGGAAGACAATCAGATGAAGGCTTACTCCAAGCAAAGGAAAGCTAAGACAACAGCACTGAGCACAGTCTCCAGAAAACATGTAACGGAAGATCGAAGGCATAACTTGGTACCCCTCCCTTCGTCACACTAGAAGCTTCAGGTTCATGACAACTCCAGCAGATCAGGTAAAAATTGCTGTGGGGCCCACAGTCCTTCTGGGACATCCAGGACAAGGACACAAACATCGCAGCAAGGACTCACCTGTGATGCTGAAATCCGTGACACTTCTTGCCGCCCTGTGAGGTCAGATGAAGAGACATTGGCAGGAGCTCCTCGGTGTAACCTCATGCTGACCTTCCGCTCCCTGTCCACTCTTGAGATTGCTCTGGGGGATGTGTTTCCTGTTGGGGCAGAGGAACACAAGACAAGAATATCAGCCAATAGCTTCAGTTTTCAGCCAACAACAGGGAGTGTCACCCTCCTCCAGCTCTCCTGCCCCACTCACCGGACTGTTGGATTCGGGAGGTGGGGGTGGAGGCCATGGGCTCAGTGACATTGCGAAGGCGGTTGGCAGTGGCTCCAGCAGGTGGGCCGGGGGGCAGTGCTCGCGTGGCTGACCCTCGAAGTTGCCCCATCCTCTCTTCTCGCTCATGCTCTCGCCGCTCCCGATCCATATCCTCAGGATTCCTGGCTGCTCCCTAAAGAGGGGAGAAACCCCCACACCACATACGGCTGTCAGGCAGGAGACAGAGCAGCAGCCCCAGGCAGAAAACACAGGATGCTCCATCATGCCAAGAAAGCGGAGTTCCATCCCCAAAACACATTCTCCCCCTACCATCTTCCACTCCACCCAGAGAAGGCCTCATTCCCTTCAATGGAGAAACAAGGAAGAAAGCATATGGTACTACAGCTGTTATTGCAATCCACGTCTGTGTCCCATCTCCAAATATAGCTCTCCTGAAAAAATGATCTCTACCTGCCTATAGCTATAGATCTATCGACCCATATGCTCCATCAGACATACTCACTAATACAACAGTAGCCATATCCCCACCAAATAACTCCGCCCCTTTTCACGCTACCTGGATCCCCTTCTCAAGTCACTCACTAGTGGCAAGCACAAGTGCCAGGCAGTTTCCAACTTTCCTCCCCATCTCCATGATACAAATCAACTCCTGTCCCTCCAGCCCTTTCACCACACACACTCACAAATTTAAGCATGTTCCAGTCAAAGACGTAGTCGTAGGAGAAGCCTTGGCGGTGGAAGAGGTTGCGGAAGAGCTGCCGCAGGTACGAGTAATCAGGTTTATCATCAAACCTCAGCGAGCGGCAGAAGTTGAGGTATGTCGAGAACTCAGCTGGAAGGAGCAGGGAACAGTTAGTTATTGAACACCATCCAAACCTCCTGGTCCCACCACGGAGCTGCTGCAGCCTGTCAGCAGTGGTGTGCTGGACCAGGACAGCACAAACAGAGATGTGTAACAAAAACACGGCCTGCTGGTTGCAGTGCTTTGGCCACCAAGAAGACCATATCCCTACTTTTACCAGAGGAAATGCTCAGGTTTTTCTGGCTGCTTTTCCAAGCAAGAAGTACCAAGTCACAGAGTCTGCTGAAGGACAGTAAGAATGCAGGTCTAAAGAACAAGTGGAAGTGAGCTTTGGGAAACTTGAACCAGACCAGAGATACTCCTAGCCTGTCTTAAGCATTGACCAGAAGTAGACAGCTACAGAGGAAAAAGACTGGGGCAAGTGTGTCTGAAAAATTCCATGACACTAGCCCAGCTTCCACCTGCTTTCAGCTCCGGGAACTTCCTGATTTGGATATGGTTTCTAATTATTTAGTAACCCTCAGTGGATCTCTCTTCCACATAGTTGTCCAATCTCTCAAACTCCTGCAAGGTATCCACCATATCTTCTAGGAAGGAGTTCCACAGGTCTACTACTAGCTCTGTGAAGAACCACATAGGGTTTTTTTGAAGCTAGAAGGAACTAGCTTTGTTTCTGGAGCCACCAAATAATCAGCTCCCATCCAAACTTCTGGAGGCATAGCAAGAGTGCAGACTTTTATCATCCCTCTAATCGTCTTTTTTCCAGGTTACAGCAAACTCTTTGCTTGTATAAAAATCACCTCACATACGTTACTCCACATTCACCTACAAAAGAACTGCATTTTCCACTTCACGGTCTGGTTATTTCTGGGATTCATCACAGTCAGTCCTCATCCTCATTACCCAGAGTAACTCAGGATCATCAGCACACCTTCTCACCTCACTGCCCACCCCTCTTCCAGACTGTTTCTGAGGTCCTAAAGATCCCTCTGAGCAGCCCCATGTCCTTACTAACACAAGGCCTGACTCTCCACAAACACATCTATGTTTCCCACTTCTGAAACAGAACTCTTATCACCACAGGTCTCTTATTGTTCTCATCACTGGCGTCAGCAGGACATTCTGGTCTGAGGGTACTGGGCACTGACCTTCTGGACTCAAGATTCTATGGGTTTCAGCAGGAGAGCAGCCATGCACCAGACAAGAGAGCCATCAAGCTAAAAACACTTACAAGGGTACCCTTTGCAGAGCACCTCAATGGGTGTTGACATCTTTTTCTCGCTGATCCTCTCGTACTTTTGGCGCTTGGTGGCAGCCTTGAGGCCCTGCCAGGGCAGCGAGCCCAGGTTGAAATACATGAGCACATAGCCCAGGCTCTCCAGGTCATCACGGCGACTTTGTTCTGTGGGAAGAAGTTACAAAGGGACAAGGAGTGAGCAGGCAGCAATCACAACTGCTTTGGTAATCACACAGCTTTGAAGGTGAACACAGAGCAAAAGAAACAAACCCCCTCTCTTCTTTGGTAGATTTCTATGGATAGACAAACTTGTAGAGGACATTCCAGTACAAATTCCTGCAGGGATGTTCACACTGCAAGAGTTAAAGCACTTCTCTCCCCAAACAGCCCAACCCATTTCATAAATGAGTAATTACTCTGACTACCTCCTCACTTGAATTCTGGTACGAATTAAGGCTTGTCCAACATCTCACGAAGTGCTGCAGTGACACTGCCTGTTGTGCTCTTCCCAGTCCCAGAAGAAGGGCACCTACACTTCTCCACCCAGAATGATACTTCACCCTGGGGATTAGTCATGGCAGAGGTAGTCACAGAAAGAAAAAGCTAACAGAGGTAAGCCCAACACAACCCTTTCAAACATCTTCTAATTAACCTGCTGACGCTCTTTACACAGGGCAGAAGCGAGGAACTGGTGATCCCTCAACAGCTTGCCCAGATAACAGAGAGGCAGAATACAGCTTGAGGGAGAGCACAGGGGTAGAGAAAAGGCTAAACAATTTGTATATCAGATTCTTTTACTACTAGAGCACTTTTTGCCAGACTCAGTGCCACGTTCTAGAAGATGCTGCAGATTATGTATTGGTCTGTGGGTTAATTCTCAGCATCAGTTGCATGCTACCTACCATCTGACCCATCCAAAGGCCAGCAGCTTATCACAGCTCCTCCTTACTCTGCTAGCTAAACTGAACCTGACAAAGGAGCAGCTGCAGCAGATCACAGATGTAGATGTCCAGATGTACTGACACGAGCTGTGGGCCACCATGGGCCTTTCTTCTCCTGCATGCCTCTCATATACTCCTAGTAGATTTTTAAGAACTAGGCGGCTTGGCAAATTAAAACTATTACAGGGAAAAAAAACCAACACTGTGATTGCAGAAGAAGAGGGTGTCATCACTCTTTAACTCAGAGGAGAGAGCCTCTGGTTCAAAGTACATGAAATGTCATAGAAAACACCACGTTCCAAGACAGTAGTAGAGGAGAAAGAAGACATGCAGATCTCCAAAGTGTCTTACTCAGAGCATGCAGAAATAATAGCATTTTTTGACCTTGCTAACTTACTGTCTCAAGTTGCCCACTTTAAAGGGGCTAATACTTCCTAATCTTATCAAGCTGCTGCCAAAGATAACTACATGACTGTCTGGGAAATGTTTAGATGCTACAAAGCAAGAAGGGAAAAGAAACATACAGTTTTGCATTTAGCCTAAGGCTGGGATACGTGTACTCTCAGAGGGCTGCGATTATACACCATGCATACCAAATAAATAAAACTAAACAATATTTGATAATGATATACATCCTGAGACAGGAGGCTTGTGGAAATGGGAGTGAGAACACACATCCAGGGCCTGAAAGCACAGGTGACAAAGGTAACCTCCTCAATCCTGCAATTAGCGAAGCCCTGACTTATCCAGCCTGCAACTGTGGGTTCCCTGTCTGGAGCTTTGGAGTGTCCCTCAGAGAAGCAGGGAAAGGCAGAGCAGGAATCACAGAAACCTACTGAACAGACAAATCAGCCTTTTAGAAATAAATTGGGATCTTGACCCCCAGTCTTGCTTAAACTCCAGCTACTTAACACAGGCTGGCCCACACATCTCCATTTGTGTGGAGCACAGCCACCGACCCCACCCAGAACAACAGGAGACATACTGTGAATGGATGTCTAGGAACAGTCCTAGTGATTTGGGGAAGGCCAGAATAAAGAGATTTGAGGTTAGGGAGACTCAAGTCAGTGGGGGATGCTACATGTCCTTACTAGAGGCAAGGAGAGGGGTTACAAAACCAAATCAGCCAGCTCACTAGTATCCACTACATGCATACAAACACACCTTAACTATGCCTTAACACAGATGTATGATTGAGGCAAAATAACTGTAAGACGAACACCCAATTATTAAAATGCTGAATGATAAATGTATGATTGTGTCGCATCCCTGAAGTAACATTTCTCAGGTACATATAGTCATTGTAGCCCACTTAATATCAGTGAGATTCAAGTCCATGAAGAGTCTGAAGCACCAACATGATGGGGTCACAGTTGTCAAGCTACCTCAAAACATTGTAGCTGTCTTTCATCCAACTACAAGATCCTGAACACTGGATGATGGTGAAGAACAACAGTTTCTACATCCCACTTCTTTGTTTCATCTTCAGTTACTATTACACATCCCCAAGCTATCTCCAAATTTTTTTATTTTTTTATTTTTTTTGCCTGGCCTCATATACCGACAGCCACAGGACACTAGATAACATTAGACAGCAAAAGTGGAATAATTAGTTAGAAAAAGAAGTCCACCTCTACACACTAAAGAAACATTATTTAACATCACTACTTTCCACTTTTAGAAGCTTGACAATCGTTGACTAACTCTTGCAGCATGCCTGGGACGCAGGCAGAAGATCTCACTTTACAGTTTGAGAAGAGAAAGAGAAACGCAAGTGACGTGAATGCATGCCTACAGCAAGTCAGTCCAGAAGCAGGATTACAGTCGTGACCCGTGACACCACATCATACTTCCTCTCTCCATTTTATTTCAACTTCTCAACTCTCCTACAATAGATGGGGGCTGCTACTTTTATAAGCCACTCATCCTTTCCTCCCTCACTTACAAAACCCCTTCCAACGCAAAACACAAGGTCACCTTCCCACACAACCCAGTAGGACCTCTCAAACCTGACCCCTTCTGCCAGCTTCCTCCTACTCCCAGGGAGGCTCCCAGCCAGGCCACACCCTCAGTCCGTTCCCAAAGCAAAATCCTCAGCAGGAGCTGAGTCAGGGTGAGAAGCAGGACAGTGAGTTACCTAGGGAAGACATGCTCGGGCAAAGACAGGAGACTGAGGACTGAGACAGGAGACTGGATGCCTTGGATGCAAGATTTATGACAAAATTTCTTCCTTTGCAGTGCAAAGTGCCTCCTTGTCCCCAGGGACGGTGCTTGCCCCACTCTGATCCTATCCAAAACGATGCTGTTCCCTGGAAATCAGCTGTCTTCACTGGGACCAGTCCAGCTACCAGCAGTCCTAACCAAGCAATGTCTTCCTGATGATGTACTCAGATCTCCTTTTGCACTTTCTGGGACTACACCTCTCCTTTCTCTCCCCACTGCATGGCAACAGCTTTTAAAACCACACAAAAATAGGGAATGGGTGACAGAGGGTGGGATGAGCAGAACTTTATACTCTGTGTAGCCTACACTGATGCCATCTAGGACACACGTCTGGGGAGGAACTGCCCACTGCTTCCTGTTATCCAGACAGAGCCCACCAGGCTTCTTCCAAGACTGTCTCCTGGGCACCCCTGGGCATCTATTTCAGACTTTACAAGCTCCAGAGGATGCAAGAGACTCTCATCCCCAGAGCATGTGAAAATTGACTGGAATGCGTGAACCAAAGCCTGCACAGTCCAATGACTCCCCCAACAGCAAGTCTCCAGCTGCGGAAACCCTCCCCAATCTCGCCTCCTACTTTTTCACCCGGTCACTGGGAAAAGAATGTGTTTCCTCCAGACATTGGAATGCCCAACCCTTAGCTTGCACATTCAAATAAAGGCATTTATTCATTTGCTATTCCCGTCACACGAATACCCCAGCACCTGGTTCCTTCTCTCTCTCTAAACCACATTAATGTAACATTAAGACAGAGCATTTAGTCTCTGAATAGTCAAAAAATTGAGTGACAATTCCCATGGCAATGCTGCTAACTCACAAACGTGTCTGTCACACACCCTGTGGCAAGGTCTCGAGAAAGAGGAACTCCAGCTGCAGCCCCAGCACCCCCATCCCTTTTCCTCCGGACAAGTCATGTAACCTTTATGCCATTCAGGGGAACTATCTCTGCAACATGGAGATAATACACCTGAGACCTGTTGCACAGGGTAACTCACACCCAGACTTTCCCGAAGCAAAGGGCACAGAGAGAGTGACGGCTGTGCTCAGACCCATGGCATATGCAATTTGCCCTTGGATTAGTGTTCAGACATTGTTTGTTCATCCCAATACACAAGCCAAGCACCAGTAGTACAGGGCTAAACTGGGGTGGGATGAATAATAAAGTCCTTTAAAAAAAATCCCCAAACAACCCACAACCAGACATTTAGCCTCTTGTGATCAGTTCAGACAGAGCAGGCACACACAAAAGAATCGACAGACATAGTAGTGAGAATTATTTTGTGCATGTCTCCCCATGGCAGTTACCATGGCTGTGGAAATCTTGACTGAGAATTCAATGGAGAGTCAGTTATATATAAGCAGATCAAGCCAAAATACAGAAGACCAACTCGGAAAGCTCTGAGAACTATTTTTACTACGTGCAGAGGTCAGGAGATCACAGCCCACTCTCAACACACAACAATCCCCATTTTGATATAAATAAAGAATTTTCAGTCTACCATTATACAGTGTTAAACAAGGAAGACAGTGGGAAACTGCTTTACGTTCTGCAGGTCAAATTTTGACTCCAGATTTCAGAGAAACTGTCTGCAAGAGGGGAGAATGGGAAGCCTTCCCTAGGAAGAACGAGGACATGAAATCCTGTGGAAGCTGTTCGTTTAAAAGGTTTGAGTTCTTTGCTCTGATTTTCAAATTCTCAGCTTATAAATTTCAGAATAAGGTCTCCCAGAGATACAGGCTGAGCTGCAAGAACAGGAGCTACATTCCTGGGTCCACAAGCAGGGCAGCTTCAGTGTTTCTGCTCTTTGGATTTGCCAACCAGCAGCAGAACTGAGTCAGCTTGCTCAGAATGGACCCTACAGTAACTAAGAAACTCTTGCACTGTGGACAAAGTTTAGCCCAAGCAGGGGAAAAAGGTCACGCACCAGAGAGAACTGCTTGGGAATGAAATTTCAAGGGGTTTTCCACCTCTGTTCCTTGCAGCAACCAGGTGTTATGCGTCAGGGCCTCATTCCCAGGACAAGAGTTTGGGTGACATCAGGAGCTTTAAGCATGGTGAGTACTAACCTACAAAGGTTTTTACAAAACCTGGGATGATGGCCATCACCAGTGTAAGACCTGGTTGAACTCTCAGCACTCCTTCCCAGCCTAGTTTATCCCAACAGTACCTGCCATAGACAGGAAGAACAGAGCCCTACTTCCCTAAAGCTGCCTCAATCTCTCAGTGATGAACAGGGCAGTGTGGTTCACAGACCCACACTTACTCTGAAGTTCCATTACAGCCAATCCTCAATTACAAAATCTGCCTGGATGTCCAGGCAGTAGGAAGCCACCCCTCATTTCAGCTTCCTGTACATTTCCAGCACATGGCTGACCCCATTCCTCAGTGGTAGGTAACAGAAGTATCATCATACTGCAATGGGCCTGCGTTCTCCAGCTCTGACAGCTACAGAATAGTCTCTGACAACTACAGAATAGTCACTGACGAAGGCACCAAGGAGCCAACATGAGAGGTTTCAATTGCACATACCCCTAAAGGCTCAGTGCCTACGAATGTCCCCTTTACACATCTAATCAGCCTGCAAAAATTGTGCAAGGCAGAGTTAGTAAAGTCAGGGAGGTCACTTGCTGCTGAAATAGGGCCCCAAAGCACTAAGCAGCACACAAACACATACCAGTAAGACAATTCAGCAGCTCAGATTGCCACAACAGGCAGGCAAGGTAACACAGGCCTAACAGTCAAGTTATTTACCCACCATCTCAACACAGGCCAGCAGCGGAGCCAGGCACAGAACCCAGCACCCTCCTTCTGGGGACACACAACCTTCCCAGGAAAGCCCCACCAAGGGGGCCCAGCAGGCTCACCGATTCCCAGGTGGGTGTTGATAGAGGCATAACGGGCCGTGCCAGTCAGATTCTTATTTTCCCGGTAAGGGATGTGCTGGTGGGTCCGGGCGTCTCGGTACTTCTTGGCCAAACCAAAATCAATGATGTATACTAGGTTGCCTTTTTTGCCGAGGCCCATAAGGAAGTTGTCTGGCTTCACATCCCGGTGGATGAAGTTCTTAGAATGAATGTACTCAATACGGCTGATCTAGAGGGGGAGAGAATAAATAAATAATTAGGGAGACAAGCGAGAAAGTAACTTATCATAACTACATCTGTTAAAAAAAAAAAGTACCCTGTCCAAGACACTGGCCTGTCACAGCAAGGAAAGGGGCATTTTGCAGAGAATGTACCAGAGACAACAGCCAAGGAAAGAGACAGCCTCTGGAGGCAGAAGGGTCTGGAAATGAAGAATGGAGATGGAATTCAACCCTGCACACCAGCCCAGTCCTCCATTCGAGGAAATCACCATTAGCACCACAAGGAAAGACGGGAAGCGAGTTCGCATGGACTAGAACTTTGAGCTTCAGTATTGACACCAGTCAACTTTTAAACTTAGCCAGGCTGGGAAAGGAGAGGGTCCAGAATAGCAAAGGGTCTTAAACCCAGGGCACAGGCAGCTGCGTCAGCACAGGTAGCAATGCCCGTTGTTCCTCACACAGGCAAAAGGACCTATGCACACAATGCTAATGTGGGGTGAGCAGCAGGTGAAGAAAGGAGGGATGGAGATCAAGAAGAACCAGCAGTGCCTCGGTTCCAGCCCCCCAGCTTCAGCAAGAAATAGAAACCTGGCAGCCACTTGCTGCTAAATGAAAAAATCCTGGGATATAGCAGTTCTTGAGCAGAGGAGATGGGAGGGGAAAGGCACAGAAAAGGAGAGTAGGCACAAATGCTTCTGAGGAAACTCACCATCTGGTCTGCCAGGAGCAAAACTGTCTTGAGACTAAATTTACGGGAACAGAAGTTGAAGAGATCTTCCAAGCTGGGCCCCAAGAGCTCCATCACCATCACATTATAGTCCCCCTCTGCTCCACACCACTTAATGGAGGGGATACCCACTGAAGGAAAGAGAAAGATTAAGCCCATGGAACAGAGGAAACTGCTGCATCCCCCGCTGAGAAGATCATATGTAACACCAAATCATTTCCTTTCTAAGGCCCTCCAGAATAATTTCCTCCTTCAACCACTCCCCCAGCCCCATCCTTTCTTCCCCATCTCACCTCCTCCCTGCATCATCTTGTAGAACTTGCTTTCAATGTGGAGTTGGGGATGCTTGGTTTTGACACATTCCAGTTTGATGGCCACCTCTTCACCAGTTGCAATATTGGCTCCTGCACAGAAATGAAGGTGAAATGAAGATTGTGCAAGCTTCCACTGGAGCTAAACACTTTTAACAAGGCCCATACAGATGCCAAAACCTTAAGATTTGCCCTGAAATTTATTCTCTGTGACAGAAATGAGATTCAGCCACTTCAGCTTCATACAAAGTTTCCAGCACTGTCATTTGCAAAGGCAAGCCCAGAGGAAGGCACGTGAATAGGAAACTAGCTCTGATCCTGCAGCCAGCCTAGAATAGTCCTAAACCGTGTTAACTGCCTTGTTACCTCAAAAAGTGCCAGTCTTTGGGAGGTCAATCCATACATATCAGCAGTACCTAAACTGAGTGGAAGCTTCATCTGTCCCTGATCACACACCTAGACCCTGAACCCAAGCCAGCCCCCCAGGCAGTGAAATGTTGTATGTCTTCCCAAGCAATATTGCTGGTTACCTCAGATACATCATTTGAACAGAGCAAATTAGCTCAAGAGGAGACACTGCTAACATTCCCGACTACCTCCGATTTTTCCACAGCTCTGACCTGCTCAATACAGACAATACCCAAATCTCCAGCTTCTCCCTCTCCTGAGGGCTTTAATAATACCTTTATCTTTTGGCAACACAGAAACATTTGCTATACCCTAAATTAGAAGCATGAAGAAAAACCTGAATCTGGTACAGAATTAAGCTACTCAGACATCTTTGTTGAAGGTATTGGGGTTGAACTAGATGATCTGGGATTGGACTACATGATCTTTCAAGGTCCCTTCCAACCCCTAATGTTCTGTGATTCTGTGATTGCTAGATAGTTTGCAAAGGCACAAAACCACCACCCTACATGCTTCTTTCTGAAAAGAACTGAGCTGCCAGTCACAGAAGCCAACACTCTGGTCCCAAAGTGCACTGTCAAAGGAGGAACACGCTGATCTTTCTCTCGAACTAGCTGAGAGAATTCCAGATGTTTCACATCATCCTAAAATGGAAAGAATTAAGAACTGTACACAGGTCATGGGAATAATACTCAAGACGTGTTTCTCTCTCCCTCCCTCCTATGCCTGCCTCACACAGACAGACAAGCCCTTCCTCGTATCTGGAACTATTAAAATTTGCACTCAAACACAAATCAGAGAGCAGCTCTGATCATGCACAGCCTATGAACATTGTCATAAAATAAACTACTCCAGAACACACATGCCAAACATGAGAGGGAGTCAAAGGTGATGTACTGTAGATATCCCATAGCTAGGTTTGGTAGGTCTGGTTAATTTGTGCCTCCTGATCCCTGCAATAAGACTTTTAGAGTTCATAAGGACAGCTGCAGACAGATTTCTCCATCCATCTTTTCACACACCACATCCAGAGCCAGGGACCAAAGAGAAAAAGGAAATGTTCACACAACTGGATCCCTTCTCCCCCTGGATCCTAAGGAGATCCATCTCCTGTTAAAGATTTCTGGCTTGTACACAAAGTTAGCCATGAGCTGCCTGTTAGCAAAAAGACATCATCTAGATACTCCAGCACTGGGTCGAGACGGACAAGCTGCTAGGAATTTGTAAGAGAGGAACAAAAACGATCAGAACCTAGAGGGATTGATTTACTAAGCAAGATTAAAAAAGCTAAATATGTAACATAGACAAGAGATACAACTAAGAAGGGTGGGGAGGAAGAATGGGACATGACAACAGTCTGCAAATATTTGAAGGCTGTAAACACTAAGGAGGGAGAGGAATTATTTAGGGTGCTCTGAGGGAGGGGAAGGAGGAGCAATGAGATGAATTTAATAAGGGTTTTTTCTCAAGAGCCAGGAGAAGGGAAAGGGAAAAAGCCATCCTGAGAGCTACAGCCATTTGTTCCATGGTTACTTTTGGAAAGATGCTGATGTTTTCCACTTAAAAAACTGTTGGCCAGCAAAGCAAGTCTGTACATTCCCTTCACTACACTACAGGAACTTTTTTTACAAGCATCAGGAGGGCAAGGAAGAAAATAGCAGGAAAAGGGGCTCAGATCACAGTAAGAAGGTGGCCCTGGACTAGTAACTACCTTTTAAATTAATGTTCAATCATTGGCTTTCATTCAGCATGGAAACATCTAGGACATGCAAATAGATAAGAGTACTTCCTTCCCTTCTCTCTTTCCCCTGCCTTTGTGAATTTCCTCCAAAAGCTCTGCAGCAGTTCCCTTGTCCGTTCCCTGGGGGAATTTTTCCCTCTCCGAGTCCATCTGCTGACACACACGTGTTGATAAGTCTTGCTGACTTTTGGCAGCAGCAGCATTTGCATTTCGAATGAACCCTACTCCCCAAAGTTGAGCAGTGGCAAGATGAAGGAGTTCTCATCTCCACATTACCCTGCGTGTTCAGGAAGATGAGGACACATCCCTCTACTAGGCTGTCTGCAGGTTGGGAGTGTTACCTGTGAGCATGTAAAGCAGGCAAAGGGAAAGGAGGAGTAAGCACCAAGAAAACTTAGATTCTACAAAATGCGAATATGCCATTCAGATGATCAGCAAGGCCTTCAGTCCCACACTTGACATAGTCCAAACACAAGTGTTACTCTCTTAGAAAAAGAAGAAACAACGCTATAGCCTGGAACAGCAAAAGTAGGCCAACTGGACCTAATGACAAGCTATTCTTTGTTGAGGGAGTCACCAATTGAATATTTTAGGCTCGCCCCCTCCCCAAACCTCTATGTCTTCAGGTTGCCCACTTTTTGGCCAGATATTTACCCAGACTGAGACCACCACAAGCAAGGAAGGAATTCAAGAACAGGAGTCTCTCCGATCCTTTGTTCCACGCTTTAACCACCACCTTTTTTAAAGATACGGGTACAAAAGCAACAGTTCTCTGCTCCCTCTCCAGACTGGAAAGCACCACGTTTAGAGCCTGCCTCATTTCAGCCACTCGAGAGACTTATGTAAGATGGGGGATAATTTCTAACATCCACCCCCAGTCTCGCTCCACTGTGGGGGCTGCACAAATTCAACTCATTCATCACAAGCTGTTTGAAACGGGGCCCCGGGGACAGAGGATGTCACCGGCTAAACAGGATCTTTTCCGATTGAAAGCCTTGCTGTATGTCTGATACAATGAACGCCGCCCTCCCTGCACATCAGGCAAGCCAACAGGCACGTCCTCCAGCTCTCCCCACTGCCCGCTCCTCTCTCAACAACTTGCTGTGGGAAGAATGGAGGGCTGGGAACAGATGGAAGAAGTCAGATAGGGCAAGAGAGAGTTAACAGGCCAGGAAACAAAGAGAAGGCACTCCCCTCCCAGCAAGGGAGGAGCCTTCGACCAGGAACTGTCCCCAGCCAGCACAGGTCCCAGCATGCTTTGTCTGCCCCACCATCCCTAGCTCCTCTCCACTACCAACATCCCCTCCAGTGCATCCGGGCCCCAATGATTCCTACATCCAGCAGCCCTGTCCTGCCTCTTGGCTAGTATCTCTGACAAAGCACCTCACCTCTGACAGCCCAAAGGTCTCGGCAGTTCCTCTGCAAACCGGGTTTCGCTCTTCTGAGTGAGCATTTTAGAGGCAAACAGGCTAGCCAAGGCCCGTCACATTTCCCACCCTTCAAGCCAACACGGGGAGAATATCCCTGCTACTACATCTATCCTCAAGGTAGGGCATGAAAGCAAGGCATCATGCTTTAAGCCCCGGCCAAGTATTAACAAGTGTCCATCTTTTGTGTCTGCCCATATAGAAATTCAAGTTTCCTTCTGACAGGAAAATCCAAAAACAAATCCCAGAAAGGACAGCAAGCAGTACCCACTGGTTACAGAGCAGGTGAAGGTACTAACACCCTGAAAGAGAAGTCGAAGATAAACCATATAGCCCATGCTCGCCCTCAGAGACAGAAAAGGCTTGTCTGTCTCTGCTCCATCTCCACACCATTACCAAGAGAAAGAACTGAGGTGAAGCTCATGTAGGAGAAAAGTCCTCGTGAATGAGTCCCTCTGTGTGCAGAGCAGACCGTGAGAGGACAGCATGAGCACAAGCATCCTCCAGACGTACCAGAGACTACATGCCCAATCCCTCCAGGCTGGGGAGTCACCCAGGCTCCAAGAAGTCTCACTATCACTGCTTCAAAACACACTGGCTTGCACCTCAATGAGCATCACAAGGGCTTTGATACTGCATTCAAGTAACTTGGTTGAACCCAGCAGCTGGAGGCATCCCACTGTGCTCACCACACTAGGGCACTGAGGCTTCCTCTGCCCTTCATGTTGTTTGGTTACAGGCAAGGCAGGCACAACCCCTTCAACCAGAGTCTGCTTTCCATGCCACCTTTGCACAGGTGGATGACCTGTTACATGGTGCAGAGGAATACAGTGTCAGGCCTTTCCGTTCAGTACCTCCCTTCCTTCTCCACGTGTACCCCAGATATTTTGCAAGATCCTGACAATTTATATTGTCCTAGAGGAGGTTTGGAAGGCTTCAACTCCTATCATACATGGAAAATGCTGTGTCTGGGCTATCACTCCTCATCCCTAGCACCTGATAATTAAAAGCACTGTCACCCAAGACATTAACTGGCTGGAGGGCCACCGAGGAGTGGCATACAAGCTGCAGTAAAGGCAGCACACTGTGGAATTGGGATCCCAGATCCATTATTTATCATCTTCGTTCATTCTCTGGATATAGGAGGCAACAAAGCCTGTTACTGATGATTCCCACAGGATACTTAATCAAGAAAGGCTGCCAACACCAATCAAGAGAGAATAATAAAGCGAAAGAGAACTGGAGATAAAAGGCAGAGGTAGAAAACAGAAGGTGATTTATAAACACAGAGGAAAGTAATCTGAACTAGAGTATTCAACGCAAGGAACTCAGGGAGGGACGGGAAGATGTTGCAGAACCTAGAAGAGATCACCTACAATACAGCTGACAGTGTGCTAAGGCCAGTTCTGCAACTTGATACAGTGTTGGTGATGGGGGAAACCAAGGAGACCCAAAGCAGTCTATGCAGAGGCATCATGTTACAGATCACTCAAGGGTAGCCCTTCACTGCCAGGCACTGGAAATGCCACACCCTGAATGCTGTGTAGGCTCCAAGCTGCTCAGCAGATGGACAAACTGGGAAAAATTGAAGGTGCAGCAAGCGTGAGGAGTGGTGGATGTACTGGGAAGAAAACTACAACTCAACTGAGCAAATTAACAGTCAATGAGCACCTGATGACCACCTCTAAGTACCCAAAGCATGCAAACAACAAGAAGGGAGAGGGCAATCATTCTGCTGGCCCACAGGACTACAGCTAAACATGTAGTGGTGAGAACGTGATGACAGGTAAAGCCACACCAGCTCTCACAGAGGGATCGATCAGGCTACCAGGTAGTCTTGCCACTCTGGCTCCACATGGTTTGAGCCAATAAAAACATCAGCAGGCAAAGCACAAGGGAACATATCTACACATCAGTGTGCTGGCTTGGAAGAGCTTCTCTCCAGGTGACCTGCTGTGGTAATATGAAGCCCAGCATTTCATGGGCTCTGTCCATTGAGCTCTCAGCTCAGGTCATTCCAGACATTAACTCTAAATCCCATTACAGATCTAACAGATCTGGGGCCCAGGACTTTAACCCGGCCGGCCTCTTTGACCTGTTTTACACCTCCTGGTCTCAGATCTCTCTAACAGGTGCTGGACAACCTCTTCCACTACCAATCTTCTCAAAACTTTATTCCTTCTGCCCTGAAGGAACAGCCATCTTTCTCTTTCCACCACCTACCTTTGCAGGGTTTATACCCACACACACCCAAGCTCAAGAAAAGGAGGTAAGAGAGCTGGAGTGTACAACAAATATGCCCTGAACAGTCCAAATCTGCATCAGTCTGATCAAACAACACTGTCTCCGATATATCTGCAAGGCAAAGCTGAGCTCATCCTACTTTCTTTGCCATCAGACCGGCAGCAACCACCAGTATTCCTTGAAGCTTTTTTTCTCTCTCCACCACCTCCAACCTTACATGGTGCCCACAAATATCAAAGGCAAGAAAAACAACCCCAAAACAATGATGCAAATGAGAAAAACAACCTTGCAGGTGGAAGGGCAGAGACTCACACTCACCTAGGTAAATGTCTCCAAATGAACCGCTGCCAATCTTTCTGCCCAGCCGGTATTTGTTCCCCACTCGAAGCTCCATGGTTCAGTCGTGCTGAGAAAAGAAGCACAGAACATGTAGCATCAGAGCAGAAACAGGAAGTGAATCATGTAAGAATATAACAGAGACCTCCCCACTTCACCCAGAGGCTGGGTACAGTTTTTCATCTTGAAATACTTCACTTCCTACACAGCTTCTATTCCCTCTCCTGATCTCCTGGATGTCCAGGTACAGCACGAGCTAGAAACGCTACAGGAACATGACCCTTTCAAGCATGCTTTCCATGTTCCCATTATGGGAATGAAGAAGGACTGAACCTCTTTCCCACCATTTCGTTCAGAGACTGAGGCAGGCGAGGGAGAACAGGACACAGGAAATCCCTCCTAAGAAGGTTTCAGTGGCTATCACTTCACACTACCTCGATTAGAAATGGTACTGCTCCTCATAGCCTACAGGACCTGGCATCAGGACAGTGGTAACCTCATGAGACACCATAAGGGAAAAGCATAATAAATTCTATGAGAAGGAGCATTCCGTGGCCCAGCCCCAGACCAGCACCTCGGTGGCAGTGAAGCACAGGACCCAAGGGCTGTGAGAGATAGACAGACTGCCAGAAGCAAGCGACTCCATCACCCTAGGCAGGGGCCACACTCCTAGGATAGGGAGGAGACATCTCACTGAACTGAACCCTGCAAGGTGCGCACTGACTAGGAACACCACTTGCTTATCTCTGCATGCTTCTGCTGATGGAATCACAAACCTCTTCTGGTCTACCTGAGCCTTTCTGCCTCTGTTGTCTGTCAAGGTGTGCCAGCTGTTTGTTTTCAGCAGCCCAGGCCTTTCCTCATTGCCTTACCTGAGGTGATTAGCTAACCCTTTGACCTGCTATACCCCATCAACATGCCCAGGCTTAGCCTACTCACCTTCCACAGAAAACCAACTAGGAGGAAGGACCATGGCCACAGAGTTTATTCTCCCTGCCAACCTCAACTTCTTCTGCAAACACCTTGGCCAAGCACAGTTCCAGCAGTTCCCTCATTAACAGCAGTTCCCCCATTCTGTTGCCCTTTCTGTGGCCACCAACTTAGTGTAGGAACCACAACCCTTCTCAAGACAGCCAACATGTCTCCTTTTAGAGGGATCTGCCACACTCCTAATTTATGCAATGCCACATTATTAGCGTACAAAACGCAGACACAGAGCCTGTTGGGGACAGGAAAGGTGAGGAATGATTCATGTTTTTACAAGTAGATGAGAGGAACTTTCCCTTGCTGGAGCTTGGTGGGAAGAAAGCATCAGTGAAGGAAAGAAGGGAGGAATGGCTTTGTGAGACACAAGCACAAAAAAAAAAAATAATCCCAGCTACAGGATTCTGAGCATACTATAAACCCAGAGCTGCTTCTCCTGCCCCAGGAGATGGGATTACAGAAAGAGGAATGGACGGGCTGCAGAGACGTACAGGGAAATAATCCTATCAAGGCATTCAGGGGACATTCTGAACCCTGAAAGCAGAGCTCCAGTCACCAGAAACCACACACAAAACACTTAGAGGTGGAGTCCCCTCACCTAGTATTTACTTATGCATGTGGGTTTCTGTGTGTCGAAAGTCTACAAAACCCTGTGGCTACTTCTGACTTTCTTACTACAAGGAATGCAGGCAGAGCCTTGGGAATCGAACCGAGACGCAGGCATACCTGGGTGAGGGCGCAGCAAACAGACATGATTTTCATCCGCTGCCTGCTGTTCTGTATAACCACGTTAACATACATCTGACTTGCTTACACTCCTACTTCAATGAACGATCAAAGGTCTGTGTCCCCGGGAACCCGTCACACCACTGTCAGGAAGACAGCTCTCCAACCTCCTTCCTTCATGGCCATGTTTGCCCAGGCCTGAGAACCCTGAGTGCTCTCACTGAAGCCCAGCTCCCAGCCCAGGCAATCACAGCCCAGCAAGCTGCAGAGGCTGGGCAACAGGTCCCAGCAGGGTCCCCTCCACACCAGGGCACAGCACCTACTGCTCTGCAACACTTCAGTCCCAAGCCTAAATCGGGTCGCACCCTTCTGGGACAGCCAGGAGCCAGGTTAAGAAGGGTTTCTTGAGCAAGGAGGCAGCAGCCCTTCTAGCTGATTAAGCAACAGGCTCCAAAGGGGAATCTAAAAAATGCTCCGGGGTGAGGGGGTGGAAGCGGGAAGGAGGATAATGGAGAGAAAAATCATGGTCTTGCACAGCTGTCATTTTGCCTTATCTCCCCCCCAGCACACACACACAAGTGTGCTCAGAAAACCCAGGTGGAGGATAGCCAGAGAGCAACAGCCTGAATTCATGGTCGGGGGCAGGACACATGCATCCCACACCCCAACAACTGCTCCAGGAGTTCAAACATCTACCACATTTGCTTCTACTTCACACATGTCCCCCCACCATCTACAGCTTCCGCCCTTATCATGTGATCTTCACGTCTACTATTACAAGAAGAAAGAAAATTGTACATATAAAATAGATACTATTATATAGGAAATTGATAGTTTATATTGTATATATTGTTTATAGGTGTGAAATTTAAAAAGCCCTCCCTCCCACCCCCCAGCAG
>VYZX01014972.1:212857-225502 GCA_013401335.1 Brachypteracias leptosomus
TTGGGGAGGGCTGGTGGCGGCCGTGCCCGGCGCGTCCCTCCTTCGCTCGGCTTGGCGGCGCGGCGCTGCCTGCCGCCTCCCGCCCGCTCGCCGTCCCCTCCAGCCGGCGTGTGCTCAGCACAGCCCGGCGCTCACCCAGTTTCCATTGAGCCCCGGAGCCAAACCCACTGATGTCACCCAGCGCAGCCCCGGCCCTCCTCCTCCTCCTCCCTCCCCTCCTCCGCCCGCCGTTAAAGGCGCAACCACCCGCTGCCCTCCCGTCCGCCGTGCCCCCAGAGCCTTACCGAGGGGGAGGCCAACCCCCCGCACACGGGGTGGGCTTGGGGGGACGCTTCCCCTCAGCCACCGCCGGCCTTTCCAGTGATAGTTTCCCCTCGGCGGGGGGGGGGAGTGGGCCGGCAGCCCACCGGTGGGATTCCGCTGCTGTGGGGGCAGCCCCAACGTGCCACCACAGCAGGGTCATCGGCCCTCGGCCTCGCCTGGGGATCTTCACAAAGGGTGCAGGGTCCCGTCATAATGGCGGTGGCTGCCAAGCTGGGGGTCCCGCAAGAAGGTCCATAAGGCAGCAGAGCTGCCCCAGGTCCCCAGAGAGGGTCAGGGCTCCTCGGCCCGCACCCCTCAGGAGCAGAGGGCTCCACTTGGGTGGAGCACTTGCAAATCCACACAAATGTCGGGCACACACGTAAACCCTAACACAGGCGGGCAGTGGTCTGCAAGGCACCCACCAGCTGACAAGCACAAAGCCGGGGGTACCTCCCAGCCCCTAGGGTGTTTTGGGGCCAGGTGGCCACCAGGTGCTGCATCGAGCCTCAGAGAAGCTCAGAAGGAGACAGCTGCGTCAGGGTTGCAGGGAGCAGCCAGGGTGTATCAGATCTGCATCGGAGAGTAGGAATGGAGCCCAGGCTGGGGGAGTGTCTGGGAGCTCCTAGGATGTGGGAGGTTGGGGCTGGATGGGCAAAGGAGAACTGAGGCACTATTGTGAGATCAGGGAGCATGAGTGGATTCTCCTGGCTGTGGAGTCTCCTTCTCTGGAGATATTCAAAACCCACCTGGACATAATCCTGCAACCTGCTCTAGATGAGCCTTCTTTAGCAGAGGGGTTGAACTAGGTGATCTCCAGAGGTCCCTTCCAACCATCCTATGATTCTGTGGTCCTGTGAGTGCTGGGTGAGGCTAGAGGCCAGCAAAGGCTGAGAGGGAAGGGAATGTAGGTCCTGTGGAGCAAGAGCCAGACACTGCCAAGCTTCACAGAAAGGAGATGCTTCAGCACAGTCATCCTAAAGTCAAGAACTGGAGTTCCTGCAGTTGGGCTAAGGGTGGAGAAGATAAGTGATAGGGGAGAGCTCAAGAGCCCCATACCAGGCCAGCCCCTGAGTGCATCTAGGCTGGACCCTTGTGTCAATTTCCAAATACATAACATAAGCACAGTCTGTTGGCACCAAGAGGCCCAAGTTGCAGCCCTGCCAGCACTGTGTGGTGCAGAAAGCGGTTATTGCTTCAAGACATACCAAAATGGTGGGCTGCAATGCTCTGGATCCTGGTCCCAGGCAGCACCCGTGCTGAGTTGATGGGCCATTGAGACCTGGGAGTAGCACGTGCTTTATGCAAACCTTTGGGAACCGGCACTGCTTCCCTCTCTCACTGCTGGGCCAGTTTTATCACAGAACTTTGTCTCCATTCCAAGAAGTTAAAATTTTATTGAGTTTTTCATAGTAATGACATTTCCTTACACATGCTCCATTGAACCTCTGTAGTTTCACAGTTTACATAATAGCAAACAGATGGGAAGGTAGGTAATAAAGCACGCAGCCACTGCCAAATCCAGCTGGGGGCTTGCCCTTCTACCCTGGGTGGGCACACGTCAGCCGAGAGGGAATTTGCTGGAGCCCAACACCATTCACGACTCTGCTGCAAGTGGCAGGCCCGTACAGGCACCGAGCAAGGCAGGCTCTGACAGAGAGGGCTCCTGGGAGGAGGGATCTGAAGCAGATCCCAGAGGAGGCAGCTCTCCACGTGGCTGGTGGGAGCATAATATTGGGGTGCTGCTGCCTGGCAGGTGGGTGCAGGGTCTGGGGGGATGGTGGACACAACAGCTCTCTCCCCTGTTGCTGGCTGAGGTGGTGGGAGGGAATTTGAAGAAATCCCAAATGTAGACACAGTCCTTGGGGATGAAACTGGAATGTGTGTACGGACACCTCACCTACCTTTATTTTAATCATTTAGGGCTTAAAATAAGAACTCTTTAATTAGAAACATTCCCTTAATTGAATTGTAATCAAGCTTTTCATGCTGTTAGCCTGGCTAATCATGTGATCTAATAACACCCACCTTCTTCTCTCCAAGCATTGCCTAGTTACACCTCTTCTTACGGAGTGATTGATATTAGGGAGCCTGGGCCAGGGGCTGCTGGTTTTGGCTGTGGGTGTAGCAGATAGTACCGTGGGGGGCCCCATCTCTGTCAGGACTGTCAGTGCTCCAGTGGTACAACAGATAACTCCTGCCCCAGTGTCTAAAAAAGGTATATTAGGTAACCATAAAAGGTATATAGAGGTATCTATATCACACAAGCAGCAGGACCCCAACTAGAGAGAGGTTGAGAAGGGAAGGGAATACATTTGAGGGACAGGCAGAATTTGTGCTGGGTCAGCTCCATTCCTCTCCAGTTACCAAACTGGCACGCAGCAGTAGCCACCAGCACGTTTTCCTCTCTGAGCAGCTCTCCAAAAATGAACATCCCCTCAGGTCTAGTCTGTATTAGGTATCAGAATGTATTAGGTACCTGTATTAGGTACCAGAATACAACACAAAGTTGCACTAAGACTTTGTTTAAACAAAAGCACCTGGAAGGCTGTCTAACCTCCCAGACCCAGCAGTGAGCCACAGCCACACTCATAACCCCATACCAGGATGAGGCCCCAGGAGGCCTCACCTCATCCCTTCTCCCTGGTTTACCTGGGAAGGATCTTTGGGTGTAGAGTATGGAAGAGATTCAAGGCTTCAGCCAAGCTGCTTAGTTCAGCAACTGTGGGACCTCATGTCTACCTTTCATAGGGTTCAGACACAGCCAAAGTATCCCTAGATGATCCAGGGAGTGCTGCTGCAGAAGGCAGGCAAGCAGAAGATGGCCTACAGGGGTTGGCTCTGCTTGCAGGCCCTTTGGCTGCTGTCCTGTTCACATGGGAAGGTCCTTGGGCAGCCTCCAGCGCTCATACTGCAGTGCTGTAGGGGGAACACACAGCGATGTGTCTTGAACTGAGTCTAGTGGGCTGGTGTATCCAAAGGGGCCATACCTCACTGGGCACCCAGCCAGTCTTACCACTGGCCCCATGTCATTCCTTAGGTAGGAAAGGAAAAGAAGGGCTAGAGTTGTCTTGTTTATTCACAGTGTCACTGTTGGGTGGCCTTCCAGGGTCACTGTATATGATATTCATAGCACCTAGTAAAACTCATGGGAAAGCTGAGCTCCAGTGACTTAGCAGACCTCAGAGAACTGCCAGGTCACATTTCGCAGCTCTGCTTTGATCTGCAGTGAGCAGAATCCTTTTCACCCACTATCTGGAAAGCAACATGCTGTTTTGAGGACCAAAGCCACTTCTTCACAGAGAGACTTGCCTGTGCTAGGAAAGGGTGAGGAACCAGGGAAAGAGCAGAGAAAACTTTGGGTCTGTGCTGAAGTTCTACTTCTGCAAGGCCAGTGAAAGCAGGAAAACATAAGTGAGAATGACCACATTTCCACCTACAATTCAAGAGCAGAGGTTCCTGAGGAGACAGGTACTTGTGGCTTGACACATCCAACAGAGCAGAACAGAATTGTCCAAAGCATTAACTCACAGTTTATTCAGAACATGCAGCCCCCACTCAAAAAACAATGATTAATCTTCACAGAGTCTTTTTTACAGGACACACACTCCAGTTTCTCAGTACTTTCCAAATAATAATAGATTTGCCTTTTCAATACCCATAGCAAGCAAGAGAGTAGTACTTTAGAGAAGACCCAGCACTCCTGGAGGGAAGGTCAATGCAGCCTGCAAGGTGGGAGTGCTGATCTGAGCACTTTGCCAGAACACTCTGCATTCTAAAGCCTTTTCTACAGTCAAGTGCAAGTTCCAATTCACGTGCAGCAGAAAGCAATAAATAGTCCTGCAAACGAGACATCAGGATCACAGGATAGCACAAGGCTAAAACCAAAACAAAACGCCAAAATAAATAAATATAGCTAATAGCTACCTCTGAAAAGGTTGCTCTGAGTGACAGCTCAACATTAGGTGGGAAATCCTCAGCAGGGGCAGGGATCTAGGACAACACACAACTGTCTCAGCAATGAGTCCCTCCTTTTTCTTCACACTTTTGGGAAAAAAAAAAAAGAGAGGGAGATGATGCTGAGTCTCTGCAAAAAGCCTTCTTCGTGACACAGCCAAGACTCATCCAGAACACCACCTAACCTGTGTGCTGTGATGTCCTGTGGAAAATAAATCTGTGACCACATAATTAAAGACTCAACCATAATTCATATGCATGAGGACATTGAAGGGCAGTTGCACAGCCAGCCTTGGTGATGCCATTTCTTGGTGATAAGAAATGTGTATTCTGATATAACAGATAGCAGCAATGGCCTGTTATCCTCAGTGAGAAGCAGAGCTGGTGAGAGGTGACACATGCTGTAGGGTGGCATTTGGGGTAACAGCACAGGAGCAGTAAGGCTTGGGAGGAAGACTTGGGAGAATACAATGGAGAAATCTGTGGTCCCAGAAGCAGAAGCTGATACAGCTGTCCTCTCGGCTCCCCTTGTCCTGTCCAAGCTTTCCCACTTTTGACTTCCCTTCTTCAGTCTTGTCACAAAGCCCTTGGCTCCAGGCCTGGCCACTGCCCCCTCCCCAGTCCACCTCACCTGCTCTTCCCTGTCTCTTCCTCACCACACCCCTGGGATGAGTCTCCTGCCCAAACAATACCAGTCTGGTTCAGCTGTGTGTTCTTGGCCAGTCAGTCCCAGCCTTCCCACCACACGTTGTCCCTCTCCTCAGAAGCTGCTCCTTGTCACCAGCCCAAGCCTTCCTGGGCAGTTGGTCAGTGGCAGTTCCCCTCCATCCCCAATCCCTATCTGTAACCAGAATCCCCCACTCCCCAGGCAAACGGTTTGAGTGATGCCTGCCTCCCTCCTGTCCCCCATGCCCACTTCATTGCCAATCACCCCACCTCTGCTCTTCACATTCCCTATCTCTGATCACCATGCCTCTGTTCTCACCATTCCCCATCTCACTGCCTCAGCCGTGCTTTCTGCTCCCAGTTTCCTTGCTCAGCCAGCCCAAGCCACTCCAGCAGTTCCCAGGCAATAGCCCCTTGCCCAACCAGCCCTGGCATCTCCTTGCAGCTCCCAGTCTCACCTGCCTCCCAATTTCATTTGGTTTTCCCCAGATTTTTGGTCCTTTCCCTTTGAGTTTCATCCCTTCCCTAATCAAATCAGGGGCTTTCCTCCACTGGGCTTCCCAGAGGTCAAAAGAGAAGTGGCCAGGAGCACAGGGCACAGGGAAGCCTCGACAATTCAGCCCACTGCCTGACACAGAGCAGCAGGATGCAGCCTCAGAAGGGAAAGCCCTCCCAGTTTCCTTCAGCCCTGCTCCTCTCTGGGAAAGCCCATACGACGTCATGCCAACCACAGAAGCCAGGGGAGGGTTGGGCAGGTTAGCAGAGGCTGAAATCTTGGTAGCTATGAAGCTGTGACAAGTCTTCCTCCCACATTTAACAAAACCACGCGATTTGTCCACACTGGTGGGGCATAGCAGTGAAGTTTCATGGAGCTGGCAAAACACAGCCTCCTTGACATCCTGCCCAAGACCAAGCCCTTGCTTGAAAGTCCAGATCAACAGCTTTCATGCCCTGGGCCATATGTATGCCCTCCAGCCTGGGAAACCTGTGGTGGGCCAATATTTTTCAAAAGTACTAAATAATTGTGCCCAGTTCAAGCTGAGGCAACCACTTTCTATGGAAAATTTCTGCTTCAATAGTGAAACTGTGACAAAGTTATAAGCAAGTGAAAACAGGGTCTTATAAAGGGAAGCATTGGTAACCTTAATAAGAGGAGCTGCTCCTGGCCACACCTGTAATTAAGGGCCTTTATTGCTTTTTTCCATATACCTCACTTTTTCTAATACCTTGTGGTATTCCCAGCTTCTGTCAGTTTGCAACTAATTCTCTTTAGTACACCCATGCTGGCTTGCTTTGTTAATAAATAAATAAATAAGAAAGAAGAAAAACAAACAAACAGGAGATATTGAGGTGCACCCTCAGAGCTGTCAGGCCAGGGCAGACATAGCAGAGGACTACAGGACAGGGTCAAGGTTCCTTGGGAGGAGCTGCACTCAGGGCTGAATCGGCAGGATCTTGCTTGAAGACATGTAACCTTGTCCTTCTCACCTGTGTGCTGAGTGTTCCCTGAGCACCAAGGGGTCTGAGTGCCTAGGGAGTGGTGGAAGAACCTGGCCCAGCAGCCTGGGCAAGATGCAGGGATGCAGGGGAGGCACCACCTCTGCCTTGCCAAGTCTTGTGGATTCCTCCTCACCTTGAAAGCAGCACATCTCCCTCTAAGAAACTCTAACCCTTGCATTATTTTTTTTTTGAGAAAAGGAGCTAAAATGTTTGAGCTTTTGCCCCACAACCACGCCCTGTGGCAGAGCCATCAGCTGGGGCAGCCCCATTCCATCTTCCTAGATCAGGATGCTCCAATTCCCTCTCCCTTTCTTCCTAGCCCTGAAGATGGCTTTTGGCAGCAGTATCAACTTCTCAAAGCCTCTAGTGAGAGGATGTGCAGCCCAAGGAGAAGAGAAACAACCCTGGGACTCAGAGGCACAGGTCTCCCTCTGTCTGGTAGGAACAGCATGAGCAAAGCAACAGAGAACTGAGAAGCCACATTCGCCCATCTGGGAAGATCTGCAAGTCAGACCAAATCAAGTATAGGACTGGTCAGGAGGGAGGCAATTCAGCTGTGAAATGACTTGTGTTTCGGAGGCTGGTGGGAGGAGAGGCCGGATACAGGTCACAGGAGGTCTCCCATACTGGAGAAAGGCAAATAATGCATTCTCCTTCAAAAAAGACTGAAAGATTGATCCTGGGAACTACAGGCTGGTCAGAGTGCCCTGGAGTGGGTCATCTTGGAACACAATTCTGGGCACAGGAAGGACAAGGTGGTGACTGGTGATAATCAGTGTGAATTTACCCAGGGTAAATCATGGTGAACAACCCGATTGCTGCCTTCCATAAAATGACTGGATTTGTGGGTGAGGGGAGAGTAGTGGAGGTCATTTTTCTTAAATTCATCCAGGCTTTCAACATTGTCTCCCACAATGTTCTGATATCCAAGTAAAGGTGTTGTGGTATCAATCAGGTGGACAAGCAGATGGGTGAAAAAAATAGTTGGCTGGTCAGGCTCAGGGAGTAGTTGTTAATGGGTTGTACACTATCTAGAGGTTGGTACCAAGTGGGATGCCTCAGGGGGCTGTCCTGGGATCCATCCTGTGTAACATGGTTAATGACGACCTGGAGGAGGTGGTGGGGTGCACTTCTACCAAGCTTGCAGATGACACCTAGATGAAGTGGGAACAAGTCAATGTGCCCAAGGGCAGGGCTCCCATCAGAGGGACATAAGCTGAAGGGACAGGTCTGCAGGAACACTGAGTTCAGCGAAGGCAAATGCACAGCCCCGCATCTGGGAAGGAAGGGGCTCTGACCACGATACAGGACCTGCCAGGTGGAGAACAGATCTGTGGGAAAGGACCTGGCAGTCTTGGTAAAAGACATAGCCAAGCTCTTCACAGTGGTGCACAGTGGGAGGATGAGAGACCACAAGCATAACTTGAAACAAGAGAGGTCCAGCTTGAATACAAAGAAGATCTTTCTGTCTCCAAGGGCAGTCAAGTGTTGGGAGAAGTTGCCTAGAGAGGCTGTGCAGTCTCCATCCTTAGAGGTTTACAAGACCAGATAAAACTCTGAGCAACTTTGTTTGACATCTTACCCTGTTTTGAGCAGGAGTCTGGACTAGAACTGTCCTAAGGTCTCATTCAACCTGAATTATCCTACAATCCTATGATGCACAGTGTCCCGTTTGTGTATGGTGTGTTTGGCATGCATCAGGTACACATGTGCCACACACACATGTCCATGGCAAGGGTGAGCTGCAAGCCTGTGTCCCCTATGAAGGGTGTAGCTGAAGAGAGACAAAGTATCACCCAGACACGGTGGGTGATGGGTGAGGAGCACGCTGTGGCAGGGGAGCAGCTGGGGCAGTAGCTCTGAGCGCCTGTGACAAGCATGCCAGTTTGGCGCGTATCGGTGAGCTCAGCAAGCGTCACAGGCGCTCGAAGCGCACAGTGGGAGCGTGCGCCTGTGCCAGGGAAGCGAACACACGGCCACTGTGGAGAGATGCGTGCACAGAGACCGGGGGGAGAGTGGCGCGTGGGCCGGGGGGAGAGCGGCGTTCGTGTGGGCTTGTTATTCACAACTGGCGGGAGCTAAAAAGCCTCCCATGTACGAGCATCTCCTGTGTGGACTCTGGGGTGGGGGGACGTGACGTAGCGCAGGCGGTTATGAAACCAGCTTGCCCAGTCAGGGTAACTCGTGTACTGCTGTGGGAGGGACAGGAGAGATAAACAATGCAAGACAGGAGGGCAGGGAGAACGGCTTAAAATGCAGCTTCCCGGCATGCCCTGGTGGATTAGTTCAGCATCTCAGCCCAGCTTCTCTTTAATTCTTATGCAAGGGGTTTCTCTGCAAGGGACAAGCCTGTCCTTGCCAGCTGAACACCAGGCACGGGGCACCAATTAACAAAAGACCATCTCACCACCCGTCCCACGCAGCGAAGGGCAAGAGGCAGCTGGGGACTTGTGTTTCCTGTGAGGACTGAGGTTGTAGATTTTCATTTCTGCTTCGCATTGTGCTGTTGCTCAACAGGGACTGTGGGATAGGCTCATCTGAGCCTGCCATGGCCTCCTATTCACTTCTGGGTAGGATTTGAAAGTGCTGATTTGTATCTGTAAAGCTGCATAGGCTGTTTTGGGGAAGCACTGTGGCCCAATAGTCCCCATTCCTACATCTGGATGTCTGGAGGCCAGGGGCACGCGAGTTGGGAATATGCACTGCACTTGGTCTGTCAGAGCCACTGTTTTGAGTGGTAGGCAGTGATATGAAGGTGATGGGTGTTGTGTACCTACCTAGGGAAATGCAACATCCTGGCCATGGCTTCACTGCAGTTGTGGATGCAGAATGGACAGGGAGCTATTCTAGGAACCACTCCTGGTTCGTTTATCTCTTGCAATATCCGCAGCTGTGCAGAGAGGTGACAGGTTAATCTCACAGTGGCAGGTTAAATTCCTCCTTCTACAGCTGACTGCTTCATGATCATGGGCAAGTCACTTTGCCTTGCTGTCAGCCACTTCCATCCCCCTTTGTTCTTTTTCTGGCTGAGAACAAGAAACTGCCCCTTCTCTTGTGACTGCAGCAGCAAGAACAATGGGGCCATGGAAGACCTGCAGGCTCTGGAGGCTTCTACATGGGACAAATCATCAAATAATTACAAGGACTCATGTTTTTCACAAACTGTTCTTGCATCTTAACAGCTGACGATGCATTTTGAGCTCATGAGACCATCTGACCACTGCAGGAGAGCTGTGTCTCAGAACAGGCAGGGAGTATGTAGCTTCTTCTGGCTAGAACAACTCCACCAACTCACCTCCTACCTCTTCTGCATCAACCAGATGCCAGCTGCTCTTGCTCTGACTTCCCTGCACTGACCTCAGATCGCTCTGTCCCATTGGCACATACCAGCTTGCCAAGCACTCCTGGCTCCTTGGGCACTCTAGAGCTCCCAGTCACTTAACCCTGGCACCCTGGGTGCAGCCAGTCACCCTGTGTCTGCAGCTCTCTGCTCCAGAGCTGGTTTTCATCACAGTTCTTCCTCACTTCCCCCACAGCCTCCTGCGGTGCTGGATGGGTCACACAAGTTTCTCTATTCAAGGCAGCCTAGTTGCTAGTGAGCACAACATCGTGTCCTGGAGAGCAAAAGGCACATGGTGTAACCCAGCAGCCTGGAGCTAAAAGATGGCTCTACTTTGCCTACTTTTCATCAGCTCATTCTGTGTCGTAGCAAGTGTTCTGCTATAGGTCTGCATTGCCTGTCATGCGCTCGCACCCACTCTGCAACTGATTCATTATTTTATCCCTGAGAGAAGCATGTGCAGGCTGCAGGTCATGTTATATATATCTTCAAAGCCTTCTCTGGAGTTTCTGTGTCAGCTCGTCCTCCTCTGTTCGATATCCCAGGAGTGGTGCACAGGCCTGCGTCGGGTCCTTGATAGACACGCAGAGTCTGTTGCTGGGTGAGCATCTGATCACCTGTCAGGAGCAATTTCAAGCTCCTTGTTCTCTCAGTCACACAGCTTCTGTAACGAGGCTTTGTACCGTACAGGCCTTCAGCTGACTCTTCCAGTGACTGTAGTGCTGGGACATTCAAACAACTCTATCAATGCACTACAGCCAGGGACCCAAATATCACCAGGCCCCAGGTTTCAAGGAGTGCTATTTCAAATCTGGGGCCAGCACCAAAATAATGCTGCTAATTTCAGAGGCCAAAAAAACTTTTAAAGCTCAAATATCCAGTGTCTCACAGACTATTTCAGGATGGTGTTTGTGTCCATCTTGAATTTCTTTGCAGGCATCAGGGCAGTGAAATCACAGCACTTCACTTTTCTTGTTTCCACGCTGACCTGACTTTGATAGCACATTGCTTGGAGTCTGTGTACTCAGGCTGCCCACAGAGCAGAGGCATCGCCCCCACTAAATGCTTCCTTCTGGAGAGGACATGGCCAAAGATGGTGGCCCACTGACTGCTCTGCTGGTGTTGCTTTCCCCAGGAACTGGAAGAGGCCCAGGATCTGAGGCTCCATGCAGTTTGCAAGCCAGGCTGTCATTATCTAATGTCCTGAGTGGGTATGAAAAGATTGGTTGCCAGAAGAGTTCTCAGGGCATTGCAAACCCTCTACCTGTAAGCCCTCACGCTGACAAGGACATGTTTGAGTGGGGCATTTCTCCACTTCCCTGCAGTTTCACTGACCCTCTCCTGCCGGAGGAGTGTGCTGGCCAGCTGCCTGTGGCAGGGGACAGGCAGCAGCACCCTGCTACAGCCAGAAGTGGTGTGTGCCCCATCAACAGACTGAATAACTGGAAAAAACAGAGCAAATCATATACATTGAGTGTGTGCAACCAGGCAGGGCTGTGAGATGGGGAGGGATAAGTAGGAAGCAAGCTGACAACCAGAAGGACTGGACTCTGAACCAAGGTCATCTCTACCTAACTTCCCTGGGCTGGCACAGCTTTGCAGGCTTCTCCCCAAGAAGAAATCAAAGTGGTCACACATATCTGAACTTCTTTCAGAGTCAGTGGCCACTCTGTGAAAGCCATGGCCTGTCTGTCTGATGGGCTGACCTTTATTGCAGGTTATGGGTGCAGTGTTGGTAGTGGGTGCTGGTCCTCTCAGAGCCTGACTTCCCAAGTAGTTCCAGAGAGTCATGAAGATGATCAAAGAACTGGAGCGCTTCCTCTGTGAGGACAGGCTGAGTTGGGGTTGTTCAGCCTCAGAGAACAGGCTGGAGAGAGAAGACTCCAAGAAGTCCTTATAGCATCCTTCCAGTACTTAAAGGGTACCTACAGGGAAGATGGGGAGGGACTCTTTATCAGGGAGTGTATTGATAGGACGAGGGGTAATGTTTCCAAACTGATAGTAGATTTAGGTTAAATGTTAGGAAGAAATTCTTTACTGTGAGTGGGGTGAGGCACTGGAGCAGGTTGCCCTCAGAGGTTGTGGCTGCTCCCTCCCTGGAAGTGTTCAAGGCCAGGTTGGATGGGGCTTTGAGCAGCCTGGTCTAGTGGGAGGTGTCCCTGGCCATGGCAGGGGCGGTGGAACTAGATGATCTTTAAGGTCCCATCCAAGCCAAACCAATCTATGATTCTATGAAGATAAAACGTTTCCACCCCCGATTCCCAACTCTGACTGACGGGGCTCCAGCCCCAGCCCCGGGCCAGGCCGGGGAGCCGAGCCCCGCAGGGATGCCAGCCCTGCTTTCATCTCTAGATGGTGCTCTGAGGCCGGGCAAGGGCCGGGCCGCTCCGGTTTGTGCCACGCTGCTCATTCTGCACCGCTTCCTGCTGGCGGGAGCACACCGGGGCTGGGGGGGCAGGACCCCCGCCCTGAGGGTCCTAGCAGGAGAAGAAGCCTGTGTAGCCCCTCCAAGTCCTGGCTACCGTCCCAACTCCTCCTGGTGTGACTTCCCCCGGCCGTTGGGTACCGAGCTATGGGCGCTGCGCAGGCAGCCTGCCTGCCCTGCCTCGCCACCCTCCGCTGCCCCCGTTACCTGCCCCGTTACCTGTCTCGACTGCCCCCCGGCCCATGTCTGCAGCTCCCCCGCAGCNCCCTCCCGCCTTCCCGGCCCGAGCGCAGGGCTGGCGCCTGCGGGGTTTTCCAATAGAGCTGCTCCATTAGCGCCCCGCTCTGCTCTCACCACCGGCAATGGCAAAAGTCCCATTGACTTCATGGGGGCAAGAGCAAGCCCTTAATGGCCTAGGAAGGTAAAGCTTTTTTTTTTTTTTTTCCCCTGTTGTTTT
>VYZX01014972.1:225579-265636 GCA_013401335.1 Brachypteracias leptosomus
GGGGGGGGGTGTTGGTTCATTTGTTTTGTTGGGGTTTTTTGTGACATGTAAAACCATGGCCACTTCATATTGCCTGCCCAAAAGCTGGAAGAGACCTCAGGCCCTCCTGCAAAAGCAAACATGCTGAGGAGGCTCTCAATCCTTGCGTCTATGAGATGAGTGAAGGTATCAAATAATATTTGTCCCAGTACAGACAGGACATTGGGTGACAGTTTTAAAGTGACAGAGGGTATATTTAGACTGGACATAAGGATGGAATTTTTTATGATAAGGTTGGTAAGACGCTGGAATGTGTGTCCAGAGCTCTTGTGGATGCCCCATCAGCGGAAGTGCTCCAGGTGAGGTTACATCTCTCTAGTGAGAGATAGAATCATAGAATACCAGGTTGGAAGGAACCTCAAGGATCATCTAGTCCAACCTTTCAAGGTAAAAATACAGTTTAAATGAGATGGCCCAGCACCCTGTCAAGCTGAATCTTAAAAGATGTCCCTGCCCATGGAAGGAGAGTTGGAGTAGATGATCTTTCAAGGTCCCTTCCAACCCTAACCATTCTGTGGTTCTGTGAAAGAAGGGGCTGGTAAAGCTGAAAGCAAGCAAAGGAGGCATTTGGCCATGCAGAGGTCATGAACCTGTGTGCAGCTGCTCTGGCCAGTGCTGTGTGCCCAGCTCTGCTCCTGGGCAAAACCTGGAGGAAACCAAGCTGGTTGAAAATGAATGTGTCTGTTCAGCAGCACAGACATTTTCAACACTATTTCCTGATCACAGATATCCAAACCTATTTTGTCCCCATTTTAAATTATTGTTGTGTTTCTTGAAAGTATTTTTAGTCACAGTGTGTATCAGAATGTTTTGCTGAGCAAGTTTTGGGTGAGTTGAAAGGTGCCAATGATGGTTTCTTTTCAAAAGGGTTGTCCAGAAGTGTCACCAAAAATAAAACATGAAACAAATTTCTCAAGTGTCATTTAAAACAACATTCATCTGAAAGCTGGCAAGGGTGACAGCAGTGTCATTAGTCGTCATGGGGTGGAGGATCTGAACCAGTGCCTGGATCTTATTCATAGGGAAAAAGTCCTTCCTCTCCCAATTATCTTTCTGATATTTAAATAGCTTTCAGTAATGAGTGGAGAAAATTGTTCAGAAGTATGACAGGAAAGAAATAGGGGTTGTGGGCAGATAAACAAAGAAGTGGTGTCTTCTTCCTGAAAAGCAAGCTGCCAGCCCCTTGGGATTAGGGGCAGATCTTGGGGAAGCAGTCCCTCCATCAGATCCTGGAGGGGAAAGAGAAACTGGGGACATTGTGCTCTGGTGTGTAATAGAGGTGTCCTCTCTGGAAAGCACAGGTTAAGAAAGTGTCACCTACCTGAAAGGTGATGTTCCACATATTGTATGCAAAAGCCAAAATAACAGGTGTGTTTACAATTGTGAATAGCTTGGAGAGCTGATTTGCAGACTCCTTAAAAACGTCCAGTCTTCTTTATAGCAAGCAGCATTCCAAGGTAGATTCTCCTGGTTGCTCTTCATGGGCTGCATAAAGGAGTCCCCAGCATGCAGCCAGAGAGGCAGTTGTTGAGATGGATGCTGCTGTTGCATGGCACTTGTGTGTACATCCTTGGGTGTTTATGGGATGAAGTTGTGGTATAGGATGGGTTATGCCCCCATGTGTGGCATGCAGTGTGCAGCGGTACTTGGGCATGAGTACTCTATGATTCAAGTGTGCAGGTACAGAAGTACCTATGCAGAAAGACACACATACTGCTGTGCATCAGCAAAGCCTGTGAGCACACATGCAGCTGGCAGAGACAGAAGAGCACGTTTTGCAGGGAGGAGTGACTGCACCATGCCATCAGATGGGCTCTGTGTGCCCAAGGAACGTGCTGTTTCGACAACATAAGCATGGCTGCCAGAGGAGCGCCTGACAGGCAGAGCTATACCCATCACTTCTGTTCTCCTGCGTTCTGGCTGTTCCTCTCCTTTCCTCTGCTCCCTCCCCTCACCTCCTTTCTCTCCCTTGGGTCCCCCTCAGCTCTCTCCCCCTCTAACAATGCGACAACATTGCCAGCTTTCTCAGAATTTTATTGTGAATGGCAGGAATTTATCTGAGTTTTCCCCAACACATTGGTGTCTTCTCCACCATGATGCCAGATGTGATATGAAAAGGGCCAGCAGGTTCAAACATATGGAGGAAGCTGGGATCCCAGCATGGCTACATGATGCTTGTTCCCTTAACAGTATTGCAACTTTTCCCCATTTTTCCCCCCAAGAGCCTCACCAGCTGAAGCAAGGGGTGGCAGTGCTGGCCTGTGTGCTGCCTCAACCACCCTAGCTGTGCATGCCCAAGGCCCTCATCCACCTCAGCTGCCTCATCCCTGCAGGGCTTCTCTGGGCACTTGCTCCATGGAGATGAGCCTCCCAAAAGCTAACAGGCCTTGGGCACTTCATCCCCACCAAGCACTGCCATCTGCCTTGAAAGGATGCTGTATCTCAATGGAGGGCAGGGGCAGCCGTGGGTTCCACCTCTCCTGAAGGCCAAGTCTGTCCTGGATGCCCGTGTCCTCACATATGAGTCCTTCTCTCTCGGTCCATTAGTTTGTTTCCACTGCCATGGCCAGTGGCAGGCACCCGGCTCTGAAAGCTGTATTAAAAGCCAGGTCAATACCAGCCCCTGCTTATCCCCTCTGGGGAAAATAAATAAATAATAAAAGGAGGGAGGGACTTCATTAATCAGCAATGGGAAGGAGAGGTGGGACAGGGACATAACATGGAAAAATGGGGCTGAATGTCGAGTCACACGTGAGAAAAGACAGGAGGCCCTGGGATCCATGAGCTCCTGTCCCCAATGTACCTGATGGGAGGAGAGGGATGCATCAGGAGTGATGCTTTTCCTTTCCCCCACCTCTCCTGATGCTCTTTGGTTGTCACTTGTCTTCTCGTCTCTCATGCTTCCACCAGCTCCTCTTCCACTCTTGGCAAGGCTTCCCAAAGGAGATCACTGCTTGAGTGCAGAGCAAACCCATGCAGAGCAAACCCATTCAGAGCAGCTGTTCCCTCACAGAACCTACATGCTGAGAAGAGAATGGCCACATTTGGGTCTAGACCCATTTTGTTGGTCTAACCCTTCTCTTTCTCAAATGCGGTCCTGTGTTACCTCACTTTCTCTTCTTTTTCCCTTCCTCCTCCTCCGCATGCCTGCTGTGCCTGCTTCTTCCTCTCACTCCTGCTATTTCCTTCCTTCCCCTTCTGCTTCTTCCCCATTTCCTATTGCTTCTTGAACCAATTCCAAATTGATACTGTGATGCTGTATTTCTGCTCTGTAGATCAAGAGCTGAGACATCATTTCTTCAGCCGTTCCCCCCATAGCACAACTGTTGGGTGCCCAGAGCAGCTTCCTGAGCTACCCGTTTGTCTTTCTGTCCTCATATCACCTACAGTTTTGAAGGAGTGATTCTGCTACTCCTAAAGGAAGAGGCTCACCAGGTTTTTGCTTCTTTGTGAAATGACAGCAAAGTGATGTTACAGGTCTAGCTCTGATTGATGCCCTCCCTCATTTCCACTAGTTCTTACTTGCCTCTAGCTAAAAAAACAGGCTTTGGGATTTTTTGTAATTTTTTTTTTTTGAGCCTTACATCAGATGTAATGTCTTGCACATCTCTGCCTCTTCATCAGTCATATCTTGAACCCTTCCCTGGGCAAGACTCTTGTTATCTCCAAAACAAGTGGGATTGTTTGACCCATCCTACTGGTAGTTTTAATGCAAATGCTTCCCTCCATACATATATTTTGTATTATCTTCTCCCCACACAAATTCTCTGAGCCTCTTATTGCAGGTCTTACCAGAGAGACCCACAACAAGGGAGCCCTTGTGGTAGAGCTTCCAGGCACCAACACCATACAAACAGCAAACACCAGCACCAGTAACTCTTGTCACTCTCTGTACCAGGCTGCAGGCCTTAGGCTCTCTCCTTTGCTTCCAAACCTCCCCCTGGGATATTAGACTTTATTAAAAATAAATAGTTACAAATTCAGTTTTACAGCTGATGGCAGCAGGGAGAAGAAAGGAGGAGGTGAAAGGAGCAAGTCAAGGGTCTGCTGTCCAGTCAGGTCACTTGTCTGTCATCCTGGCCATGCTGTGCCAGGGAGCAGTCTGAGTGTGCAAGCACAGGGCCCTGCCTCCTCTGCCAGGCATCTCAGGAGAGGAACAGGACGTGTTTTTCAAGAGGACTGGGAGACTGGGTCTGAGTCCGTGGAGCCGAGCTGCTTCTGGAGGTGACAGATGCCAATCCAAGGAGAGTGCAGAGTAGGCTACATAGAGTGTCCTTGTCTCCTAGCTTGGCACTTGCAGTGGAAGAATATGGATTTCAATTCTCATTCTGTTTTATATACAAGAGAGTCATGTGCAACAAGCAATAAACATGCAAGTAAACCCCTTCCTTGAGATCCTTCCCCACTCCCTCCAGGAGTTCTAAACTCTCCCATACATCCTCATCTGGACAGTGCTCAGGTAGTGCTCCTCTCCTAGTGAAGGTCATGACTCTTATCAGCTATGGGGCCTACCCACATCAAGAGGGGACAGAAAGTCTGCTGATGCCTCAGCAGCAGAAACACTTGCTGTGGGTCCCAGCCTGTTCATTGAGGGCAAGGACTCCTATCACCTCTCCAGAGATGAGAAACCAGGCATCCTGCTCTGCTGTCTCCAGGCAGTGTGTCCTAGCACAAGCTGCACACATAGGAAGAGTAGTGTATCCTCACTTCTCTTCAAGACAATATGACTTAATGGGAACGGGAGTATATCAGAGCAGCTCCAGGCCTTGATGTACTCAGGAGCTGAGAGGAAGTCACGGGAGGTGGGCGAGGGACTTATCCAGCTATGTATGGGTACAGGACAGAGGAGAAGACAGTGGGTAACAGGTGTGGACCGGGGAGGCTGGAGGAGTTAGATGGCCGACTCCCTGCGGTATGAGATTGTATCCAGGGGCAGAGTTGCCTGAAGCCGCTCCAGGTCCAGGTGGCTTCCAAAATCCATCATCTGGATGACTCCTCCCTCCTCTTTGGTGCTGCCCCCTAGCACCACACCCACTTCATCATCATCTTCGTCTTCATCTTGACTGACAAGAGCCAGCTCATTCTCATAGCAGAAGGCACTGGGAGGTGGGGGAGAAGGTAGAATAGTCATCTTGCTTTCTTGTAGCTCCCGGGCTGAGCAGCAAGGTGTGCCAGCTACCTCGTAGGTCTTGTGAAAGCGTGAATAATCCACTTTGTAGTGGTTCTTCTCTTCAAACACAACTGGTTCAAAACGATGACCCCAAAGGATTTCACTAGCGAGGTAAGAGCTTCGTGCCTGTGTGGTCATGGCTGTGGCTTCCACCATTCCCTCCAGGATAACAACAATCTCAAAGTTCTCCGTTTCTAGTTCCTCCTTGCCAATCCCATAGAGTGGGCTCTCCTCATCAATCTCATGAACAATAATAATGGGTGAGACCAAAAATATACGATCAAGACCCACATCATAACCCACATTTAGGTCCCGCTGGTCGAGGGGGAGGTATTCCCCTTCCTCTGTCATGTAGGGCTTGATGAGCTGGGCTCGGACATGGGCCTCCACGATGTGGCTCCTCCTCAGGTTGCCCACCCGCCACATGAGGCACAGTTTGCCATCCCTCACAGAGATGACCGCATGGTGACTGAAGAGGAGGGTCTGAGCCCGCTTCTTGGGCCTTGCCATCTTGGCCATGATAGTGCCAATCATGAAAGAGTCAATAACGCAGCCCACAATGGACTGGACCACAACTGCCATGATAGCCAGCGGGCACTCCTCAGTCACACAGCGGAAGCCATACCCAATGGTTGTCTGTGTCTCCACTGAGAAAAGAAAAGCCCCTAGGAAGCTGTTCACGTGCATGATGCAGGGCTTAAGGAGAGAGGGACCACCTCCCACTGCTGGCGCATTGAGGTCGCCATGGAAGAAAGCGATGCACCAGAAGAGGAAGCCAAAGAAGAGCCAGGAGACCAGGAAGGCAGCGGAGAAGATCATAAGCATGTACCGCCAGCGTGTGTCCACACAGGTGGTGAAGATGTCAGCCATGTAACGCTGAGACTTGTTGCTCAGGTTGGCAAAGTAGACGTTGCACTGGCCATTCTTCTTCACAAAACGGTTGCGGTGCTTCCGCCGGGGGGCATGGCCCTTCCCGTTCCGGCTGTGCCCGTTCATGCTGCCCAGCGCAGAGACTTTGTGTCCATCCTCTTCAGTCGAGACAATGCTGTACCTGCAAGAGAAGAAACAGACATTTCCAGTAGAAATACATGAAGAATAACAGCAACCACTGAGACAGTGAGGGTGGGAGACGTGGGTGGCTCACAGGATTATGGTACCACGGTGTTGAATATCGCTACAGCACATTTCCCTGGTTATTGCCACCCTGACCGCACTGGTGGAGCTCAGCTGCAATATTTGCCTAGTCTTGCTGCCAGGAGGTTGTATCTAGCAACATTCTGACAGGGCAGCCAAGCAGGAGAAGCTTGTAGTACTGTGCTACCTTCCAGTCTTTGTGGTGAAGATAGATCCAAAGCTTCGAAACCTGGCAGTAGCTGGGACAGCTGGGAAGCCTGGGAGCAAGCACCCAGTTTGGCCGCATTTTGGCCCTGACATATAAGGCTGGGAGTTTCTATTTTCTCCTCCGCTTTCCTCACTGATTTCATGGTGAATTGGTGACAATGTTTATACGCTTCTTGTGCTCAGGACAATTCTGTTGCCACAGTAACGCATATGGCTCCCAGCATCCTCCATCCAAAGCCAAAGGTGTAATTTGGAGATCAACAGCCAAAGAGCTGGCAGTTTCCCTGGCAGAAGCTCTACACACACTTTCTGGGAGACAATTGCCCCTCCAGCTTTCCTCCCTCGCAGGTGGCACTGCCACTGTACCTCATGTGTGGCTAGGACAGTTACAGGTGCTCCTTAAAGATGTGATGGCAGAAGTTGCTGTCTTCACTGAGGAAATCAAGAGAGTGCACAGACCCACCAAGACTACTCTGTCCTCATGACCACCAAGCCACAGTCTTCCAGGACCCCTCAGGCTTGCAGTGTCTCCCTCCCACTCTCTAGTGTTGACATGTCAGCACAGGCTTTGTGACCCCCACCCCCCTCTCAGGGCAAGGGAAGCACTGGTGGCTGGACTTGTGATTCCTGGAGACACGGGGCTTCTGTAGTACTTCTGGAATCTGTAATTTCTGATCCAGCACCATGCAGCCCTTTGCTTCTCCTCCACATTACTCCTCTGAGTATGGAATCTTTTGGACTGGAGAAGGAGAGAGGAGCCATACCTTGGAGCAGGAAAGCCACTGGCAGGTAACTTGAGAAGAATATACTGAAAGGCAGGCTGAAGTTAGGGCCTGAGGAGCCGGTTGAGGAAGACCAGGCCACCTGGGGCAGCAGCAGTCCTTGAGAGGAGAGTTACTCACCGGTTGACTCGGACGCTGCCCATGGCTCGCTGTATCATCAGGTGTCAGGGGGCCCCGGGAGCTGGGAGGACACAGGATCTCATGCAGCAGCACTCACATGGGACCAGGCAGCTCCTGGCTTCACCTCTGGTGAGCTGGGACCCGCTCTGCCATTGTGATTGCTCCTGGGCACACACCTTGCAGAGAAGGATGAAGCAAAACCCAGTCAGAGCCTCCCCTGACAGCACCCATCCCAGGGTGAGGGGCACAGGGCTCCTGGCCTTTTGCTCAAGAGGAATCTGGAGGCATCCACAGGCCTCCACACCACAGCCTGGCTTGGGCAGGTGAGGGACTGACAGTCACAGCCCATAGCCCCCATGCTCCCTGGCATCTACTGCTGGGAGAGGTGCAGGGCCATCTGGTCACTGCTTTCCAGACCAAGGGCACAACGGCTGAGCAGCTTGCAGGGCCCTTGCCCTGAGCCATTATATTAATATCATAGCTTACACTAGGACGAGAGCTCAGCCAGGCTAAATACCTTGCACACAAGGACTAACGAAGCAGGGACATGCACAGCAGCCCTCAGGGCTCCAGCCTGACCCAGAGGAGATTTGTTTCCGGGGGATGCAGAAAATCCCCCCTGTTTCAAAGAGAAGAAGAGCAATGGGTAAAGCCAAAAAAGGAGAACTGATGGAAAGGAAGAGCTTAGGAGTAGCTGAGGAGAAGCCAGTTAGAGCAAACAGACCTTGTGACATGCCCTGTGTACAGCTTCCAAGGAGCAGCTTAGCAGCAGAGCCCTGGGGAGGATGTCCAGCAGATGTATGTCCCGACCCAGTCCTCCCCAAACTGAAGAACAGGGAAACCGAAGACGCCCAAGAAGACCTATCCCGCCTGCCCAGAGCGGCTGGGAAATGAACTGCAGTGAGGGGGTAATGACTCACAGATTAGGGAGGGCTTTGTACACCCATGCTAATCCTGCACTGTAACCTTTGGATTACAGCAGCTGGTGTGGAGCGCAGGGCGCAGACAAAGCCAGCTAGTTTGCTTCCTCCCAGCCTTGCTGATGAGCAACCGGTGGTTGCCATATCTGGGACAAATCCAAGGATTTTTGAGTCAAATCCAAGGTTTAGAGCTGCTTGCAAGTGGTCATACACAGACAGGCGAGAGGAACAGCAAGTGATGTTGTCTGGCACAGAAAAGTTGGTGAGAACCATCTTTGACTCATCATCAGTGTTGCAGAATGAGGCTTCATGTGGCTAAGGGTGACCACCAGCTTTCCCTAGTTAGGAGCATAGACTTCAAAGACAGAAGTAAAGAGCTGCAGACACCACCTCTGATGTGCAAGCACTACTGTTGCCATGTCTGGGATGAAGATGAACCAGCAGTTTCTCCTCCAGAGACAAAGGATACTGAGGCGGTTTAAGCTCTGTGGCCACACAAACATGGCTATTCGGACCAAGGATATTATGGGACCAGGAGAAGACAGCAATTTGTAATCCACAACTCACCATATTGAGGTAAAAGTGAACAGCTGCCCCAAAATTCCCATCACAAAAAAGCACTTTGGCACTGAACTCTGCCAGCATCCACCCCCTCACCGCCCTGCAGCATCCAAGTCCTCAAGGAGGGTCGTTTTGCCCAGATACAGGAAGTTCTGTTCTGCAGCTGGGTAAATCTACAGCAGAAACTGGGCTGGGCAACCTAAATTCATCAGAAATGTTGAGAGATGACCAGGTGATGAATAAAGGTCACTTCATGCCCACAGATGGTCCTGCTAGGATAAAGCTAAGACGTATGTTCAGTGATTAAATAGTGAGTTTGTACTGCAGGGTTCCACAGGTCTTTAGGAGATGACAAAGTCAGGCAATTTAGGTATACCCCTCCACACCAGCTCCAGCCAGGAGGGGAAAGGCATCCTCTCCAACCAGTGCCTTCCTTGGCCAGCCTGGGTAAGCCAAGCTCGTCCTCAGCCAGCACCAACACTGATACCAGAGGAAAGGCAGTGCCACAGCTCACCCTTATGGATCCTGCACAACGTCCTAAAGATTTCTGACCACCACCACCTGTCTTTCCCCAGCTGCAGGAACAGGTGCACAATTTCTAGAGACTTTGGGTTTCTGGCCCAGGCAATGGTCAGCTCTAAAAGAAGAGGAAGAAGGACCTAAGGAGCGTCTGCTCACTGAAACTGCATGCAGTGGCACCTGGACCACTGCTCCTCACCTTCCCCACCTCACTGAGAAGCGTCAAAGGAAGCAGATGAAATACAAGGGCTTTGCTCATCTCTGAAAACAGCTACAGGAAGGAATGGGCACACTGTTGAAGAGTACCACATCCCATGCTGCTGTTCTTCCTCCTGGCTCCCACACAAGAGCTCAAATCAGCCAGGGCTGTGGCACAGCCTCTTGCAGAGAGCCCACCATGGCTGGACCTTGCAGCTGAGAGCCTGAGATGTTTGCTGTGGCTCTGCAGAGCCAGAACAGAGCATCAGCAGCTAAAACTACATCACTACCCGCAATTTGCACTTAATCACAAGAAAAGTATTTACATGGAGATTAAAGGCTACACACACATTCAAGCACATGAGAGTAAATGGTTTTACTATAGGCTGTAGTGGGAGACTCGTGGTCTCAGTCCATACACTGATCTGTAGGACCTGCACGGAATTGAGTTCATAGCTCTTTTTCTGCTTCAACTTCAGAAATTTTGCCTGTAGATTTAAGGACCTCAGCAACAAAATACAGTGACTTTGCTTCAGAGCTGAGCTGTCTGATAGACCAGTTTGTGCCCATTATTATCTTATTGAGGCTTTGCAAGGCAAAGTCTATGTTGTGCTTCACTGCCCCCAGGTTGGTTGTTTGGCCTGCTCTCAGGTTGTCATTCTCTGCTTTGGAGCTCTCCAGCTCTCCCTGGAGAACAAAGATCTCCTGCTTCAGCTTCTCCACTTTGCCTTCTGCCTCCAGAGCCCACTGGGTCATTAGCTGAAGACTCCACTCAGTTTGCTGGATGAAGGACTGTATCTTTTGGACTTCCCTCTCCTCTTCAGCCAGCTGCCTCTGCAGCCTTCGCCTCACACAATCCTGGCTCCTGACCACCCTCCTGAGCATGGCATTCTCCTTCTTGAGCATGTCATTGGTCAGCTGCAGAGAAGGGAACTCTCTGTCCCTGATGGCCTCCTCAGGCGGCCTGTAGGGCTCTGCTCCCCTGGTATGCTCTGGGTCCCCCAGAAAAGGGTCACTGGCATGGGCACATGGGTCAAAGACATCTATCCCCAAGTGCTTGCCCATGCTACACTGGAAAGAGTCATAGGAGCCATGCGGTGCCATACTAGCAGTTTGGAGAACATGTGACCTTTGATGCACAGGAAGGTGATAGGTCCAGCTGTGGTCCTCATCTTTGGACAAGCTGTCAGGCATTTTTGTGTCTTTGTAAAATGGTTCCAGAAACTCTTCAGCTTCCTCCTCAAGTGCCAGTGCATGCTCAGCCAATGTCTTAGCATATATTCTATTTTTCACTTTGTCTTTCACCATGTAAGAGTGCCTGGGATTTAGGGAAAATGGGATGGATTCTCCCAGGTCCTCTACCTGACTGTTACCCGAGCAGTTATAGCTCTTGCACTGGGTTGGAGGAAGCACAGAGTGACAGGGGTAGCTGAATTCATCACCTTTGTCATCTTCATCATCTTCATCACCATCATCATCATCTTCCAAGCCTGGATATCCTAGGCAGACTCTCTCCATTGCCCCAGAGATGCCAAGCAGACATGACATTTTTCAGGATGCTTTGGCCTGCAGCAAGCGGAAGTATCCAAATTATCCTCCTGGAGCCCAGGTCACGAAGGTAGGTGGCACGGACAAGGAGTATGTCAACTTCTGCAGCCTCAGCAACACATGGCAGAAGAGACAGTCACTGAAATCCCTCAATTTAGGTCACCGGGGTATTCAAGAGGAAGTGGAGAGGAGGACCAGACATCTGTGTCTTTGCTATGGAGAGAACAGGAATCACCAAGGTCTGTGATGTCATCGTGTGACTTCACTTCCTGCTGTGGTGTATGACGAGGGGGGGAGAATCAGGGAATCATAGAACGTAGAATGACTTGGGTTGGAAGGAACCTTTAAAGGTCATCTAATCCAACCCCACAACCTGCACTGAGCAAGTTCTAATCTTACTAGATCAGGTTGCTCAGACCCCCATCCAACCTCACCTTGAATATTTCCAGGGATGGGGCTTCTACCACCTCTCTGGGCAACCTGTGCCAGTGTTTCGCCACCCTCAGTGTAGAAAATGTCTTCCTTATATCTAGTCTAAATCTACCCTCTTTTAGTTCAAAACCATTATCCCTTGTTCTATTGCACCAGGCCCTGCAAAAACATTGTCCCCATCTTCTTATAGACCTCCTGTAAGTGCTGAAAGGCAACAATAAGGTCTCCTCAGAGCCTTCTTCAGGCTGAACAACTCCAACTCTCTCAGCCTTTCTTCATAGGAGAGGTGTTCCAATTCTCTGATCAATTTTGTGGCCCTTCTCTGGACCTACTCCAACAGGTTCATGTCTCTGTGCTGAGAGCTCTGGTGCTGATCACAGCGCTGAAGAACCCATCAACTGCAAAAGTGCTTTTTTGGCAGTGGAAGGATAAGCTGAACCCTCATGACCACAGAATCGACCCCAGCCTTGATGTTGCTGGCAGACAGAGGAGCTCATGGAGCTACCTGAGACCTCCAGCATGCAGGGGAGGACAGGAACCAGCCAGACCCAGGCAGGCAGTGGGGAACAACCCTACCCCACAAGCTACTGAGACATCTCCAGCAGTAAGATCAAGCCACTGGTGTTTTGTTGCCAGGAGTTACCCTGGACAGAGGCAGGAGACATCACCAGTGCTTTGGCCAGAGACATCGCACCATGGTGCTGCCTATCTGATTCATCCCCTGCTGCCAGCTGGCACAGGGAAGCGTTAGTAATACCAGGCGCCACAAACTCGGAGAGGCATGAGCCAGGAGACAAACGAAAATAAACCCACTTACCACTTCCACCCCAACACACCCCCACAGTGCCTGGTGCCACCATGGGAAAGACAGACAGGCAAGCAAGAAGCTCTGAGCTGGGGCCTGCCATTGCCTTGGGCCAATGGTTGCATTAGCCCCTGCTACGTGCCACACTGAGTGGTGAGGTAGCCACCATTCCTCCTTAGCAGCTGGTGGCCCAGGGCCACCACTGACATCCCTGCCTGCAGAATGGATGGCACCAGCTCAGAAAGGCCAGGGGCCATACCAGGAACCTGAACCCAATTCAAACTCAGTTCAAATGGCTCAAAGTGCCAACAAATGATCACTTCAGATGGTCCTGTTGCTCCTTGGAAACCTGAAACACAAATGGGATGAAGGGGGAAGACTCAGAGACGCCTTCAGCACAAGCACAAGCTTGTCACACGGCCAAGGGGGAGGAAAGCCTGGCCAAGGACAGAGATGCAAATCCTGGAGCATGCCCGAGAACCTTTCTTGGAGCTTGCTCTGCCTCCTGGGACCCACTTGTGGAGGGGGAAGCCATAGGGTCAGTGGTGACTTCTGGGGAGTGGGATGAGACCACGCTGGTGGATGCAGCATGGGGCACCCTGGGAGATGCTAGGCAGAAGAATGTCATCTGGAGAAATGCCTCTCCATCTCTCTGCTGCCCTGTCCCTAGCATACATGAACACCCACATATTTCGTGGCCTGAGGAAGCCCTCCAGCACTTTGGGAAGCTGCTGCAGCATGGGCATTGCAGCAGCTGTCTTGCAGCACTGGAGCTGTCAGCCAGGTGGGCCTCAAGGGGCCAACAGCTGCCTCCAGCCCTGCAGCCTGGACTGCCCTCCTCAACCACTTTCCCCCTGTTGCACTCTAGATTGAGCAATGCCAGGGACACCACCGCTGTGCTGCAGTCGTCCCAGCTTCCCAGGTGACACCGTGCTCCAGCAGCACCAGCCTTTGCACCAGCCCACACTGCCACCCCGGCGCTGCTTTGACCCCGAGCAGACGCGTGGGCCTGGGCTGCTGCCCTCGCTTTCTGCGGGATCTGCGGGCTAATGATGTCATGGTGCGTGGCACTGATGCAATGCCTCTATCGCTCCATCCCCGGTCCATGCTGCAGCACCTCGCATGTCCCAGGCCTTCTCCAGCCCCTGCTAGAGCAGATCATATCTTGTCAATTCTTCCTTAGATTTGCAGTGGAAGAGTCTCATGAAACAGAACAGAAAAGTCCACGCTGAAACACTCCCCCACTTGTCTTTTTATAACAACCGTATCTGGTGCTCTGGGATGTACACCGTGAACGATGATGATGGAAAAATCCCAGGGTATTTTTACACCCTTAGTCTTCGCTTTATCTGGAGCCGTCTGGCAAATGCTTCCCTCCTGTCTGTGGTCAATGCCGCAGCCGCTGGTTGCGCTGTGCTTCATGCCTTATTCCTCTTACCAGCTGCAAAGCACCATCTGGTTTTGAGATCGACACCCATAGACCCATCCTGCTGGTTTGGGGACAGTGACAGCATGGCAGATGTCTTCTCACTTCTTGGGGAGTCATGGTGGAAACACCCACAGGAGAACAAGGACCCCTTTGGCTTTTTGCAGAACCTCACAAACCCATGCCATTCAGTTTGTCCTCTCCATCTTCACTGTAACTCCATCTCTTCTCCTCTTCCTCACAAATGTTTCCAGGGTTCATGCCATGGCTTCTAGGACATCTTGGAGATGTGGGGCTGCCTTGCCACAGGAAACGATGGCCAGGCTCTCGCTCCTCCGTGCCGTGGGGCTGGGTGTTAGGTGCTGGGTGCTGGGTGCTGAGTGCTGGGCACTGCACGAGCACACGCGAAGGCACAGTCACCGTGCGGGAGAGTTTTACCATATTAAAAAGGCAAGTGACATATGGAAGGTGAGGGGAGGAAGCTGTAATCAACTCTATACCATTTTTATATACACACTTCTGCCTTTTCGTTCAATAATTTATAAATAGATCAAGTAAGTGCCAACAGTCCCCATCTGCCCCGCAAGGCATGATCCGCTGACCAGTTTCTTTCTCCAGAAGAGGATTTTATTAATGTGCCCCTGCCCAGTTTATATTTTGGGGTGGAGTGAGAAAAGGGACATTTTCCCACCCCGCCTTTGTGAATCTCTGGAGCCTGGGGATGGGTAATATGAAAACAAAACAAAATGATTTGAAGTTAAACCATCTCAGTGTGTGACTCAGAGCTATTCATAGCTCCCTGAAGCCAGCTGCAGCAACGGAGCCAGAAGGATTCTGCCCGTATTATTATTCCAATTACCATCTGAATTAAAAGTTTGAGCAGTGATCAGCCCACATACTGATGGGAGGGGGAGAGAAGAAAACGAAGAGAGAAGGAGAGAAAGAGAGAGAGGGAGAAAAAATAGATAAAAATGGGATCCACACAAAGGTCCCCAGGATGACAAAGTCAGGAAGAGGCATGGAAAGGTGACAGCATCACCCTCTGCCTGCCCCCACACCGCCTCGGTGATCCCTGCTCTTGCTGCACTTTCCGGGCAGTGGTGCTGCAAAAGTGGCCGCCTGCCCCCCGGGATCCCCGCCAAGGCGGGGGGAACCTCACAGTGGGGGTGGTGGGACTGGCACAGGCACTCACCCACTCTCCTTGGGCCAAAACAGGTCTGGGGGGACAAGAGGCAAGGGCTAGGGGGCAGCTGAGCAGGAGCATAAGGAGAGGATGCTGCTGGGGCAGTGGCTGGGGAGAAGTCCCTTCTTTTTCTTGACAAGTGATGTAGGTGGGAGTTACTCTTTGTGAACAGCATCACAAGGAAAATTAAATGCTCCGAAAACCCCTGGCCTTCCCTGGGTGGTATTCACGACCAAAAAGGAGCCAGGCCTTTGTGGCAGCCAGGGTGCAGGCCACATCCCACCTGCTCCTGAGGAGTTGTTTGGGCTGACATACACATCAATGACCGTTCTGACAAAACTCTGGGCTGGACTCCAGTGGGTTGGTGCAAAACCCACAAGACCTGAAAAACCAAAGGTACTGGAGTGTCCCTGAGGTCCCCACATTCTAGGCAGCTGCAGTGCACTCAGGCCACTTCCTCCAGCTTCCCAGCACCACTGCACCGGTGAGAAGGACATCTCCCCTAACTCCCCCATCCAGGAGCTCCCTTCACTGAGCATCCTGCCCTGCAGGAGCCTTGCCAAAAGGCTGTCCCCAGCAGTGCCCCTGTGCCTCAGCATCTCTCCAGCACAAAGCCACTCCTGAGCCCATGCCAACCTGTCCAGGAGTGCTGCCCATGCAGGGCCTCTTGATAGCTTTTGGCTAGTTGGGGACGAGGATTGTTATCGGTACACAGGAAAAGGAGGGCAAGGGTGGCTCACATCATCTGCCTGCCCACTACAGCTGCTCTCCTGACAGGGCAGGGATGGGCTACCAGTGCCTCTGCAAAGCACCCAGCAGCGCAAGTGCTGCAAATGGGTTATGAACAATGATAACAACAGAAACAGCAGCAAAGGGTGAGCAATACCCAGGGCAAAGGTGCTGAGTTTCCAGCCTGGGCTGGTCTCTCAGCACTAACCCATCAGTAATAGAAAAAAAATGACTTCCCCCCCCAAACCATTGTCACTGCTCTAACAAGGAGCCCAGTCTAGAGCCACGAGCTTCCTGGGAGGGTCCCAGCTTCTCTCCTTTCAGCCATACTTGCGAGGCACCAGAAACAGAGCTCAGGGAGCATCCCAGGTAAGTTGCAAAGACTGCTGGCTTGTGCTGCCACAGCTTGCTCGATCTGATTAAACAAATGCACCTGAAAGGCCTCAAGCCTAAGTGCTGCCTGATACCTGTAGTGTGGAGGACCTTCCCTGCCTCCTTCCTCTGCCCCCCTGGCTCCCTAATGTGGAAGGGGCTGCTAGCGCAAAGGGGCTCAGGTGCAGGGGGAAAGGGGTGCAAATTGGGACACAGCAGCCCCATCTGCACGCTGCTACACCTGCAGTATCCCCCCTGCCATCGTTATGAGTTGCTGTTGTACCCCTGCTCCTCCAGGCTGCTACACTGGCTCCTGCTGGCACCCTCCCTGCTCACCTGCCTCCTGCCTACTGGCACTCGGTGCTGTCTGCAGTTCCTGCCTGGTCCTTCCACTCAGACACGAGGCTCACTCTTGGTGGTGGAAACGATGGGGGCAGGAGAGGAGAGGACTTCTGGGGCCGCTGGATCTAGTCCTGTGGCAGGCACCGCCTCTTCGTAATGCCATTGAGTTTTTTGGAAGGATGAAGCACTTGCCTGTCTGGCCTCTGGGATCCCCAGTACCCTTCAGCCGCCACCTCACCGTGCTGCTGGCGGGGCCAATCTATACAGCTCTCGTGGGGCTACAGGGTTGCTTTACCCTCCTCTATAGTGGAGTCACTTTTGGCATCCTCTTTCTACAAGTCTCTTTATGGCTGTCCCCTCTTTATGGGTACCTAAGCAGGCACCCATGGCCTGGCACAGAAAGGGAGCAAGGGAGAGGAGAGGGCAGAGCAAAGATGAAGGCAGGGGAAGGGAGAACAGGCAATGGAGAGGCAGGTGGGACAAGGCTGGCAGCTCATCCCACCAGCACTCGTGCTGCTTGCTGGGGTGGGTGGGAGGGAGGCAGAAGAGGTGTCAGGGTCTTTTCTCTGAGCCTTTCGCAGGGCACAGAGTGGGGGACGCTGCCTCCCTCGTTTTCGCTCAGCACCAGGCTCCCTCTGAAGTGTTTCGGGAGAAATGTTGCCATAGAAATAAACCAGCTGTCCAGATTGCGAGGGGCAGGCCTGCCGCCATGGTGGCAGGGGCTCACACTGCCCCAGGCAGGATGGCTGCAGGAGTATCTTCTGGGCTGGAGGTTTCCTTGTGCTCCACCCTCTGCTCCCCCATCTCCAGTGAGAGCAGCGGCAGTGCTGCTGTGCCAGGGTCACGGATGCCATCCCCTGGTGGCATCTCCTTCCCAAGTGCCCTGGTGACTGAATGCCAAAACTGCCCCAGCAGGCAAGCTGCCTGACACCAGGCTCCCACGGGGACAGGCATGGAGGTGCACAGGTCTCGGGAGCAGTTGGGACAGGATCACACTGCAGTTGACTCCTATCCCTCATCTGCCTGGGGCCACAGCACCACCTTCACTACTGCAGAACCAGCCTGAGATGTCTGGGGCCAAGAACCAGCTCAAAGGTGGCCCCTGCCTGCCCGAGCTCCCCACTGCTGGAGGATCAACATCTTTCTGGAGGAGGGTCTTCAAGACAGACCATCCCCAGTAAAGCCACCTTGTTTGGGGAGGAAAACCAGTGCCAGTGCCTCCAAGGGCTCCACGTGAGGCCCCTCCGCCCTGACAAGGGTCACAGGAGCAGCACCGTCGAGGAACCAGACTGGAGCCCAACGTGGTTTTGCAGGGCTGGAGGCAGGCGCAGACACTTCGCTCCGTCCTCACCATTCATGGAAAAACGAGCTCCAGCGGGAGGCTGGGGAGCTGTGCCTGCCAGTAGGGGATCGATTGCTAAGACACGAGCATCCATCTATTGATCCCCGGCCACACTGCCGGGTTAAGTCAACCCAGCACGATAACAAGACAGGACAGTGGGAACTTGCTGAGGGCAGATTGCCATTAACTGCTCTGCTCTGTGTCTGCACTGAAGTCAGCACATGGCGGGTGCAGGTATCCATCACTGTGTCCTTCTGCCCCTTGCTGGCACCCTCCTGCTGGTGATACCACCCCAGGAATGCAGCTGCTCCCAGGGTTGTGGCTGGTGGCTGAGCTCTTGGTGTCAGAGCAGCTGGAGGGGCCAGCGGGGACCTGTCCTGCCAGGTCACTCCGTCCTTTCCCAGCCACTTCCTTGCTTCCCAGCTTTCCTTGCAAACCATTGCAGGGGGACGGACCGCTGCCAGCCCCCTGCCAGCACCTCACGTTGTGGAGCTCAGTGTTGGCACCCAAGGAGAGGGAGAGATGAAAGAGGAGAAAGGGGGAAGAGAGGAAGCCCCATGGCCCTCAGGACCAGCCCTGTCCATGGCCATCCTCACCATCTCTTCTCTTCCCTACTGCCTCCTGTCCCCATCAGACTCACGTTTCCCTCCTAAGGCACATATTTCCCCTGTACTTATTATTGTTGTCAGTGGCTACAAACAAGGGTGGCCACATGTCAGGGTGACTCAGGCATTGATGAGTGCTGATGGCAAATGGAGAGGGGGCATGTCCCCATGTCTTCAGCAAGATGTGCTCCCCATGCACCCCTCCATCCCCTCTGGGGCTCCAAGTGACCCCAAGCTCCAGGTCCCTCTCCACACCTCCCACCTCCCACAGATGCACCCTCTCGAAAAGCTGAGGTGGGCACAAAGCAGGGGTCGAGGGTAGTCTTGGAGCCATGTCACCTCCACCACGCACTCTCTGCATACACTGTCACCGTCTGCCCTTCACAGCACACTGTCCAAAGGAAGGAAAGGGAGAAGGGAAAGGCCTTGGAGCCGCCGTTCGCTTTGCCATGCATGGAGCCAGGACTGGGTGGTGGTCACTAGAGACTCCAGGATCTTGGCAGAGAGATTTGGTTGTCTCCAACTGAATTGCCCAGGAGGGAGGGCATCAGGGGCTGAAGGTGGCACCAAGGATGTCCAAGGTGGCCTGCCTGCACTATCCAAACCTGCCTGCCCGCTCCCACCCCAAGAAAGGATGCCAGCCTTGACAGCAAAGAGCAAAGGCATAGTTTCTCTGGCATCTCACTCATGGCTTCCCCCTGAGGTCCTTCACCCAAGCCCACTATCCAGAAGACCATATGCACTGTGCCTATCTAGGGGATGTTGTACCACCACTGCCAGGATCAGCTACCCTGGGACTAGAAGATCTGGAAGGAAAGGGAGAGGGAGGCAAGTCTGAAGCCCAAACAGCTTCATGGGCAGTGGGAGAGCAACACAGCCACTTCAGTCTGAGTTACACCTGAGTGCTTGGAGAACAGGTCTCCAGCTCCATCATTCTCCAGGAAATGGCTGAGACCATTGCCCACTCAGAGCAGGAGAAACTAAAGGTGAGCAAGACCCAGCCCCAGGCAAGAATGTGCTAAGGAAACATGGGGAGCCAAGAAAATTAAGAAGTTACCTGCAAAGCAACCAAAGTCAGGGCAGAGAGGGGTGGGAAGGGAAGTTGGAGAGGTTTACAGGCAAGTACCCAGCCCTGCCCCTGGGCCCGTGGCCGCCCCGGTAGCCATGTGTGCATATGCCGCGCACACAGGCAACTTTATTATTCACTGACACGCTCACATGAAGCTACGCATCTCTCCCTAAGTTATATTTATAGCTGTTCCTCAGAGCGAGCGCAGATGAAACAATACATTATTTTCCTCAGGAAAAAAATCCTTTCCTGGTCTCATGCCGGTGAGAGGAGCCACGCGCCCGGTACCGCCTCTTACCCGGGTCCTGCTGAGGGCTGCCGCCTGCTCCAGCCGTGCCGAGCCAACATCAGAGGATGGGAAAAGCGGCCGGTTTCTCCATCTCACCATGAAATGTCTCAGCTGGACCAGAGGAATCAGGGAGGTCTCTCTGCAGCCCTCTCTCGCCTCCGGCTTGTTTGGGTTTTTTCCTCCCCGTGAGGAGCTACTTCTCCACCGTGACCTGCTCCTCTCCTAACTCTGCCCTGCCCACGCCAGCACTCTCCTCCTGCCTCTGCCTCTCCTCAGAATGTTTCGCTCCCAGGAACGTCCATCCCACGGAGTGCTGATGTGCCTTCGTGGCTCGGTGACAGGTTCAGGTCTCCCCCTCCTGCCCGGCTCCCTACTTCCCTGGCATTATTGGCCCCATGCCCCTCGCTGCCCCCCTGCTCTGCTCCCCAAATCCCCCCTCTTCCTTCCACTCTTCCTCCCCTTGTGCTCCTCTCCCTTTCCCTGGCTGCCTCTCCCCCTCGCTGATTGCTATGCAGTCTGTAGCTGAGAAGTCAGTAACTCTGTGGTAGGATCCAACAGCTTTCCGCTACTTTAGCCCATCCTCGCGTGTGAGCTCAGAGCCGTGGAGGCACTGCTGCGGAGCTGCCATGGGGGAGACCAGAGCGCAACCATCAGCAGTGGGAAAGGGACAGTCAGGCCACTGGATGCCCCCAGGGAGGTGAGTCCTCCTGCTGGGCTGCCATAAGGGTCTGAAATAGCCACTGTAGGGGTTTTTTCCCCACCTGGATTTGGGGTGCTGGGCTGACACCTCACCCTGAGAAGGACCAGGCTCTCTCAGTTTGTACAGAGCATTTGCTGAAGGGCATCACCTCCCTGCATCCACAGCCCGGCCTCCCCACCTTGCAGTGCTGGTGCCATCCTGCCAGGATGGACAATGCCAGGGATGGGAGTGTGGGCAAGGAAGGACTAACCCTCAGGGCTCCAGGAGAGTGCATGGACACACTGCTGGGAAACCTCTCCCAGAAACCTCCCCTGGGTCTCCATGGCCAGCAGCATCTCGGGACCCTTGAGGAGGCCACTCCTTGGCAGCAAGAAGAGGGGCCAGGGGACCCTGCAGCAGTGAAGCCAGAGGCTGAAGAGACCCCTGACCCTGCAGGCAGTGGCTGTAGGTATGGGTTCCCAGGAACAGCCCCATGCTAGGCCAGCAGGGTCCATGGGCATGTGTTCCATCTTGCTGTTGCACCTAACATCCCCAGTGTTAAGGTCTGTGCTAAAAAATCAAAACAGATAAAAAAACCACTTTCTGAGTGTACCCTGTGTCCCAATCCTGCAAAGATCATGACCCTCTCTCCCAAAATCATCCCAAGATCCTCTGGCACAGGAAATATCCCCTCACACAACACGCTGCAGGGACCACCATCCCCTGCTGGCATGGACAAGCACCACCATGGCAAGCACAGCCTGCTCTCACCTGCCAAAGCCACTCCAGGGGAAGCAGAGCGTATTTTTAGCAGCTCTCCACGCAGATGAGCAGCTGCAAACAGGGAGTGCAGCAGCCTCCTGCAGCAGCCAGCTCGCCCCAGCACACCCACAGCTGCTCCCCACTGCTTGAATGGGGCGTCCTAGGGAGTCACAGTGCCTGGAAGGAGTGGAGCCAGCCTGCTCCCTCCATGCCCTGTGCAGGGGACCTTGTTCAGGTTCAAGGTTGGACTTGCTTTCCCAAAAACCCTGTCCCCAGGGCCCATGGGGCTGCTTCCCAAGAGCTACCATCTAGTAGCTGTGCAGGTGCCCCGTGGCAAAGCGACCGGCCCTCAGGCACCACGACAGGCCTTGCCCCTCTGTGCAGTAAAGGGATGAAGATGCTCCTGAGACATCTTGTTCCTTCTGGGGTTGGAGGAAGCTGCCCACACACACCTGCAGCCACCTTGGCTTCAGGTTGGATTTCACCCTCTCTGCCTTTTGCTCCTCGCTGCCAGCTCCCCACCAAGATCTTGTGGTGTTTCCCCCCACCTGGGCAGCAAGAGGATGAAAAGCTGCACCTTGTGCATGGTGTGGCACCCGGCCACAGCCAAGAGGCAGCTGGCATGGTCAAGGCCATTGGGAGGGACATGGAGACGTTCTATCAAGTATGCCACTAGCCCCTCGTTGTCCTTGTGCCTCTGGGGTGCCATGCCCTGGCTGCCCCAGGCCTGCCGGCCCCAGCAGTGGGGTGGCTCACACTCACCACCCCCGCCCGTCTCCACCGGCACCGTCTTTAATAAGAAGCGTGGAATATTTTAGCACCTATGGAAAAGCCACCACAGACGGTGGTGGCAGCCGTTGCCAGGGAGACGCTCCCAAAAATAGCCCCACTCCGCCAACCTTTCCCAATGCTGCTGTGGGGATGAGGGAAGCAGCGGGATGGAGGGATGGAAGGGTGGAGGGAGGGATGCATAGAAGAATGGAGGAAAGGAGAGAAAGAGAGATGGAAGAATGGATGGAGGAATGTTTGGAGGGTTGGATGGAGCGGGAGGGAGGAAGGGATCGAGGAATGGAGGGATGGATGGAGGGGGAAGCAAGAGCTCCTGAGAAGGTGAGCAAGTGCTGCTTGGCTCCTCACCTGCCTGGGGATGAAGATAAGTGCAACCCCCATGCTAGCAGCCCCTGCTTGGGTAGCTATGGTCCCATCTATCTGTCACATCAGCTAAGAAAGCATGAACCCTCAAGGCCTCTCTGCCCTGAGCAAGTCTGACTTTGAGTGTTTAAACCAGACAACACAGTTTTGGACCCCTTAGCAGCTGCCAGGCTCCCTCTGCTATCCTTCTCCAACTGTCCCATTTCTGTACGCAATGCTCCAGGACTACCCCAGCCAAGTTGTCCTGGCCATGGGGGCAGAGGTGGTGAGAGATAGAGGTGGCCCATGGTGCTCAAACCCACCACATTACCTAGCCCCTTTGGGAATGCTTGAACCACCTCCCCCTCTGGTACTGCTCTGGGATGAATCCCGAGGGTTTGGATGTGGCCTGAGCCACAGCCTGCAGACGAAATGGAGGGGGACCTCCAGCCAAGCTCCTCCATGAGCAAAAGCACAGAAACCTTCCTGGTGGCAGGAAATAAATTCTTTAGTGAGAAAGAAATCCCTTTCGTCCTTTTGTCCCTCTTCTCATGCCATCGCCATCGCCTCACAGGACAGGTGGAGTTGGGGAAGGGCTCTTGATGGAGCTGTTGACACCTGGCCCGAGGGCTCTGCAGGAGGAGGAGCCTCCCAGACAGTTGATGGCAGTGAGAGAAACACAAAAATAGAACTAAAGGGGTGTGGGGGGGGGGGAGATAAAGAAGCCAAACAACCCCAAATTCTTGTTTTTAATGCCAAATTCCAGCTTGCTCGCCTCCCTGTCACCCTGGTGACATTCCTTGTGGTTGCCATGGAAATGGGAGGCATGGAGAGAGCATCACTGTGTGGGGCTGTGGCAGCACCCGGCATTATTTCGGGAGGCAGGGAGACACCCGGTGCAAGGCACTTCGTGTTGCGGCAGGGAGGGAGGAGGGAAGGTTTATTTTTACTCGCTCCCACTTCATGTGCCAGTTTCTCCTCCTCTAAGCTCCCAGGTGCCCCATGCCCTCCCAGCAGCTTTCCCACAGCCCTCTTGGGTGCTGTACAGGGGTGTCCCATGTGGAGACCACAGCCCCACTGCTGTGACCCAGCTGGATGAACTTGGGCTGCTCCCATGAAGTCCCTCTGTTGGTCAGCTCAGCTCGTGGTTCCTGGTGCCACAGCAGAAGATAATGCCATGGTTTGGGGCTGATCAGCTCTTCTTGGGAAGGCTCAAGATGAAGAGAATAAAACTTTGCCACTCATAACAGTCTTACCCCTCAGAAGGAGGCTTCATCCCCTGGTTGGGACAAGAAGCTGTGATGAGGGCACTCAGATGTTGCACCCCAGGGGCTTGGAATAGGATCTGTCAGAAAAGAGGACCCTAAATTTGTTCCCCCAAAACCTCCCATCCCTGCTCCACAGCTCAAGCCTCTCTTTGCCCACCTGCAAAAGGACCTGAGACACCAGGGACCTGCTGGGTCACCGAGACTGTGGCTTGGCTTTCATCAGCACCCACATGGCCTTGCTGAGCCCTGAAACCCCAGGCATCTCCATCCTGAGGGATGGAAACCATATTTCAGCCAGCCTCTACCCTGTGCCAATGCTCTCCTTTGGTCTAACCTACTCTTCTCCCACCACACCAACCTCTGCCTCAGTGCCCTGACTGGAGGCAGGCAGGGCCCTCACGGCTTCACAGGCTGAGCAGGTGTTTTCCAGCCCAGCCTGGGAACACGGCTGGAAAAGCCTGGTGTGGCAGGTGCTGGAGCAGCAGAGGGAAAACACGGCAGCCAGCCTAATGGGCAGGGAGGAAATATATGCAAATATATTCAGAAAGGAATCCAGTGATGCTAATAGACTTGTTAGTCCTCTCAAGTAAGCACCAGGAATAATATTTTTACACTTTAATCATTAAGGATTTTACTCCAAGTAAGCCCATAAGGACAGAGGGAGACACAGAGGAGAGGACCATGGGTGACAGCTGGGAACAGGGAGGGCAGCAGCCAGCACTGGCCCTGAGGCAAGAGCAGGTGGGGGTCACACAACCCTTGAGTAACCAAATTGGACCCATGGCCAGATGTGATTTGCTCGGGAATGAGGTGACAAGTTAAAACATCCATTTGGTTGTATTAAAGCAACTTTATATTAGTGATTAGATTAGTAATATCTAACGGCCCTGTCTTGGTGTGAAGGTTCCCCTGGTGCTTTGACGACACCTCCCTAGTGGAGGTTTTCCCTCCACCTCGATGAGACTTCCCTGCGTATCCACTGCTTCAAGGACAATGATTATGTCAACCAGGCTGGTCACCCAGGGCTGTTTCTGAATATTTAAACTTCATAACCACCACTACTAAGCCCCTTTCTGTTAAATCTATAAAGACAGCAGCACCTATGTCCTTCTTTCACTCAACACACACATTATGTTGTTTGTCATACACTTGCAGGAATCCAGGATCAATATTTTCAGCAAAGTTTGTTTCAAACCAGCCCTTGGGAAGATCTTTTCTTTCCTCTGGGGCTGGGCAGTTGGATCCACACTTCTCCAGACAGCACACTTGGAGGCAGGGGTGCCTGGTGGGGGGGGTCGCCAGGGAATGGCTGTGCATGACCCGCTGTGGAAATGGGGTGTGATGCGCGGCGCAGTGTCCCCGTAGTTCAGATCTTTCCCTGCTTCTTTGCCTCAGGAGACAAGGTGGAGCGTGGAGGAGAAAGTGCTGGAGGCAGGATGGGGCCGGGAAGGGCAGAGGGCAGGAGGCTGCTGGCTGGGAGCAGGATAGAGGTTAAGGCACCCATTTCCAGGGTTGTCCCCAGAAAGCCCAGCCCTCTCAGGAGGATGCCTCTCCAAGGCCAGAGGTTGGGGACTCCGTTCCCTCTGCCTTTTTCCCTTTAACGACACTTCCGCGTGTAACTTGAGACAAGTTGGGGAAGAAAAAAAGAGGAAAGGAAAAAAAAGTAAAAGGGAAAGAGAGCGGTTATTCCCGCCTCCGCCTCCTCCTCTCTCTCCTCCCCGGCCAGCCAGGAGCCACGTCACCGTCACCCAGCCCTGGCTTCGGGCTGCTCAGCAGGCTCAGCCTGGGGCTCTCCAGGGCACAAACTCCAACTTTTGGCCTGGAGCAAGGAGAGGAGAGCCCTGGAGCAGGGGGAGAGAAAAAATCCACCTTGAGAGAAAGGGAGGGAGACGTCCAGCTTGAGCAGCTGAAAGAAGAAAGGCGCTTGCAACCAGGGGAGAGAGGAGCCTGTACTTTTCTCCACCAGAAGAGAGGCTCAGGGAAAAAAGAAAGTTGAGCTGGAAGAGAGTGTTTGCTCAGTAGAAGCTCGAGGGGGGAAATCTCCCTTCCCTCGCCCTCCCTGCCCACAGAAAACGTCCCACTCCCTTCGCTCCAGAGGAGCCCCCCCAGCACCATGAACATCTTCCGCATCCTAGGGGATGTCTCCCACTTGCTGGCCATCATCATCCTTCTGCTGAAGATCCTGAAGTCCAAGTCTTGCGCTGGTGAGTGTTCCCACACCCCAGGGAAGGAGGGAGGCCCTTCTTGGAGGGCACATTGACAAGGGCTGCAAGTGAGAGGTGCCAAAAAGGCTAGTGATAGCCCATACAAGCAGGCAGCACTGCCTGGTGAGCTCTTCGAGGGAATTCATCCTCATCCTCCTCCAGGAGGTCTCCCTGCCAGGAAAGGGCTGTTGGAAGGATGTGATGTGGCAAGGCGCACAGCCTCAGGCAGATGTTGGACTCAGGGTGGAGAAGTTAAAGAGAGGGCAGCAAGGTTGGAGGGAGGTGGAAAATGAGTGCAAGAAGTTGTAGCAGCACCAAAACCAACAACCTGGAGAGAAGGCTGCTTTAGGTTGGAGGTCCTGACAGCAGATGAGCAGGTACCAGAGGCTGCCCTGTCCATGGGCAAGGAAATCAGGGCAGCAGCTTCCTGCAGGAGGATTTTGCTCAGAGTTCATGGTTTCTTCCTCAAGAGACTTTGGGGCTGGGCTCCAGCACTGTGTCTGCTATCACAGGTAGAGAAATGGGTGGGTCTGACAGCATCTCCCTGCCCATGGTGACTAAGCTCCATCAGTGTCCTTGGGCTGGTCCCTGATGCAGCAGCTCCTCCCTTGTGCTGCAGATGTCACATCACACAACCCCTGGTGAGGTGGGCAGGCAGAGGAGGCAAGGGAGGAAAGAGAAAGGTGTTTTGGTGATGGTAAGGCCTGAATTGGCCAAAGCAGTGAATGTGCCCAAGCACTGGTCTCTACAACCTGAGACAGAGCTCAGGGGTGTCAGCAGGAGCCTGTCCTGTTACTTGGGGGACTCTGGACAGTCCTGGGGTGGGTCTAGAGCTACCACAGCACCTACACACCAGACCTGGCTCACAAAGCATAGACAGACATAGGTGTATATACAACTACTCCCAAAGGCAGTGTAAGGGGAGCCCACCATCCTAAGGGTCTTTCCTCTCATCTGTTTTACCCTCCTTTCCTCTCCCTTCTATGCCAGGTATCTCTGGGAAGAGTCAGATTCTTTTCGCCCTCGTCTTCACAACCCGCTATCTGGACCTGTTCACAACTTTCATCTCTGTCTATAACACTGTGATGAAGGTAAGGAGTGGGCAGTGCAGAAGCAGAAGTTCCCCTCAGCTTGCTGGGGTTTCTCAGGAAGGTGCAGTCATTAAGTCAGTTTTTCAGCCAGGAAGGGTGGATGAAGTTGTTTCCTTTGGTGTCACTGTCCCTCCATTGACCAAAAAACCCCCTCATCACAGTCACTGAGTTGAGCCCACCACATTTAGTACCCCCAAAACCAAAACAAGATGTCACGAATCAAGCCTGAGCGTCCTTGCACAGCAGGAGCATTAACAGATGGCTGCCACCAAGACAACCTCTTCACACAGAGCCCTAGAAGGCTCAGACAAGTGTGGTCCTCATGGCAGGGAAATCTTTAGACTGCTGGAGTAGTACCTCCAGCAGAAGTCAATCAACAAGCCAGTGCAAAAAAAGCATTCACCACTATCTCACCCTGGCACAGCCCCACCAGAACCAGGTTAACAAGTCTTGACTTTGGCAAAGCCATCCTCTCCTCAAGCACAGAAGGTGTAATTGCAGGTAAGGTCTTGCCATCTTTTTCCTCCCCCAGGTCATTTTTTTGATATGCGCCTACATCACCGTGTACATGATCTACGTGAAATTCCGGAAAACATTTGACAGTGAGAACGACTCCTTTCGTCTTGAGTTCCTGCTGGTCCCTGTCACAGGCCTGTCATTTCTGGAGAACCACAGCTTCACCCCCTTGGAGGTAAGGAAAACTTGAGGCAGGAAAGGGGAGGGGAAGCTGCAGCCTGACATCAGGCAGCAGAGTGAGCAGCATGGTGAAGAGTTGAGATTTTTAACAGCAAAAGCAGGCAAGACGGCAAGGTTGGCAGGCCTTGGAGACTGTACCATCCATAGAGCAGCTCAGTGCTATCTTCTCTCGGTCCCAGCACAGCGGGCTCATTTACCTCAACTCCAGCAGCACTACTCACCCCACTCACACCTCAGTACTCTGCCAAATGAAAAGCTTTGGGTCTTAACACGCATTAACCAGCACCAACACTCTCCACTGCCTTCATTTTGCATCTCACAGATACTCTGGACCTTCTCCATCTACCTGGAGTCCGTGGCTATCCTTCCTCAGCTCTTCATGATCAGCAAGACGGGGGAAGCCGAGACCATCACAACACACTATCTTTTCTTCCTGGGCCTCTACCGTGCTCTCTACATTGCCAATTGGGTCTGGCGCTACTACACAGAGAACTTCTACGACCAGATCGCTGTAGTTTCCGGGGTGGTACAAACCATCTTCTACTGTGACTTCTTCTATCTCTATGTCACCAAAGGTAGGTAAATAGGTTGGTATAAACCTGAAATGCTCATTTGGCGCTCTTGCAATGTATGGTGGAGCTGCAGCTCGCCATGTGTCAATCCTTAGGTGACTTTATTCTTTGCTGTATTTTTGTGATTTATATTGCCCACCTAAAATCCAGTATAAAAAAATGTATCTGATGAATGCAAGTGGACATCTCTGCTCAGGAGGCTCTTGATGTGCACATAAAATGAAGTAGAAATTAAACCAGAGCTAAGCCTCATTTAATCCCACCTTGGGAAGTCAGCAATTGAGGTATATTCAATTCTATGTACATTCTGAAAGATTATGAATCACACAAAAAAAACTTTGAGGGGAAGAAAAAAAAATAGCTGTAGGCAGACAATGCACCTGAGAAAGCAACTGCAGACACATGGAGATATTATAAAGCCTTTTTCTGTTGATGGAAAAAATTTAACATTCTCAAGAATCGATTCTGCAGGAAGACAGGCACCTGCATGGACAAGACCTCCCCTTTCTGTTTCCCCAAATCAGGTGTCCCTTCCATGTCAGCACCAGGCTTTAGGGCTACAGAGAAGAGCTAACAAGTGCATCACTGGCATAAGATGTGGTAGAATGGCTGAAGTTCACTTTAAAGCACTTTGCTGTAGGGGAGGATGGAATGTGATGACATCTAGCCAAGTGAACAAATATTTTCTTCCTTCTTCATGTTCCCGAACTAGCCTGCCAAAAGCAGTAGTGATGGCCCGGGTTTGTTTGGGGGGATGGATCTTTGGTAGCTTCATGCAGTACCCCTGCTGACAGAGAGGTGACAGGAGCACTGAGAAGGTGGCTGGCCTTGGCAGATTCAGACTTCCTTCTGTCATCAAAACATTTTTGTAGCCAGAGAAGTACTTTCTAAAATTGCCATCAAGGTGCTCCACGTCAATTATTTTTTTTTTTTCCCCATTTTAAAAAAAATAATTCCCATTTTAGCTTCACTCAATTCATGTATGCCGTGTCCTCCTGTATTTTGTGAGAAATCCATACGCTTTGTGGTTGTGGATGGTAGAACAAAAGGGGGAAAAAGCCAACTGCTGGCTCTCAGTCTTGCATTGCTAGCGATAGGGCTGCAAAATTTAGATGATACAGGAGGCAGAAGAAAAAAACATGTCCCTGGGACATCACAGCAGGAAGAGAAACATTTTTTTCTTCTCTTTCATTTACACAAACGTTCTGGGTGATAGGAGAGAACAGGTATCTGAACACATGCAAATGCTTTGCTGTCATTTATGAAATCCAGCAATATTACAGCAGGTTGCATCTCTCTTACACTCTTGTAAAAAAACCATCTTTTCAAAACATTTCTAACACCAGAGAGCTCAGACAAAAGGGCAGCAATGCTGCAAAAAAGCGAAGATGTGTTACATAAAGAGTGTATTTAATAAGACTTCAGAGCTTATACCAAAGCATTGTAAAGGGATTTTTATAGAACACAACTTCTCTTTATCTTGTTTTCAAAACTAGATGAGCTCCTTTCTGCCTAACACAAGGACCTGAAAGATATTCCCAGGAAGCTTTCAGCTCCCAAAAGCTTGTATTTCACAGAGAAGCTGAGTTTGGGAGCAACCAGGTGGGAACACCTAATCTACTCCCCTGCTCACAGCAGGGTCACCTAGAGCAGGTTGTTCAAGATCCTGTCCAGTATCTCCAGGATGGAAGTACTACAGCCACTCTGGGCAACCTGTACCAGTGTCTGCTTACCCTCACTGTCAAAAATTTTTTAAGTGGAATTTCCCCTTGCCCCATCACTGGGCACCACTATGCAGAGTCCAGGGCTGTCTCCTTTATTCCTTCCATCAGGCATCTACGCACAAGGGTAAGATCCCCCTCAGCCTTCTCCAGGCTCAGCAGTCTTGGCTCCCAGACTGTGCTCTTACATCAGATGCTCTAGTCCCTTAACCATTCTTGTGGCCTTTCTGGATTTGCTCCAGTATGTCCCCGTCTCTTGTACTGGAAGCCCAGAGCTGGACCTATCGCTCCAGCTGTGGCCCCATCAAGGTTGAGTAGAGAGGAAGGACCACCTCCTTCAGCCTGCCAGCAATGGAACTCAGGGGCTGTTTGCATTCTTTGCCATGAGCGCACACTGGAGGCTCATGTCCAACTTGGTCTTCAACTGCACAGCCAGGGCCTTTTCTGCTAAGCCACCTTCCAGCCGGGCAGCCCCCAGCACCTACTGATGCACGGGACTGTTCCACCCCAGGGGCAGGACATGGCATTTCCCTTTGCTGACCTTCACAAGGTTCCAGCCTGGCATGGTCCCTCTGACCTCAGCTGGTGTACCAGCCACTCCTCTCTGTTGTGCATCATCAGCACACCACCTAGGGCGTACTCTGCCCTGCCTTCTGGCACCAAACGCAGGCATTGAGGAGTACCGGCCCCAGAACCCACCCTGGGATACATCACCAGGACCAAGCTGACAGCTGGACCTCACATTACTGGCCACCACTCAGCAAGGGCAGCCACTTCTCCATTCACCTCATCTAAGCCTATGGGCCCCTGGTATTTCCAAGAGGCCTCCCCCATCCCAGCTTCCAGATCAGATGAGATGGGCAGGCTCAGGGGCATCTGGCCACAGACCATTTATTCAGGCCATTTGCTCCATTAAAAGGAGGGGAAAAGCACAGAGGCTAAAAGAGTACACCCCCTGCTACATCATCAAGCAAAAAATGGGGAAATGAAGAGGGTCCGCACCTGAGAGTAACCTTTTACTTTAGCACAAAGTGGAGTTTCTCCTCCTTATAAGCCATTTTGTAGCGGTCGTCTCCCATTAAGGATCAAAAGCTCTCCCATTCTCAGGATTCCTTAATTTTACCCTTCTTACTGAATTCTCCCAGATGCTCCTTCCACAATGAGCAGAATTCTCTGGAGCTGTCAGGACATAGTCATAGCTAAGGACAAGCAGCTGTGTTATCTAAAGACAGCACAGCTCTACTCCCACTAGCCTACAATAGCACATGAAGGATGCCCAGGAAGGTCTGATAGACATCATCTCATTGCCTTTTGCAAACCTGGCAGCCCATTGTCTAGCACTCTAAATAGCAAGCCAAAAAAAAAAGAATTGTTGAAACAATGATCCAGCGAGCCAGCAAATTCCCCAAAGTTCTTTAATTACCTTCTCTTTTTCTTTGCATAGTCCTAAAAGGAAAGAAGCTAAGTCTTCCCATGCCTGTTTGAAGACACTTCCACAACGACAAAGAATTCTGAAGATGAAGCTCTGATGATCACAGCTTTCCTTTCTTGGCCCTTTTTGACTAACAGATGGCTCCACCAAGTTTCACTCCAGTGCCAGGAAGACAATGAAAGCTTTTCATCCATGTAAGACTTTCCCCCCACATTTTTTTTTTCTTACTTGAATTTGGTGCTAGTAAGTAGTGCTGGCCAATACTGAAGTAGTGCAGATTATTCTCTCCCAGTTCTTCCCAGCATCTACCTCTAAAACATGCCTCTACCTTGACCCTGAGGCCACACAAGGAGTATAAGGGAAACTGCCACAACGTTTGGCCCTTTGGTCCTTTAACAAGGGCCTGCAGTAAAGGCACCATGGCATTATGAGGTCTGGTAACACATACGAAGGCCTCCGACCCATTTCACAGGTGGCCACATCTGACACAACAGATGCTACAAACTGTTAGTTTAACTCTGTATGAACTAACATCCTCCTGAAAGTTGACTCTTCCTGACCTTCATTCTGTTCAGGTCCTGCAACATTCAGAAAAAATGCATTCCCTTTTAATGACATCAATCTTCCAACTCCACAAGTATTCAAACACCCTCCCCACGCACTCACTCACTTTCAGTGATGGTTCCTTGTATTGTACAAACAGGAACCGTTTGAATTAAAATTCAGTGGGTTGCCAACAGGTATTTCCAACTCCTTGAATTTGACTTTAAGAACTGGGAAGAAAAGGGGCAAAGATGGCTTTACACTCCAAAAATAAAGACAAAGTTCACAATTTATTGACAACAGTGTTTTTATTTATACCTACAAAAGAAAACAAGATGGTATCAAAAGGACAATTTACAAACTAAGAATAGTAACATAGCTCTTAGTATCCTGTGTCTGAACACCACAGATCTATCAATCTCTCCATTCTTGTCTTCGTTAATACAATAGGAATGTGTTTAGAGATCAGCAGGTGTGTGAAACAAGATGCTGACCTCACACAAAGCCACTAACCCTTTCATCGTTCAGAGAAGTCCAAACAGTAAATTGCTTTTAAGACGTGGGAGGGGAGGAGACACCCAACTCATCTGACACTCCCACAAACTTTTACAGGTTGAAAACAATGCAAACAAGACTAGGCACTAATGCTTTACCCACAAGGGCTCTCCAGTTGATACCTGGAGCAGAGCAGTGAGCACCCAGTGGGACAGGGGCAGCACATGCCACGGTGCATTTCTGCATTCCAGTCTGGTTAACACTCTGAACTGAACTGAGACCCTGGACTTCAGCTAACCTCGATGGCAATAAAGCACTGCAGGACTTGGTGCAGATGTTTACATGTGCACAAGTCCCCCCAAAAGAAGTGAAAGCTATAGCAGACTCTAAGGCAGCTCTGGCGGTCCAGAGACCCTTTTTAAAGCCAGTCAGTGAGATGTTCCTACTCCTACACCACTCAAACACATTTCTGCATTGAACTCACAAAATTTAAAAGGAAAAAATAAAACAAAAACAAACCAACAACCCAAAACCCCTCTACATTTGCTTGTGAGGGAGGCCAAAGACAAATCAGTCAGTGCCTGGATAAATGAAATGTTTCTGGCTTTCACTTAACACAAGCAAAGGAACTTCTTGCCCAAGTACTGGAATTAGAAGATGGGACGAGGGAACCAAGGTTCTGGAAGACTTCTCCCTGTTCCCTCTGTCACCAACCTACCTGTGTACTGCATTAAAAAAAAAAAATGTGTTCATCCCACAAAATTTTACTCTGGGAAGAAATTAAATTTAAAAATAAATAATTCTGGTATCAGCAAGCTCTTTTCCTGGGCTATAAGAAGCTCCACTCTGCTACAGAAGGAGTGGGCTGCTCATCCATATGCAAGAACACCAACAGAAAAAAAACCCAAAGCCCTGCACTCTCATCATGCAAAGATGACGCCTCACAAACCAGGAGATGTATCCATTCTTTTGCCGTGTTATCAGATCAAGAGCAGCCAACTCCTGTTACCATCTACTGTCTCTGAACCGTCTGATATTAGAAATAACAAGTCAACAACATGCTTTATCTAAAGGGGAACCTCCCCTCACACCCCCCTTAGTCTGTAAAATAAACAAGTTTTATTTACTTATTTACTAAAATGTCACTCTTATCTAACATTGTCTAAAATGCTACCTACCTGCAAGAGCTCAGCTCAAAGGGACCAATGGAGCAGGAAAATGCACTCAAAAGCCAGAAGAATAGTCAGAGCAAGGTACAAAAGAAATAAAGCTTCAGAATCAAGATGCACTAATCAGCTCAACGCTTACCTCATGAAAAGGAGATTCCAGGCAATCTCCTCCTCCTCCCTTCCTCCCCCAGCCCTCCCCCTCAGCCCACCCTATTCAAACCTCCTAAATTTAAAGTGTGGAAAAGTCTGTCACGTGTTATGCAGCGTAGCGGCATTTAGAACATTCCCCATGGCAAAAGGTATTTAATTAGTGCAGGGCAGACAAATGAGATATGCTGTTCATCATCTCAGTTCTGTTCAGTTTCTGGGCGATCAACTCAGACTTCTCTCAATAAACCAAACAATAGGAATTTGAGAGCAGAAACTCACTGAAGGACAACCAATCTCCACGTTTTGATGCTGCAACTTAACAATCTTAGGGAAAGAACTCACTTGGCAGCATCGTGGTACCTACATTGCAGCAGTGGTACCTACAGCGACTATTTGGTTTTCTGATATTAAGAGTGAGGCAGATTTGGTCTTTCACTGAGGATTTAATCCCAACTTCCCTACTGTAGGAGGTACCTGAGTACATCCGCTGTTTTCAGAGCTGCAGAAACTGCCAACAACGTACCTGGGGCATTTCTCTGAACACCGCCCAGCTCAGACACATGAGCAGAGTTCTCCTATAGAAAGTCACCTACGATAGCTTACAAGCAATAATAGTGAGCTATTTAAAAAAAGTAATAATTAAGATTAGGAGAAGTGAGCATTGCTCCCTTGCATTTATCATTTTAAATCAAGTGGTTTTTGGCTCCCCAAAGTTTCCCACCTCTCTTGATACTTCCTGAAATTAAGTTAATGTGTTACAGAATAGGAACTTCCTCCCCTCAAAAGCAAGTTTTCACACAAACCTTAGACACCAAGATGATCGAGCTGGGACCTATCTGCCTTTTACCCATTTCTTTTAGAGAAAATAAAATTTCCAATTTCCTCAACATGCAAGACAAAAAATAATAAGTTTTCCAGTCAACTATATATATNTGTGGCTGCTGGCCTGAGCGCCCCACCATCCCTGCATACTGCTGTTGGGTAGTGCTCTGTGAGGTTCTCCCAGCGGTGGCAGCTGTGGTGCTGGCACCATAGCCACTAGCACTGTACTCTGCAGTGCCATAGCCACTCGTGCCATAGGCAGCTGCTCCATAGCTCCCTGGAGTGTAACCATACTGGCTCTGTGCTGCCCCAAAAGCAGAATTTGGGCTCCCGTAGGCACTGCCATAGGTCTTGTTGGCTCCGTTGGCAAAACTGTCACCACGCTCACGGTCTCTGAAGCCACCTGAGTCTCTCCGGCCCTCTTTCACTCCCCGGAGCCTCCTGTCACACTCTTCCTGGTACATCAGGTTAGGGTTGTTTACTGAACTGCTCGTTCGGTAACGAGAACGACCTCCTGGCGATGGATATATTAAGATTTAGTACCATGAACAAGCCTTAAACAATGAACTCTGGTACAATCATGCCACCCTTTCTCCCCCTTCTACATCCACTACTTTGCCCCCAAGGAGCACATTCTTGTGACTGACTGTAACTTCCCTGCACAGCTGTGCACATACCTCTTCATTTTGCTCAAGGTGTAACTACAAAGTTCAAAAAGGGTTCTTAATGCATGTGCTTGGAGACAAAGAAACAGAAGAAATTCAGGACTAAATTGGAAATACAAGAAAACTTACTAATCTTTCAGGGAATAGGAGGAAAAAGTTTCAGTCCCCGAAGGTAAAGTCAGAGTATCCTTTAACCAATTCTGATTTTGCACGTGTATGCATGCACATCCTGCTGTGCTTAGGTAGGGGCTGCAAGGAATTAATTAATTCAAGTGAAATTAGTTCTGTGATAGACTCATCAGGAGAAAAAAATTTTCAAAACCTACAGCCAAGGTAGAACAGTGGACTACCTCTCTATTGGACAGAAATATTACATCTACCTACTGTGTTGAGACCTTGGGTACAAATCAGTTTTATTACTAATCTCTTACCTCAGACTTGCACTTACTACTTCCCTACCCACTTTTAACCTTCCCTCCCTCAAGATGGAGAACCCGTTCCCTGTGTAGCCCTTTCCCCATGTGCCTTTACCTCCACCACCACCTCCGCCGCCTCTGTGGTCCACAAGCTGCATCAGCTTTGGATTGATGGCTTGATTGGCTTCTTCCAGCACTTTGATAAGCTCCCTGGCTTGTTTCAGGTTTCCTGGTGTGAAGAAGGTGTAGGCAGTACCCTTGTTGGTACTACGTGCGGTACGGCCAATACGGTGCACGTAATCTTCAGAGCTGTTCGGATAGTCGTAGTTTATCACAAATTTAACATCTTCCACATCTTGTGAAGTGCCCAGGTGCGAAGCACAGTGAAGGGGTAGGGTTGAGGAAAGGGGAGAAGAAGAGAGGATGTGCCAACGAAAGGTGGGGAGCACGAATGCAGGTGACAGTAATAAGAAAAAAAAATACAAAGTTAGTAATTGCATGGAATAAATACAAGGCAGACTCAGCCCAAAAGAGTAGAAGACTCAAATTTAGTATCATCAGGAACAAAGATCAGTGTCCTGAAAAGCAGTAGTAATTTTAAAGCAGTTTTGCCCTGCACTCAAATTCATCCTCCCCGGAATGCACTTCTCTGTCTTCCTGTGTCAAAGACAACAATGTTTGTGAATAAGCTAATTGAATTTCGTACTTTAAAAAACAAACCATAAAATCCACAATCTAGAAAGTGAAAATGCCACCATCAGACAGAGCAAACTGGGGTGGAGGAAGGGCAGAACAGCCATGGTAAAGCTTTTACTCTGTTGGGAGAAGTCTAACAAATAATAACAGTAATGTGATCACTTACCTTCCACTCCGTAACATGAAATAAAAGGCAATCTTAAATATATTTACTTTTACAGTTCTAATAAAAACACAGCAAACTACTTTCCCTCATCTAAAGCTTAAGACACTCCAATTACATTGGTATTATTCAGCCAATTGATTAAAAATTATCCAGACCTATGTTACCTTATAGCTTTGTAGTTATCACCAGAACGCCTTGCACTAACATTTCACTGTGCTGTTCCCATCCAGTTCTTGCAAGTGTTTGCAATTTGGACAATCCTGAATTCCATCAGCAATTCTCTGCTTTCAATGCCAGACAGAAGCAGAAAACGAAATGATCAAAATTGCTTTGTATGTCAAGTATTAAATATTAGGAGATCAGAACTGCATGCCTCATGGGTAGACAGACTTCATAAACTTAATGGGACAGAAACAAAGGAAATGTTAGTGCAACACTTCAGTGAAAGCGTCTCAAGTACCAAAAGCACCTATTTACTATAGTATACCATATTTTAAAAAAGCATGGTATTACATTAAGTACCCTAACCGCTCATAAAAAAAATTTAAAATCTGCATTTTAAGAAGAATATTCTGAAAATATCCCAAATAAAACACAGATTTTTGTGGTTTCTTTTGTTTGTTTTTGTTTTAAAGAGAGAAACATTCTCTGTTTGTTACCAGACCGATGCACACTCCCTCCTCCTGTGGGAAACCGCTGCAGCCGATCCCGTCTCTTTGCCTTTTATTTTTGGCGGCCTCCTTTCGAAAACTCCGCCCTCTGACACGGGACCACTGGAGCGCGGGGAGCATGCATCAAGGGTCCGTGGCAGCGAGAAGTCCCCACACACGCTCGCTCTGTGAACTGGCTTAGACGCTTCTCTGTAGCCCCATTTGGTTGTGAAGCGCCGGAGAACCTGGGTTCAGGTAAAAGTTTCAGGTCCTCCAACGCTTTTTGTCCCCTATTCGGGGCTCTCGGGGGCAATTGTCAAAAAAGTGAAGATACAAAAATTACATCCAAAGGGTCAGACTGCATCTATTGCCCAGACTGCATCAATTTCAGGGGGGTTGTAGGAAAAATAAAAACAAGAGGGTTGTAGTGACAAGAGGGGGACTTTATGTCTGTTTCTTATTACAGCAAAGGGGGGGCTCCTCAGTCTTTGCTGACTCCAAAGTCCTGAATCACACCAAAAAAAAGGGAGTGAGAAGGCAGGTTTCACAGGGGGCTGCGCGAGTCTCCAGCTAGGGTCCTTGATGCAACAGGTTTTTTAAAATGGAAAAGTGAAGTAAAGAGAGGAGTACGTATGACAGATTGCATCTTCACAGCCAGGGTGTAACTAGTCTGACAAGCTGCAGGCTACATGATCCTCAGTCAGTCCCGTTCTGCACATCCATCAGTAGCAAGTGACTTGAATTACCACAGAGGATACAAGGACGTGCTTTCCTGGCAGAAAGCACAGGGAATTGTAGCTACCAGTGTAGTTGGAACTGACTTGACTGGGGAGGAGTGGGAAGAATGGGAAGGCAGGAAGAGGAAAATTCAAGGGTGTTTGGTCCTGGTAGAGCACGCAGCTTGCTGAAGAAAAGACCAGAGCAAGTACAAGACTCGGCTTCTCCAGTCTAGCATGCTCCAAAGTGTTTGTGCACACTCACAATCTTCCTGCGCTTTGAGAAGATAATGTAGCAGGATCAAGAATTGAAACTGTAAATCATTTCTGACAGCTACTTGGGAAACATTCCCTTTGCCAGACCATCAGAACACCCTATGGCACAGACAGTCTCCAATTATTAATCAGGAGAGATGTAACTAGCAAACATGCTAGTCTAGAGAGCTGTTTAGACCGTCAATGTTGATGTGCCCCCACCCCTGCACTGAGAATGATCTGCAGCTGATATCAAAGCTTCTGTTAAAGAGAACAAAACAAAACAAATTTAATGGTTTTAGTTTAATAGACTGAACAAAAAAAAAGTAAAAAAAAAAAAAAAAAATCAGTGCAGAGAGAGGACCTCACTCCAGGGAATTATCACAAAGAAGTCATTATGGGACTCAGAACTTACCTGGAAGAAGCTTTTTTGAAACCAATGTTCCATTAGGAAGAGGGAAAGCCCTGGTGACTCAGCCAAAAGGCGCGCGCCCCTGTTTTATGTTATTTAGGTAGAAGCCTTCACTTTCCAGGATCTTGGAGGAAGTCGTCCAGAAGTTTGCCAGTTAAGTGACTTATTTTAAGAAGCAGCAAACTCAGGGCCCCAAAACAAGCAGAGATGTTGTTCAGTAACAAGAAACAGACTCTGGAACCTTTCCCCCTTCGCTCAGGTGAAGTGGAGGATGGGAAGTGGGGAGACTCGGTTTTCTGAAGTGTTATCCAATTGAGTAGTTTTAGGAGGAGTGGTTTTTTTGAGGGGGGTGAGGCTGTTTTAAATGTCTAGGCAAGATGCACAAAGAAGCTACCAGCACATAGCAAGCCTGTTTAAAAAACACTGCTAGAGAAAGCAGCTCTCTTTCATACAAACTGGTTTCAGGCCTCAGTCCCTTCTCCCAACAGGCCCAAGTTCTAACTGCACAGGTCCAGACATGACCCTAGAGGGCAGAGACTGAAGTCCATATAATCACCTCGCTGAGGAAGTGTTGGATGTTTTTTGAGGGGGCAGGGGAAGGAGGGGTGAAGGTTATGTGAACAAAGGCTGCCAAGTCTAGTAATGGTCTGCCTGTATTGAAGTGACCATATGATGCACAGCACAGCCACTCTTTCAGAATACGAAGGGAGCTCAGATAACTAAGATTTTTAACAAACTACATTTCTCTGAGCTTCCCTGCATGGGTTTGCAGTAATTTTGTCTAAAAATTTACTACAATGAGACACTGACCCCCAAGTAGTTTAACTTCTACCAAACTCAGGGATGATACTCAATGTCCATTATTAAACTCAGAGCACTTTGGGAGCCATCGTCCTCTTAGCACACAGCGTTTCACAAAATAAATATGCTTATTAAAAAAGGGGGCACGACTGATGCACCCAGACACATCATTTTCATATCACCAGAACAGAGCTGTGCCGTTCTGATTCAATTACACGTTTGGGTAACACAATGTTAAATGCCATATATCATCTCAGTGGTCCTGCCTAGAAGGAACACAGAGGAGGGAAGGTTATATGTCAAGACCAAAGATCTGGAGCAGTGCTTGCTCAGATGTGAACACATCTGTGGGGTAAACATGCGTGTACACTGGGGTTGGTATGTTCAAATCTGTGGTGGGTCATACGGGGAGAATATTAGCTATTTGCTGTTGAAATGCTCTCCCACAACTTCCTATTTTAACTGTTTCTGACAGGCTCTGAACTGAGAGCAATCCGTCCCTATCATCCAGCAACAAAAGCTGGATTTGGGGAAGAAGTGAGTGTGGTGGAAGGGTTGGGTTGCATAATTGGACGTCTCTTCTCCCTCTTGGCGATCGATTGGTCATGCCTAGGCCTTGCTGCAGACCAAAGCCTGTTCATTAGGAGCAGGAAGAGACTTTGAATATGAAAGAAAAAAAAAAGATTAATGTTAAAAAACGTATTTCACATGTGGGGGAAAATCACGCTTTGAATTTTTTTTTTTTTTTAAAAA
>VYZX01014972.1:272545-322242 GCA_013401335.1 Brachypteracias leptosomus
GAAATTATAATTATATAAATTACATACATAATTCTACATTATAAAATTAAATATCCTTTATTTATAATAATTTAAATAAAATTATTTTTCTTTATGAATTTATCATATTTTATTGTTTTTATTTGTGTATTTATTATTTAATTAACCAATGTAGCCATTGGTCTGCAAGGGAGACCAAATAAAACTGCAATCTCTGTTGTCAGTTCACTAAACACCCCAAAGATCACAACTGAAAAAAAAAAATTTCTGGACTCTATCTATTCAACAATCTTTGGTGCAGAAAATACTAAGCAATCNTGTTTTTTTTTTTTTTTTTTAAAAAAAAAAAAAAAAAAAAGACCACACCACCCTCATTCGTACCCAAGATTGAGTCATTTAAGTAGAAGCCCTGGTTCCTTTTAATATTTTTTCCACCCTGAAATTACTGTTACAGTGCTATTAGAATAATAAATGCAATAAAGAAGCTAAAAGCTTACTGTCAGAAAACACCAGTGAAGACCTGTCCAAAATAAGGTTTTACTCAAGCCTGACCCACCTTCTTCCAGAATTATGCAGTTTAGAGAGCACTCTAGAAAAATAAGAGCAAATTCCAGCTAAACTCCCCATGTTAATCAAACATGAAGTGCTGCTCTTGCTATACAGCTCAGATTACTTCCACTTTCACCTTGGTTTTTTGGGTGCTTTTTTTTGTTGGTTGTTTTTTTAATATATAAAGTATGGTCTTCAATGCAGAGTAATTAGGCACCAATAGTGACAGACAACCATCCTGCCTGTATTTGTAACCATAAAAACAGAATTCAAGTATTCATAAACTACCAACAGCTACGGCAATTTATATATTCCTTCAAAGGAGGGACTGCTTTGCACTGATTCTCAAGTCTTTCAGAGGAGTCCTTCAGTGTCACTGAAATGTCTACAGAAGGTAAGATTAGGGAAGCAGGGGAAGTAAAAAATAGCAAAACTCCAATAGCTTTCTTGATACTGCACTTACAGATGCAGGGTATTTTGTGGCCACTCAGATCTTTCTGTCTATGCCAACCCAGACTTCTCAGAGCTCACAAAGCTGGGTACTTCTAGTATCTATAAAGCTCATGCTTTATTTGGATTAAATTATTTATTAGCTATTATTTTGCAAATATATGTAATAGTTTTAGAAAGTATAAATGATCATGTAAATATATATGATAGAAATTATAATTATATAAATTACATACATAATTCTACATTATAAAATTAAATATCCTTTATTTATAATAATTTAAATAAAATTATTTTTCTTTATGAATTTATCATATTTTATTGTTTTTATTTGTGTATTTATTATTTAATTAACCAATGTAGCCATTGGTCTGCAAGGGAGACCAAATAAAACTGCAATCTCTGTTGTCAGTTCACTAAACACCCCAAAGATCACAACTGAAAAAAAAAAATTTCTGGACTCTATCTATTCAACAATCTTTGGTGCAGAAAATACTAAGCAATCATCCGAAGATTGTAACACCAGAAGGACTGCAAGCACTGGACCTGCCCACATCCTCTGAACAAAGGGTTTTCTTCCTAAATAGAACACCTATTTGACAGCACTCCAGAAAGGTGTGCAAAAACCCACCAAGCTGACCTCCCAAGGTCTCTTCACATAACCTTTGACTCTTCCTCTGAAGATGGATGGAATTGGAATGCACTACCATTTTCTTGAACAGAGCTACCCCCACAGCCTTCATCCCATTTTTTCCAATAATGCCTCTACAAACTGCAATGGTAAGTAAAATCTTCTGATTCCTTGAGTAGATCTGTATATATAAGCTTACGGTGAAAATACTGCTTATGTCTTCTCAAATAATTCTGTTACTTATTTTTAATACAGTGAAGATGAAAGCCATTACACATTCCTGCATTTGAAATTCTAAGTAACTAGCCCTTGAGATGTCAGTTAGGTCACCGGAACACTCCTGTGTTATAGTGCTTGCTGCAGAACCACAGCTCCTCATCCTTCCTAACTTCAGCCCCTTGCTATGTACAGAAAGGCTGTTACAGAATGCTATAAGCAGAAATACAGCTTAGCACTTAGCACTTCAGAGCAATAGAAAAAAAACAAAACCCACCACCTAGTTTCTTTACATTCAGAAATTAAATTTGATTTAAACAAGTTCAGGCAGAAACTTGAAATCTGGCTCCAGAAAAATCATTCCTTAAACTTGTTGCTACTGCATGTCCTCAGAACAACCTGTTCCCTTTCTAGTAAGTTTCCTTTTCCCCTTCCTAATTCCTGACGATCTTCACAAGTGGGAAGTTCAAACAGAAAATAGAGAGGAAATCTAATATCCAAGTATGTCACTACACAACAAAAAAGAGAACTACCTCATGAAGTGTCACTGCAACTGGAGAAAGAGAGAGCCACTCATTCATGCACACTCCCTTCCAAAGAGGTTTTAAGAAGATCATTTTATTTTTATAGAGATTTTACAATACCACCTCCTTCAGAAACTGCAAACATCTTTTTTAAAATTACCTCTTTCTAGATCTCTGATTTGGGGACCTTTGGGTGCTCCTCCATATATGCAGGTACTCTTCAGTCTTGAGCATTTGCCATAATCATCAGCCACCTGCTGCACTTGTTGGGCCAGCTCTCTAGTAGGTGCTAGAACCAGACACTGCAGAAGAAATCAATTTAGGATAACCAAGCCACACACACATCCCTAACTTAAGGGCTCCATACAGATACCATGAGCAAAGCTGGACCATCTGCTCTTTATTAGCTAAAACATTTAAGTATCTTCAGACTATGTCAGCAATTGCACAGAATTTCAACTGAGTGGGATGTTCATATTGTGATAGTAAACATTTCTCTACTTACTATTCTGATACACCACTTCAATAAAAGTACACATCTCATTAAAGATGCCACGCCATACACACAAAAAAGGAAGAGAATTGATAAGCACTTACAATTGGGCCATCCCCTCTCTCCAAATATGGCTGGTGGTTGATGTGAACAATTGCAGGCAACAAGTACTAAAAGAGAAGAATTTTAAGTCAAGACATGGGACTTTAATATTCAATGCCCATGACAAGTGGATCACAAGAGTCCATTTAGCCTAACATCCCTTCAGGAAGCCAACACATGATGCAAGAGACAGCAAGAAATCTTGGCTATATAAAAACCAAGATTCTGCAAAAACAGATACTTGTATTTATTCAACAAAAGATTTTCAGAGCTGCTGACCAACCATATCTGCTTTGACAGGAGCACAAAATATAATTGCTCAGCACCTTCTATCCTTTTGGCCCTAACCAAAGGATAGAATTCCCTCTTAACCACTCCAGATAAAATTAACGCATACCTTGAAGACTCAACCATTTTTAATTTTAACCTCTATAGTTAACAAACCAAATATGCTAAAGAGCACAAACTGGTTTTTAAACCACAATGTAAGCATAGACTGAAGAAAAATGACTCAGCATCTATAAAGAAAGACACACATACCAAAATACATGCCTCTGAATCAGACAGGTTAGTTGAGACTTTAGTCTCACTTATGATGCAATAAGGCAAGCTTTAAAAACATGTAATCATCTCACTTTATGCTTGTAGTACTGACAAGCCCCAAAACTACTAATGAGAAGCCAAGGTAACTTCTGCAAAGCTACTAGGAAAACTAAATAAGAAGCAAGAATACATACTGCTAATGTCTTCCCAGAGCCAGTTTGTGCAATGCCCACCATATCACGACCACTGAGAGCTAGTGGAAAGCCTTGGCACTGAATTGGAGTGGGTTCTGTGAAGTTCTGGTCCATCAAGGCATCCATCACATACTCTTAAGAATTTAAGAAAAGAAAAAAATTCATGAAGGATAACTGAGGCTTCAGAAGACCTTTTAGAAAACAGAACAGACCTAAACAGTCACTTATTGATTTTGAGCAATCTTCACCATCTCAAAAAATGACAAAAATACTTACGTGGAAAGCTACACTGGTGGAAGGCAAACACAGGCTTGGGGCAGCCCTCCATTCCTCGAATTGTTATCTCTTTCTTTCTTCGCAACTCTTCAACTTCATACTATTTATGTGGAAAAGAAAAGCAAAACCAAATCCTGATTGCCATCAGGGAGTTAAAACACACATTTCTAACTATTAACTCATTTCACACCTCTGGGTAACTGCTTCATTAGAGAACTGAATTGAAACAGAGATCTAAAAATTACTGCATTCCTGAAGGTATTATTTTAAGATTGAGCTATCACACGGCTTCTCCAATATTCAGAGGTATGAGCTCTCTACGTAGTCTAGAAAGACTAATGTCTCTCTCTTCTTCCAATCAACTTTTTAATGAAAAGTGTATCAATGTAGTATTTCTAAGAATTATATTATTTTTTCCAGAGGCCAGAAATGACCAACAGTTTCAAAAGTTATTAGAAACAGAGGATCAGATAAAAACATGTTTTATTATGTGACAGCACTAAGAACTAAACAAAATTAGTAAACCCTAACATACTACAAACAAGCAGAAGGCAGGGCAGTCCCCCTCTTTCAATTAACACATTTCAGAGGTTATTCAATACAGAGCTCTTGCTCAACAGCTTGCAACTCAGAAACGTTGCTCTGAAGAAATGTTGCTCGGAACCTTTTCAGAATCAGCACTTCTTTTCTGCATGAAAGAAGCCCAGGCAATGTCATAATGATATCTTAAGACCTCACAAGTCTTGCTACTTTCAACTACCCAATGAGTCACTATAGAGAATAGTTATTGCAAATAGTTATTAGCGGGAAAAAATACCATGAGAAACATGAAACCCTGGGACAGCCACCCAGAGAGGATTTAACCGCCCCCCCATCCTTAAGGATATTCCAACTCAAAATGCCAAGGTGCTAAGCAGCCTGCTCTAGTTTTGTAGTTAGCCCTGCTATAAGCAGAGAATTACACTGGAGAGTTCCTGTGGCCTCTTTCAGCCTGAAATGTTATGATGATGTAATATTACTTTAAAACATTTCTCACGTATTTCTGCCACCCTCAGTTCATTATCTTAGATTCTTTCAGCACCTCCTCAGTACTACAACTCCCAAGTCCTCTACACTGACAAACAGCTTAACCAGACAAGCATTATTATGATGAATTACAAAGGACCAAATGTAAAAATGTCTCGTATAACACAAGCTAAGGGCAGAAGCATCACCTTTGCTAATGTTAAATACCAAAGGCAACTAGAATTGGTATCCTGTGAAGTACACACATACCAAACAAGCTTAATGAAGAGACAGTTCTGTTACATACTCTCCCAGACTTTCAGGACAGTTTTTCTACTTGTGGCATTTTCTGTTGTAGGTAAAATGGAACAAACAGAATCTGAAAACTTACTGGAGTAAGCCTGGCCACTTCTGGATGTTCCACATAAAAATTCTTCTCAAACTTGGGCAGTTCGTTTAAATCCCATTTTTTCTTACGTAAACGTTCCCCAGGATTACCAAACTTCTTTGGAGGAAGAGGACCTCCACGACTTGCTCCAAATCTGAGAATGTCAATGTTAGTTATAAAAAGAAGGAGAAAAAAAAAAGAGTATTTCATTACTCTGGAACTTGCAGCTTTCTTAAGCATTTTCCACTCCCTTTTCCCCAAGTTGACACATGAAGTATTATTCATTTTACCAAAAGTCATCCTCTTCAATCGCTATGGTGGCACACAACTTCTTGAAAGAACATAAACCTGCTTTATGTTAGTTCTAAAGCCAAAACCATCTTAAAGTTTCCTTCCAGTACAGCCATTTGTAAGTCACTGCCTTAAAGCTCCTGTCTCTAGGTTTCTACCTCAAGGTCCTCCCCCACAGGACAATGCTGGGGGTACTTTTCTTTAAACAGACAATACACTTAAAACATGGTTAGATGAAATGGATGAGAAAAATCTCTAATTGCAAGTTTCTTTAATCTCTCTCAAGGCTAGTTTTGCACAAAAATAGCTACTGCACTGTCTCCCTTCTATGTCTTCTCTTCTTTCTTACCTAGAAGTATGCCTCAAATGAAAAACAAGAGTGAAGAACAGAAAGTAAACAAGCCCAGCCAAGCCTGCAAGACTATCTTTAATTCTGGAACCAAGGCAATAAAAACCAAGCAAACAAAAAATTTTTTTTAAAACAGAGTCTAACAGGAAAAAAAAAACAACAAGAAAGTACCTCGGAAAAAACATCCTCTCTCAAAAGCTTTTGATGAAGACTCAAGTGAGTAAGAAGCTAACGTTTAGTAAGAATTTCCCAGCTAGCAGAACAACTCAGAGGTTACTGTTCTCTCTCACAGAAGTTTTCTTCACTCAGTTAATTTAATACACTTCAGAAGGTAAAGAACTAACTGTAATTACTCATTAATGTATTAGTTAAAACACGAGCTTCTGGCACTAATCTGTAATTGAGTGGTATAAAATGATTATTTACTGTAAATATTATAAATTATATATTTTTAAATGCCACAAAAAATCTGTCTCTCTTTCATTAGTATCATACAAACACAGCAGAAGGTACTTTTCCAAATGTTATCAGGTCAAATTTTGTCCTAATTCATATTTTGGTTAATAAAGCTACAGCTTTCTGCAAAACATGAATTTATGAGAAATGCCCATTTAAAACAATACTTTTATTTAGATGGCAAATCCAAAGTATCTGCAGCTTAACCAGTCAGTTCCCTACCAAATAAAAACTGTTAATGAAACAAACTGAAAGCAACAAAAATCTCACAGCAATCTTCTTATACTAGTAACTTGGGGGGGAAATGTGTGCACTAAAAAATAAAACAAATCTGAAATAAATTTCTGATTACCTTAAGTACAAGACTATGTGTTCAGACATTAACTACATTTTTTCTTTAAATCACTTCCCAGTGAAAACTACAAATTACAGTGATTAAGGGACCAAACCAAAAAACAGAATTCAACATATCCCTAGGAAGAAATGGTTGCATTTTTGGAAAAGGTTAAGTATGGTAGATACATAAGTAAGTTTTAATATGTTTGTTTTGTGGCAACTGTTTCATTAAGTCTCTTCCCTTTCCTATAAATATCCCCTATTTTCTCATCAGTATGTCCGTCAGATCCCACAGACACCCTGCATAATCAACAATTTTTGTCATATGAAAAGACTGAAACACAACTTCTAAAATTTATTGCATTTTCTCTCAGGGCAAAGAAAAAATAAAAGTACAGATTTTTGTAGGGACATTAACCTTCAATGAAGATGTCTGCTACTGATCATGCTAACATGAGGCCAAAATGACAACTATTTCAACACGTCAAAATGACAACTATATTTTTTGAGTAACAAAATCCATAGTCTCACTGAAGTCAACTGGAGGTTCAAAGGGTCAATGATTTTCCTTACAAAAGGAAACATATGGAAGAACTGATGGCAAGACTGGACGCTGGAGCAGCTGAGTACTATAGATATTTGCTCCACAGATATTCAGAGGGAAGAAATGATATATTTTACAGAGAAGTCACATAGTTTCAAGTTCTCCATTCTTACACACAATATGGCTGTATACTGACCTGAAAGAAGGGAGCCTTGCAGCAGCCCTTCAACACTGCGTCTACTGAAGTTTATCACCTAAACTGTCAGTAACTGACACTTTACACTCCAATTACAAGTAAAATGAGATTCTAATTCCAGTTAAACTGACCTAAATCTAAGATTACTCCACTAATTTGCTAACAGTCCTCTTTCTCGAGTGTAAATTCACTGACTCAATACATTCTTCTGTAGGTATTACTAATGCCATCATTTCTGGAACAGAACCGAGTGAATTTGTCATAGTCAAGAGGAAAAAGAGCACAACTTTCCCTTCTAAGAAGTTACCTACAACTCCTTTCTGACAGGAGGAAAACAGAAAGCCTCTATTTGGTTAGTCTATGAAAGTATCAGCACTGAGAAGGTGGATAAACTTTCAAATGGTGCTGGGTGGTTCAGAATTTTGTAGAGGTTATTTATGAAGTATGATGGCTGTTAGAGGTTACAAATATTTTCACACCTTAAATAGATGTATATAACAAACTGAATCCCAATGCATATTATCCTGGAAGCTTTAATGCAAAGTGAACCATTTTCCATGCAAATGTCCAAAACTTCCCAAAGAAGCATGCAGGCACTTTTACTTATGCAAAACCCCTATCTAAAAGAGAAGCATCCACCTATAATCAAAGTCTTTACACAAAATGAGATTACACAAATTTTAAGGCACATCACGTGCTGTGGCAACTCAACTGTATATAAATCTGCATACTCAAACTCACTCACTAAACTCCAAAACCTGCTGGGCTCTGAACTGTATCAGACTTGCCAAAGCATTTACTCCAATGGCTTTGTGTTAAACTGAGCTGGAAATCTCATAGTGGAAAAACACCAGAACTTTCCTCTCAGAAAAAAAAGAAACTATCTCTCAATTTCAGAGCACAAAATGTGGGTGTAAGATAAAGCAAGGATACAACTATCTCTCTCCACAGACAACGAGGAACTAAATGTTAAAATGCACTGCAACATATTACAAAATATGCCTGAATCTCTCAGGGGTGAGGGAAAGTAAGTAGGAAAGGAAGGGGCGGGGGAAGAAAGCCAACTCATTAACTGAGATCTAGTCTGCCATATTAAGAATAACAGAAACCACATGAGACGTTTATTGCTAATCCTTGAGAATGGAGGCCTAAATACTTGTGATCTAAAGGAAGAAAATGCCACTCTCCTAAATTAGTTCTAACTTTCTCTTTCAAAGGGCCTAGGATGAATGTCTTACTGGTTTCAACCCTTTGAAAACCTCAAGTCTCAAACTAGTTATACACTATAATGCAACCGTATTTATTGCTGCCATCCTGAAAGGAAAAAAAAAAATCAAACCTACAAATACCTTTTTCAAGCCACGCTTCCTTTAAAGAACAGATTTAAGAGTATCAAGCACTAGGCCTCTGCAGCGGCACACAGACAACTCCTGTATGTCTGCTACGTAAAAAGTGTGGTCCAGGGCCATGTTTACCGAGATCACCCTCCCGAATACACAAGTCGCCCGCATGACAGGTTTGCAATCTCATTTCCTTTCACGATAAGCCTGGGAGCGCAACTGACAAAGATCTTTCACTAACTGCCATCTTTCTAGTAAGTCCAGAAGAAGCAATGACAACCAGAGGGCAGAGCGTCCAACCACCCTTGCCAGGGCCACCAAGACCTTCGGTGCTTGCGAAGGGGGGGACAGAGGGAGTAGGATAAAGGACAAGAGGGCTGGCAGAAAATACATTAAGGGTAGGAGAGAGAAAGGAAAATGCAGGCCTTAAAATCCCAAGCAAGGCACACACGGTTACACATGAATGATGAGAAAGCTAAATAAAAAAGCCCTCAAACCATCACCCCACCTTGCTGCCAGAATCTTACTAATAAAGTCTCCTGGTTCCCCCACATACACTCCCACACGATAATTTTTTGGGGAAAAGTTCCCCCAATACGATAAGCAGAACGCCTCCCCCACGTCCCCCCGACTCCTCCTCGGCCTTCCTCCCACCAGACCCCCAAGGCGGGGGTGACGGGCCCCTCCACCGCCCCCATACCATGTCGACCCGTTCCGCGCCAGCCCCCTCCCACAGCCCGGCCCGGCCAGTCCACCCCCACCTCCCCCCTTACCCGCCGCGGTCTCGGTCGCGGCCCCGGTCCCCGAAGCCCCTCATCGCACCCGGAGGGGTGGGAGAGAGGCAGCGGAACGCCGGCCGTGGGGACGGCGAGGGACTGGGGGTACGGGGAGAGGGTCCAGCCAGGGGCGGCTGTGTCTCGGAGGAATCGCTTTGCGCCACCTCGCTTCTTTGGTGGGATACAAAGGGAGAAGAAGTCGTCAGTGGGTCAGAGACCCGCTGAACGTCGGCGGAGGGAACGGCGGGGCTCTCGGTCGGCTCCAGGGCCCGTGAAGTGTGGAGACACCAGCGTCTTCTTCCTCCGGCCTCCCGGCACAAAATGGCTGCCGCCGCCCCAACCCGCTTCAGTTACGTTACGGGCGGCCCGGCGCTGCGCAAACTACGGCCCTCGAAAATACCTACACCTATTCCAGAAGCCAACTACGCCTTAAGCTTGCTTGGCGAAACCTTGCGCCGCGCGGCAGGCAGGCTACGAAAGGTACGTAGCGTCCTTGACTTGAGCCAGGCCCCCGCGTGAGGAGAGTAACGCTCTCCCTATTCCTCAAAGTCTGCTACGCAAGTAGTCAAGCCCGTAACCCCTTCTGAACGTTAGGGAAAAATTCGGCCGAAGCGTACGTTACGTAAGTACACGGCGTACGCAAGTTGCCTATCTCGGGCTGACGTAGGGCAGGAGGAGCCCGTGTGTTTTGCGTAAAATTCTTCCGCGGGTTGTGGAGGCACGGTTGGCGGAGGGCCGGAGGATTACGTTAATGTAGCAGCGTAGTCGGGTTTGGAGAATACATCCTTTCGCCTACGCGGCCGTTGGCCCCGTGGAGGTGGCAGCGAAGCTGAGGAGACAATAACGGGAGCGTGGGGCGGCGGCGGGGCTCGGGGCGGCAGAGAGGCCCTCGGGCCTTTACGGCGGCGCCGGCGAGGCCACACGGGTCGGGCGGTTTGAGGGCTTTCCGCCGCTTTCTTCCCTGGCAGATAACATGGGGCATCCTGGCGCTGAGGCAGGAGAGACAGCAGCCATGACGTGTGCGTTCGCCCGAGAGCCGGGAGAGAACGGCCTAACGGCCGCCAGCGCAGTTCGTGGCGGCGGCGCCCAGTCGCGCTCCCTGCTCTGCAGCTGCGGGAGGTTCGAGGCAACCTCTCCCGAAAGTAAATTCACCCCTTCGCCCACCACGTTGTCACTGCAAGTGATCGAAGAAATGAAGGACGCCAGGCACGGTACAGACACCGTGTTTGCGGCCTGCTAGCGTTTGACTCCCCAGATTAACCAGAGACTCCCAGCTAAGAGAAAAGCCGTGACGCAATTATGTGGCCTAAGCCACAAGTTCTGTGCTGTGCTTATGCCCCTGGCACTTACCGAGAAGCAGCAAGTCGGTCCATCCCGGCACCAGCAGCCACGTCTGGCGGGTGATGGGTGTGCACCGGCCGGACCAGGCCTTGGCCCCAGCCGCGGTTGCGTTATCAGCAGCGCTTTCCGGGCTGCCAGATAACCACACATCAGCGGTGCTGGCAGAGGAGGAAGTGAGTGCCCTTTGCTTTCTGAGCCTGGAAGGAAAATAACTTAGCCTGGAATGGGACACACATTGTTTACCATTTTAGTTTTACTTGCTGTATGTATGTATGGCGTGTGTGAGGAAGCAAAAAGCAATCTCGGTGCTTGAAATAAAATATTGGAAGAAACTTGGACCTTTCTAAGGGGGTGGGAAGGGGGTCAAGTGACACCGTAAGCTCGCACAGACACTCAGTACTGGGCATGAATGCCTGGTGTAGGAAAGTCTGGCACGTGCAAAGAACGAGGTATTACATTAAATGACAAGGGCTGACCCGTTCCTGGCTCCCGCAGATCAGCTTCCCTCCCTGTCTTTGCCTCTCCAGACTTCTGTCCGCTGTGAAAAACAGTGCTTTACCTCAGGAAAAGTATCAAAGCTCTGTTAAGAAACCATTTGAGGATGGCAAACTGTCAAGCTCTGTCACGAGGTAAACCCTGGCTACAGTGTCAGGCTTTTCTTAGATTTTTTTTTCTGGGCATTGCTGTCTTTTTACTTAATGTTATCTTACATACATTAATTAATCTAAATGAAAAAACTCTTGAATTGGTGAGAACAAGCTCTCTAACCAGATATCAAAGTTAGACCCATTCTAATCAGCATTTTCATACATGACAAAGTAAGGCCTTCCCCTAAAGCATCTAATACAGAAATTGTTTGGTTTATTTTAAAACGAGCAATTCCATGAGCACTGGAGGTAATGCAAACTGAATTGGTATATTGTCCCCAGATCACCCATTTCTCTCTTTAGTCTCAGCTCCTCCTTTTGCCCGCCATGATGTGCATCTTTGGCTAGTTCAGAGCTAGGCTTGGCCAGGCAACACATGCCTTCAACAAGTGATTGACAAGTGCCTTCCCCTTGGTGTTAAGTACTGCTGCCAGCCTCTCTCCCCTATCTAGCCACTGACTTTGTTTTCTTCTGCTTATTCTTTCTAGTAATTAATATTATTTAATAATCCTTAATATTCTCACTTATATTAGGAGACTGACAAGGCAATTATAATCTTTAATATTATCACTTATGTTAGGAGGCTGACAAGGCAATTATATAAAGTTTGAGTTTCTAGACAAAACATTTTAAAATGTTGAGTTGCGCCTAGTTTATTTCTCTCATGGAAGATCAGTGAGATTATTGAGAGCAAGGTTTGATTCAAAGCACCCAAACATAAACAGAGTGCTGTTCTAATTCATAATCTTTATTTTTAACTTTAATTAAAGAACAGATTTATAACATCCTCTCCAAAAAGTAGAAAATGCAAAAATTATCTAGTAAAGATAAAAATGCCTAAAAACATATTTATAAAGTAACCTGTTCCTCTATGGTACACGAGAATCCATCGAGTTCTTGGGCTGTTGCTTCTGCCACTGCATTTTCTGTCTATTCATGTCAATTTTATAACTGAGCTTATTTGAATTCTGTTCCATTTCTCACTATTAAATTTGGCCACATTGACACTCTCTTTGAAAGAAACTAAAAAGGAGTATATTAATCTCATGTGAAAGGACAGCTTTGATTTTCACAAAATATAGGAAAAGGACTCTGAACAATTCACAAGCTTATTTCTTAAATCTTTATCTGCTGAAAGTTCAATTGAAAAATGAAGACTCTAACCAAACCAAATTCTATCAAGATCAATAAAACAGAACTGTACAGAATTCATCCCAATGTTCTCCCAAAATATCTGTAACGGTTGCCAAAAGATAAAAATGCAGCCAGGTGGTTGGTGACCTTGCAGAAATCTTTATCCCAGACGCTCAGGTGGTTTTCAGCTGTACACTTCCATTGTCTTTCTACCTATTCTTTGGCATCCCCAATCCCTCCAGCAGTTATTGCAAATGTGGCTTCATTTTCAGGCATCTCAGGGCTGGAGAAAAAAAGAAACAAGAAACTTGTGGGTTTCCCCATGTTAAATGCAACCGTGAAGCATCCCCCAAAATGTTGGAAGTGTAAGCAACCTGGAATACTTCAACATCTTTATAACTATGTGCAAACTGTAGAATGTGATCAATGTTATCAAGGTCAGAAAATGTGAAAACTACCTCTTGGGAGGTGACAAACAAAAGGGAGGGAAACAGAGGAGGTGCAGGAGAAGGAGAATTCTGTCTGTGCAAACTCTCATTTCAATTTCTTAGTTCCTGACCAGAAACCCTGGGCTCTCCATGCAGTTCCAGTAGTGTAATTTTTAATGAATTGCATCTGCCACAGCTTACCAGGTAAAATGATACTAATGGTATCAGCAAAACTTAGTAACCTAACAGCTCTGGAATTTTCATGCCAAAGGACCACTAAACTGTTTGATGGTCTTCTTTCAGATATGAGCATCTAGTAGGATTTATGATGAAAGATTACATAATTTAATGTATGCAATATGCCAAACAACTTTAAGTCTGTTAATTAGTTTGTCCTTTTGGATTTTCTCTCAACATACTACCCAGAAACCTTAGTATGAAGCCATGAATTGGCTGCTCAAGCTCTTCAGTTTCAGTACCATGAACTTTGCTTCCTTATGGTTGCTCATAACAGAGCTTCCTTCCCGTGGAGGAAAGGTGATTTACCTGTCATATATCTTTGCGATACGCAGCTCCCCTCTCCCCTTCCTCAAACTAATCCTGGTGGTTGAAGCATGAGCAAGGATGTGGCCCCCAATGGGCTTTTTTGGGTCTGCCTGAAAGCTAAATTAGCAAGAAAATTGTAATGATTCATTGTCCAAATTCCATAGGCTAATACTGAGGCATATTGGACTCAGTAATGAATAATAAATAGGTAAATATATCAAAAAAGGGCTTTAACACACTTGCCTCACAACAGGATGTACAAATGTTCAATGCTGGCATAATTTTCCCCTCATTAAATTCAGGAGGCTCAAGAAATACAACCTTAAACTTCATATATAAGCTGCTCCAAAAGAAAATGGAGTGCTTTTTCAAGACTTTTTATGGCTTGTTCTCTTTGTTCAAGTCACAGTGAAAGAAGCCATCATGCCAGGCAACAGAAAAACATAACAATTATGAAAACTGAGAGAATCCTATAGGTGTCATTCATGAATGACTCATCATACCAGAGGGACCAATGACCAGTCTGAACCTTCATTTTAGTGCCTCTTGCTCTGTGTAATCTCGGTTCTCATCTCTGTTAAATATATAATACAAAAGAGAAGAAAATTTTTTTACAAGAGGGAGAAAATGTATCTTACGTCATAGTTGCTCCTGGATCAGCAGTCATCTGGTTGGTCACAAACACAGCCACGTTATATTCTGCAATAGATGACAATGCAAAGAAGGATTAGATTATCTCCAATTAGAATTTCAAAATATTGTCCTAGCCACGGTAAAAGCAGGGCTGCTCCTGAAGCTCTTCAAATTTCAAATAAAAGAGAACTAAATATTCTCTATGTCTGATGACTGGAGTTAATCAGGAGACAGCCTAAGTTTGCTCCTGTGTGACTTCAGCTGTAATATGCCAAAAATGAGCAGTTTTAGAATTCCACTGAATAAGTCTTTCTCGTTTCCCTTCTCTGTTGGCTGCCTGCCCTTAGCCCCCTCTCCCTCCCTTTGTCTGTTTGCCTTTTTTTTTTTTTCAATTTACTGCATGAAAAAAACATTTACTCATTCCTCATCAACATTGCTGAGACATTCCAAAGGGGAGGAACACTGTCTATCTTGTCATCCACTTAGAGCATTGCAAAGTACTGGGAACGTGGCAATAGACACAGCTTTTTTATCTCTGTGCCTTCATCCTTCTTTCTATTCTTCATGTTTCTCATGTATTTAGACTGTTGAAATTTGGGGAAGACAGTTTCTCTTACTGGATATTTGCCCAGTTCTACAACCTGTTTTCTCACTTAGGGCTTCTCTGAACAGCATTTCTAGGAAAACTCTAAATGTTGAAGAGCTCTAAAAACTCCTTATTCTGTCAGCCTGAAGTAATATATTATTAGTTTGATCTTTTCGGTAACTGACAGGAGTGTAAAATGAGCAAAGGTTCCTGAGCCAATGCCTGATTGATAATACACTTGGACTACGAGGTGGTCGTGCTAACAGCAGCTACTGTTTCAATAACTCCAATCCATGTTTTCCAAGTTTTGCAATATTTCCCTCACCTTCTGATATTTTTTGGAGCCTTGACAGCATCTGAGCCAGTTTCTGTTGTCGTTCAGCCAACTCTCCACGACCACTGAAATCCACACGGAAAAGTGCCATTATGGAGTCAATGATCTGCATTGTAATTATACTATATAAGTAAATATACTGAAAGAAGATGGGAAAACGTATTCTGAAAGCAGTAAGCATACAAAAAAGAATTAGTTTTGTACCAATAGCTTGAAGATACCAGCTTCCTCATGGAACTTGGCTGCTACATAGTCAAGCAATTCCATCTGATGTTCACCTGGTGAGAAGTACAGTTGCCAAGTGAAATTAGGACCAGAAAAAGCTCTGAAGCAACAAAAGCCTGAATTTAAAAATTCCACTTCAACTGTCTGCACTGTTTATATTTTCCCTGCCAGCTTTTTTAACTCTGGTGCCCAGTAACAGGCTACCTCTACAACACCCAGCAGTGCCTGTGCTTCTGCAGGTTCCAGTTTCTACTTGCCCATCTAATAGACCTTCTTTGTGAAAAGCTTCACAACAAAACTATGCACAAAGACATTTTTTTCTGTGTTAAAAACTGAAAAGCAAAATAAACATTTTAATTTAATGTCGAATTAAGTGATGCACAGAAATTGTACTAATTGTATTATTCATGTTCATATTGTATTCTCAAAGTAAAAGTCCCATTTAAAATGTCCTCCAAGTTTTAATGCAATGTCTCGTGACAGAATGCATTGGAGCTGCCCCTATTAAGTTCCATGCACAAGATCACAAAGAATGTCCCAGCAGCATTTATAGAATTAGCTTGCATTCAGGCAGTCACAGTTACCTTAATTGGTGCTTCTTGTACTAAGATGCTACGCTGACACTTGTCATATACACAGCAGAGATCACTTAACATTGTGGCAAACTGAGCAGACTTGCTCAGCGTATCCCAGCTCAGCTGCCCTACACAAAGTTTTGCAGTTTGCCACAACTGAGCAAGTCTGCTCAGTGTACAACACCCAAAACAGAAAATGGAAGCAAGCTCACACCTTCTTTTGTTAGCAGCAAAATTTTCTTTATGCGGGCAATCTCAGTTAATAAACTGAGAACTATTAAAACAGGAGCCTTAGAGAAAAAAACATAGATACCACACCAGTTGCAGTGGTCTTACTGGTATATGCACGTGCATACAGCACATTGTCAAGCACTGCGTCGTGATCAACATTGAAGCGATCGGCAATGTCACGAAGACGGTCTGGTCGGCTGACATTAGTCAGTTAAGGATTTCTCTTTGTACAAAACATGCTCTGAAAACAATAAAACCCCATTCCAAAATAGAACTATGGGAAAACAAAGAATATTTAATCTGATCTTAGAAAAGATTAACTTTTCGTACTGTCCCACACACCCTGAAGATAGTTCAGGGCTTACAATGATAATTGGTTTGTGTTTAGAGTTTGAGGCAGGGAGGAGGTTGACACATGGATATCTGTGCTCTAGGAATTTAGCTGTGAACAAAACCTATTTATACACAGTCTACCACAGATATGAAGTGTTAAAAATAGTCTTCAGTGCTGAGATGAATTTCTCCTGAAGTAAGTAGAAAAGCTTCTATCATCTGTGTCATTACCAAGATCTCAAAAAAACCCCCAGTTAAAATAAAATCTGTATCCTAACTCTAATTTTTCTGGGTTGGATTACATCAAATGACAAAGAAAAAAGTCACTACCACATTGTGCTTGCCAGGCTTTCTGTGTCAGTCATAATGTTTTACAAGTATGAAGCTACCTGGAGCCTCCTACTTGCTTATAACCAAGTGGACTGTCCAGTTCATCCTACCTGGAGCTTTCAACAGCCCAAAAGATACAAAGTGTTTTCAGTATCGATGAAGATAATCTTTCCACCCGTGTAGCCATTTGGTCCTGGAAGCTGAGCTGTCACTACAGTGAATCATAGAAAATCAAAACGAAAAATCAGGAAAAATATTTTCTTACTCCCTCTATTACTGTTTTTTAATAAAATACAACTGCTTATCCATATCACAAAGAACCGTCGTTTTTAATCAATGTGGATATCAGGAGTACTCAAGTCTTACTTTCACCTCAAGAAGAAGCTCAAGCCACTTTTTTCAGTGGAATATCAGACGAGATTTAATTAATAATGTCAAAATTGTACTTATTACTGTCACTATATCAGTATATTTTATATTGAAAATAGGCAAGGATATTACTAATAAGTTCTTACTCACACAGCATCCTATTAATCCTCTGCCCAAATTAATAGTATTGATGTAGTAGGAGGTTTTTTTCCCAGCTGTAACTGAGATGATCAAAAATTCTTTGGATATGAATTTTTACTGATATGCAAATAGTTACTAGTTGTGGATTTAGTCTCTTTGAAGTGAATAAGCAAAAATACTCAACTCGGTTGTAATCATTCATGCAAAAGGGTATGACTCTGCTGACCATTAGACCTTGCAAAATGGAAGAGAGAGGCCTTATTTTTCCAAAAGGTGTCATAATTTCCTTTATAATACTGGGTTAATTTAAGGGAATGTTTGCCTACTCCATGTCTGGTAACTATATTCCAGCAGCATTTATAATTATATTAGTTATTATTTACTAGTATTTACACACTGAGAGATATCACTGGGAAATCAGAGTCCTGCTGTGTTTGGCACTGCCTGAATACAGTGACTGCCAAAATGTTTGTCCAGTTATTGGATAAACAGCCAGCAGTATGCTCTCCTTGCCCTTTCAGAATGTCATATTCAGCAAAAGCTCTTGAAACCAGGAAATTCAGAGTTGCTGAGAAAGAATCTTGCGTTTTTCCTTTTCTGAGCAATGCCCTTGTCCCCCTGTAACCCGTCTTTGTGCTCTGCTTTTCCAGATGGTGTTTTTCACCAGTTTCTCTAAGACAAGTCTATTCTCTCCTCTCTCCTTATGGCAAAGCTTACATTGTGAGCAGTTTTCAAATGTAAGCATTTACACAAGTTCTCTACTCAGACACAACCAATGGAGGTTAAGAGCTACCCAGGTCTGTTTTCACTGTATTTCTAGAGAGAAAAGATTCTGACTTATCTCTCTGTATTTCATTCTGATATAGTTGTAAAGAACGGATTAATGGAGAAGAAATGTCTCTCTCTTTCAAGGTATTACACCTACCACAAAGGGTGTGAGATAGCTGGGTTTTGCCCGTCCGAAACTCTGTTAAATAAAAAGAAAAAAAGGCAGGGTTTATTTTTCTGAGTTTGCCAGATTCAGGAGTTAGAATCACCGGATTTAGAATCACTCTTACTTACAAAACTCACCTCTATATCTACCTTTTCAAATCATTTAACACCAATTTATAAATCATATTCTATGCAGTAGAAATGCATTACATGAAAAGCAAAATCTGGAATGCTTTTGTTTGATCATGCTTGACTGCTAAGATCATTTATTCTTTTCTGTGTAGAAGTTAAAACCACATGGCGCCTGTGGAAAAGTGTTAACTGGGGGGAGGGAAGAAATGGTTGATTTCACCGACCTGGCCCACTTTCATTTTCAGTAAAATGATCAAGGAGAAGCTTATGAGTTTATTAAATTCATTGTATCAAACCATATTAGTCTCCAGTTTATCTTTTCTAAAGGGAAGAGTACGGTGTTTTATGAGCTTTCATTGTTGTTGAAGTGATAACCACCACTAACTGATCAAATTTACTACAATAGTTGCTTAATTGTCATTTCAAAAGCTTATATGAAATGCAGTGTATCCTAAGTGTGCATAAATAAACTGTCTTTTGTGGCAGTTTTGTTACTGGAAAGGAACACAGATTGCACCAGGGAAGTCTTTCCTATATGACATGTTAGTAATAATATTAACAATCAGCATGCCCCAAGTCTAATGATTACTTAGCTCAAGTGTAGTTTGCAAGCAAATGAAGAGAAAGAATGGGAAAACACTAAGAGAAGTAGATTCTTTCTTCTTACACTCACGCCGATACTCATTTTTATGACTACAATGTGATAAGTTTGGTAGAGATAATCCAGCTTGATTTAAAATCTAAAATAAGTTGCAATTCTTTGTTCAGTAATATTCTTTTAATGCGGTTTTCTCACCTCCAAAGGCCTCAGTGATTGCCATGCTTTCAATCCCACCACCCAGAAGCTTACTGGAGAAAGGGAGAGGATTATGATATGGTTAAACACACAAGATCACAAGAGGAAAGTAAAAAAAGATAAATTTCTCCTACTTGAAAAATTTCTGCCCTAAAGCTTCTCACTTGATGCATTAAGTGCAGGGCACTAAATGATCACTGATTCATAAAGAATTAACTCTGTCTTAACCTCCTTTTCTCTGTGCAAGAGCAAGGTCTATACAAATCTTTACTGGAAAGAAAGAGGAGAGAAAATACCTTTGGAAAGGCAGTATTTCATGAAAATATCTCAAAAAAAGTCTTGAAGACTTATAATTTTGACCTGAGACCTGCAGGTTGTTTTGACTAAGTGAAAAAGTGATGATACGTTCAGGATTTGTGTATGCAAACTCCAACTGTACAAAGCCCAGTTTCCCCTCAGAAAAGGAGCTGGTTTTGTTGCTTGCTGATGCCTCCATCTTTGAGCCAGCCCTAGCTCCCAATGCAAGGTAACCTACATGTCCTAGCTGAGTATTTATTATATTTTTGTGTCTCCTTAAAGACAATAAATATGATTATTGGAACCATTTGGACTAAGGAAGGATGTAAGTAGAGATAAGCTTACTCAAATTCCTGGCTGCCAGTAGTAATATGAAATACCAACTTCCGTTTTTCACTGTACTCAAAGGCGGTCAGGAAGCCTGGCTCCTAAGGAAGATCAAAGAGAACATGAGAGTTTTATTTTAGCTTTAACCTGAAGGTAAAGTGCAGTATCCCACAAATATCTTCTGTCCACTCTAGCCTTATTTACATAGGTTGGGTATGAAAAGCACCACAGTGTTTGTCTGATTGTAGAGTATAAAGTATTGTCCCTTTACAGTAACAAGCAGAATAATTTTCAATATTATCTTGATGATGTGGTGAAAAAATCTGTTAAGAAAAATGCTGCACAGCATTCTGAAGAGGCCAGCATAAGTTTAAACTGTCAGGAAAGTGCCTGGCTTACAATAAGCTTGTTTGCAGCTTCTTTAATCTTGTCCACTTTGGCCTCTGAAAGCCCTTTTACATTGCACAGTGCCCGTCTCGTGGTCATCTGGATTCCTTTGATTGTGCAGATCCCAACTGACTTCAGTTTCTTAATATCTGCTACATTCTGTGAAGAAAGTTCCTGTCTGTGAGTACTCATGACAGTTAACAATTAGGAGGTGAAGTAAACCTTTGAAACATATTTTATTATACTTTCATGTGCAGGTGTATTTTCACCAAGAAAGAAACAGATTTACAGTAAATGCTTCATTATGTAGTTTGTGACACAAACAACAGAACATTTTTAACATTGGTGTGAGGGAAAATGGTGCAGAGACCAGATCCTGGTGCTTTTGAGAGAAAGGTGTTGCAGGTCCCGTTGTATTTATTTGTCCCTGTTCAGTGTCAGTCTTTCTAGATCCAAGCAGGTATTAAAAAGCCAGCAGAGAGTATTGCAGGTAGTGTGGAGCCCAGTCTGGTAACCCCTGTGACACTCAGCCTGTCCTTGGTCCCTTAGCTCAGACAATCTGTAACCAGGTAACCCGATCGTGGATAATTAGGAGCTGATTCACAGGGATCATCAGAAACTGACTCTTAGCTGCTGTGCTGTTTCTGCATGTTCACACTATGTCCACACATATCCTCCAGATCCAACTGACACTTTGGGCTGGAATGAACTACTAGAGTTCTTCATAAATAGAGTACAGCTTCAGTCAGCACCCTACTGACACATTTTGTCTCCTCTCACCTCATTTTATGATTCTGACATCACTGGAAACTTAAAGGTGAGCAACAGATTACTCACAAGAAAACACACTATGTAAAAGATGTGGGATAATACTTCAGTTTACCATTTTCAGCCAAGATTTGTCTTTGAAAAAAACAAGAGCTGGCTGTATCACCTATTTATCTAGAGCATGTGGGTGCATAGGACACAAGAAGGCAGGGGGGGGTTATGCAAGAAATTAGTCATGTTCATTTGGAAGCTTATTTCTCATCCTGTGATAAGTTTTTTGATTATTACATTAATAGAGATGAGTGAGGTAAAATCAGTCATGAATAAAAATTACTCTCACACCCAAAAGAACATACCAAGAGGAAGGCCACAGAGATGATCATGGGCTGGAACACCTCCCCTTTGAGGACAGGCTGAGAGAATTGGAGTTGTTCAGCCTGGACCAGAGAAGGCTCTGGGCAGACCTTAGAGTGGCCTTCTGGTACTTAAAGGGGACCTACAGGAAAGATGAGGGGGACTCTATCAGGGAGTCTAGTGATGGGGTGAAGAGTAATGGTTTTAAACTGAAAGAGGGTACATTTAGATTAGATATTTGGAAGAAATTCTTTACTGTGAGGATCATGAGACACTGGAACAGGTTGCCCAGAGAAGTTGCAGATGCCCCCTCCCTGAAAAGTGGGTCCAGGTTGGATGGGGCTTTGAGCAACCTGGTCTGGTGGAAGGTGCCCCTGCCCATGGCAGGGGGTTGGAACTAGATGATCTTGAAGGTCCCTTCCAACCCAAACCATTCTGTGATTCCATGATTGAGCTGGTTTACTGTGTTTTTCTATTAAGACAACAGACTACTGCTGAAAGATCATTTTTCTAGACCAAAGCCTTAAATGCATTACCCTGCTTCTGCATTCTTCAGTGGCTCTGTCTTTCTGATCACATCAAACTTAAGGCTGTTTTGCATTCCAAATCTCTGTGCAGTAGACCTGATTATAGAAGTTCTTGTTCTCTCCCACACAGATACACCTTTCACCAACAGCTTGCGTCCCAACCAAGGCCCTGGGATATACTCTCCTTAGACTCAAGTTCAATACTAGGAAGCATTTTGCAGCACTCCTGGCTTAACATGCTGACAGGCCCGCCCCCTTGCACCAGCTGCTTGTCCCGATCCTTCTACCTCATGTTGCAGCCCTGTCCCAGTTGTGCACTTCTGAGAGGGGAAAGGGAGCAGACTGAGTGTTTACAAATAAAAAAACCTAAACCATATTTTATGTTGTGATAATTTTTGGACTGATTGAGTCACAAACCCAGTTCGTGGTGTGGCTACAAAAGCAGGTGTGCCAGAAAGGACAGCAGGGGCAGGAACGCTTTGCAAAGGCTGAGGGCTCACAGCACCTTAATTTCTACCAAACACCAAACCACAGCCTCAGTTGTGCTAATCTGACTCTCTTTATGGCCACACTGTCAGATCTAGCAAATGTTACTCCTAGGAAAAAAATTCTAAACTGACCAAAACTCTTTAAGCAAACAAATTTAACAGATATGGGTCATGGTATGTTCACATAAAGGTTTTTAACTGGCACAGCTGAGAACAAAAGCTTCCCCCAGGGCATGAGAATAACCACTTGGAAGGGAAAAAAAAAAAAAAAAGAAAGAAAAGAAATGAAGCAGGAAGCCCTTATTAAGCCAGAAGAACAGCCTAAGTCATTATTCTTTATTTTCAAGACCTTTCATACCTTAGGATGATTCTCTGTGTGCCATGCCTCATTTAATATTGACAGGCTAATACAGCTCCCTTCCAGCTCGTGAGGTCAGCCTCTTTGGTCAACTTGTTACATTTTTAACACAGGAATTTGAGTTTTTCTGCTACATTGCCCCATAGTTAGAGCTCCCAACCTCATGATCCTTCTTCAGAACTCTCTTTAAAACTGTCAATGAATTGCCAATAAAAAAAGTTGACAACAATTACACTGCTGACATGCTGAGCCTAGTGACTATAGTGCCAACTAATGCTGTCTCATTGTGTCTGTGTCCTCCCCATCTCTATCTGTCTGTAGTCATTTACGTTGGAGTTAAATCTTACATTGCTTCAGGCAGACACAAATTTTATTCTGCTTCTGTAACACTGGATGTAATAGGGTTCTGATCCATGAGCCAGTCTCCTGGATAAACATATAATACTAGTAATTCAAATAAATAGATGATGTTTACATGATAATAATGATGATACCAATTATAGGAATTCATATTTGATGAAGAAAATGAACCCCTTATCTCTCTAGCTACTAATATTTTCCTCACTCCCACTCTACCCCCTTCACCAGCACGCTGAAAATAGTGTAGCAACAATTGTCACAGTGTAATTTCAAAGGCACCAAAAAATGCAGGAGTAATTACAAAGATTGGCAGGAACAGGAAGTAATCTATCACAGTTTTCAAATAAATTAGCAAGTAGTTGGTTTCACAAGAGTGCTGGGTGCTAAATACTTTGAATATCTTGCCACTTTATTTAGGAACCTGGTGGGAACAAGACTTTCTGAAAACCTGTCTTATCACCAAAGGCAAAATTTGTCTTCACATGACAGATTTACAATTTATTGCAAGGAGTAATTTCAGTTATTTGTTTCAATGTGTATACACTTAAAATAGCTTTAAATGGACAATTCTGTGCAGTAAAGTCATTGCTAATCTTACAATTCCATGCTTCTGTAGCAGGTCAATATCCTGAAAAAAGGATTCCTGAAAAATAGCAGAAAAAAAAATAAAAATAGATTTAGCATTTTTTTGAAGTTACATCTATCTCACTCTGTGTCTGTTTCAAATCTGTAAACATTTAAATTATTTTCCCTAATAATACATAACTTGTTGGTGTACCCAAATAAGCAAAGCCATAGTGAGCTAAGAAAGCTGTCACATTCCCTATCACTGTCTTCATAAACTGTATCTTCAAAGGCAAGCAATGCTCTGCTGTACTAATAAAACTTGTTTTATTGTCATCATCATCTTGATTTTTTCTGCCACAGTTCCTCATTTTTTTCAGGCCGATGACCATTAACTGACATGTTTCTGTGCAACCTGCTTTAGATGAGCCTGCTCTGCCAGGGGCATTGGACTAGATGATCTCCAGAGGTCCCTTCCAACCCCTGTCATTCTGCGACAGTTCCCTTGCATTTAATAGTAGTGTAAAATATAAAGAAAGAATTATAATCCCATTAAAAGTTGCATAGCTTTTAAAAGGTTAATGAAGAGCAAAGCTGTACAGGGACTAGGAAAATGAGATTTTCCTGATAGTATACTGGAACAAAATTTTAAATGCACTTAACTCCCTGATGGTCTTTGGGGACCTCCTGTCTCTTTGTGGATTTTGTAACACTATCAAAATACCTTCAAACAACATTTGCTGCACATATTTTTCAATCAACCATCAATTTACCTCATCGTCCTGGTATCCTAGTTCTTCTTGGACTACTTGATCCTCCATGGCCTTCATCATGAAAGAGTAGGCAATAAAGTATTGATCACTACTGGGAAATGCAAACAAAGATAGTATTAGTGGCAATAAATGAGTAAATTACTGTAAAAAGACCTTTAAGTCCTTGAACCACAGAACCTTCGCTGTATGCCATGATATATGGATTTAGACTCAGATTCTGTTTTCCACTCTTGGTTATCTGACCTACCAGACCAAAAGGAGAAGATCTACTGCATTACTCTCAGATCAACCAGATTGGCTAGAAGGGGTTTAACAGGTTATCCAGAAAAGAGATCTCATTCCTCTATGAGAATCTTGTGTCAGAGGGGAGTTTGGAGTTGGGAGCATTTCAAATGATTTATCATTAGTGGTAAGAAAGTTAAAGGCAGTGTGTATTTTTGCAGCAGAAGTCATCATAGTGGCAGACAGAATGAGTAATGGAAAGGCTATGCAACATCTCAGCTTCCCCATCTTTATGTGACAGAAAGCCCACAAAACAGGCTACAACTCCTTAGTCATGTATCTTGAGAGCAGACTAAAAAGCTGTATTTTGTTTGTGTTCTTGCTGGAGTTCAGAATACCTAATAAATGCTGAAGATGTGCAAGTAATGGCTGGAAGAAGTATGATTGCATGAAGAGAATAAAAGAAATGTAATAAAAATCTGATGCTTTTATTATGCAAAAACATATAGAGAGCTTATTTCATGGTTCTTCATGGTTAACTTGCCATGTCTGTCCTCCACTACAACTTCACTGCCCTCTTCATGTGACTTCCTATAAGCAAGGCCTAGAACCACAATAGGCACTTACTGATCGTATGGTTAAATAAAAAGCAAAATATGACCTCTTTAAATTTTATGAATGCAAGAAAAATGCATACAAAGTAGTTCCTTAGAAATATGATCTTATAACTTCTTGTATCATTTTTGTGGCTTTGTAAATGAATAGGTTGCTTCTGTCTTAATTGTGAGCTTTCTTTCATTCTCCTACCTATGGCTGATCAAAAGTTTGGTAAACTGCCTCATCCAGATTTGTATATGTATCTTGCTTCTGTTTAAGAACCCTGGAAATTATGGAATGAGAAATCATGCCTTCACGTCGTGCCTTATATCAGTCAGAAAAATAATTAAGTAAAACATTAATTAAAAAATACTTGAAGAGATTTTAACAACCCCTTAGCTTCAAATACTGAAGGAAGAAAATCAAGTAATGCAAAAGGCATTACAATCATATTACAATCCCCTCCTCCATTAAAAATACCCTCTTGAAATGCACATAATTCTGCTCTCCAAGCACAGCTGAACAGGTCATGGGACCACTCTCCTACTCCCCATCCTTAGGCAACTGGCATCTCACAGCAGAAAAAGAAGGCAGACCCAGACCCTTACCTTCCTGCGGGCTAGAAGGAAAAACGGAGAAATTATACTACACCCTACTAAAAGCTTTAGGAATAAACAAAATCCTCCAGTTAACTGGAGAATCTTCCTGTTGCTGGGGCGTTGTCTCACTGAAGACCCAGAGCCACCACTGCCTGCAATGAACTAGATCAAAGGGTGAAAGTCACACAACACGGCAAATCCATGAAGAAATGAGCATCTTTGCGAGGAAATACAGTGCCACCTCAGGTTCCTCGACCCTCCTGTTATCTCCCTGGCATCTATCCATTAGAATACATGATCAAGACCTGTGTGCTGCACTCTTAAATAGACACAGACCATCAATGTGACAGGGACCAGGCCCAAGCACATAGTACTGGGTTTAATGAGCAGGTTTTGAACTGACAAACATGGCAGCTGACTTGACTGGAGAGTTTGGGCCCTACATTAGGGGCAGGAGGTGATCTGACCACCCCGAGGTAGAATTTCACATCTATTGACTCAGAGGAAAAATAAATTATTAATCATATATCAACGCACGAATTCATTTGGCTTTTCCTTACCAGCTGCCTTTTCAGGGGATGTTAATTTCCCGGAGGCCGAGGCACCACACAATGCCCCTCCCCCGTGGAGCACCAAAATTCCCCGTCAGAGTAAAATATACAACAATAACTCAAACACGGGTTGTCCCCGGGCACCCGGAGGGCTGCGAGTGGTTAGAGCTCCCCAGACCCGCCGGGGCTACCGTGCCCGCCGCTGAGGGACCCGGCGCCGCGGTTTTCCCGCCGGAGCCGGCAGCGGGGGGGACGGGGCCCTTCCGACCAAGCCGCCGTGAGGGAGGCGCCTGAGGGCGACGGGGCTGCCCATGTGCTTGTCGCCCCCCGCGATGAAATGCAGTCGAATTAGTGTCTTAGATCACTTTGTCTTCTAAAATATATCAACTACGATATTGGCCATCTCTAAGGAATATTGTCTCGCCCTTATTTTACAGCTGACAAAGACAAGCTTAATTAAAAGCAGGGAGCAGGGTTGGAGGGCGTTCGGTACAACACAGCTCAGCCTTATTTTTTCAAGGTGCCACACAGACAACTTCCTAAACAAGGCACATGGCATTTTTGGATTGGATGGCCAAAACCTGACAGAAACCTGGAAGAGAAGTGACATGCCTGGAGTCACAGGACAAGAAAATGAGGCTGAGTCATACAGATGACTTCATCTGCCATTTTAGGATTGAAAAGGTGCTTCTTAGGATACAAACACTGCTATGACATTTCTGCAGTCTTCTTGGACATGGTATTCAGAAAGCAATCACCCATTTTAGCGTGCCACTGGTAGCACAGTCAGTATGGGACTGCACACAGGACTGCAAGCAGGAGTTGCTGGCTGCCTCTGGGGTCCCTGCTGGGGCAGAAGGGATGGGAGCAGTACCTCAGCCTGTGTCAAGGTGCTTCTTCCACCCTCGGTCTGTGGGAGGTTAAGAGTGCACATGGGTATCGTCAGTGCTAGCCAAGTTGGTAAACCAACCAACAAAACCCCCAGTTCCTAACCATCATCAGGATGTGCTCACAGGGTCCCCATTTGAGACATCAAGTGATTTATCTAAGTAACTAAAGTCTAATCCAGGGTGCCCAAGGCTTTGCCTATACAGAGGAACTGGCTGGCACTGCTTTTGAAAACTGCATTATTCCTCAAGAGTAATTCCAGAAGAGCACTTAGGCAGACAGCCCTTTAAAGACTAATTCCTTCACAAAGTGTGTTTTAATTCTGGAACAGAATGCACATGGAGTGACCCTTCTGCTGCTGCTGAACAGCTCTGCAGCAGCTACTGCTTCTTGTAAACAACCTTTCCTCCACCATCCTAGTTTGTAAAATAGTTTTCAGAGGGGTCAATGAATCCACAGAATCTGAAGATAATTTCCCACCCCAAAATGCCACTCTGGGACATTCTACATCTTCAAAATGTGGTGAGATCATTAACTGCTCATTCAGCATCCAGCTGGTGCAATAACCCCACATAAACCACCATGTTACCCACCAGCCAAGTGAGTCGAGGCACTCCAGAGCCTGCTCCTTCTCTCTTACGGGTTCTGCTGCTGACCAGTGCACCCCCAGATGCGGATAGAAGCGCTGGCAATGGCATGCACCCCTGCAATCTACATTTCCTCTTGCTTGAGATCTTATAACAGTTCAGACAAGACAAGACCCAAGTTAATCCATTGCCATAAAAATACTAAGTATCCAGCTCATTTTTTCATCCTCACAAATCATTTTAATCCATGGTCGCAATAGGAAAAACATGTGGGGGTTGGCTGGTTTTGACTCAGATGTATGTGGATCAAATGGACTAGAGTCAAATATGATGCCTTCTCTCTGAAATTTCAAGTCAGCAGTTTGCCTGTTCTTAACCAGGACAGAATAGTCTGATGTTTGGCCTTCCAGAATATAACCCATGAAGATTCAGCCTGGGATATGAGTGTACATTTATGTCTGAATTGTTTTGGAAAAACTGTGCTTTTTGGTTTCCATAGGAATGCATTTCACTTACAGTTGTTCCCAGACTAAAACAGTGACATACCTGACATCCTCCCAGAATTACAAAATGCTTCTGGGTAGAGAAGCAGCAATTTCTGCATATTCTTTAGTTCTTCTCTAGCAGCAATTATTTGGTTGTTTTTTTTTCTCTGTAAAGTTGAAAATACATGTTGAGGGAGGAGAGGGGAAGAGAGGGAAACAATACTGAATATTTCAAAGGCAATCCAAGTATTAACAAGGTAAAAACTTCCTTATGTCTCCTACAGCAAAGGAATATACAGAGTAAAATTCCAGAACCACTTTGGAAGTTATGTTAGCTGTTCTATCCCCCAAATGACCCAAATCCACAAATCATGCTAGCCTCACACTGATGTCTTACTTTAGCTACTCCCTTAGTCACACCAGAATTAACGAACACTGCTTCCAAAACAAAATCTTCCAAAATCCTTTCTGTGAGGAAGCACCAGACAAATAGATTCCAGCAGCCTCATGGAGTGGCCATGCTGCTTTAATGTGCCCCTTGGAATTTGTGCCATACTAACTCACTCCACACATCACAGCTCGCTTCTCTTTCTCCACACCTGAAAGCTCTTCTGAAAACCCCTGTTAGCTAAAGAAAAGAATAGCAGAATCCAATTCAGTTATTGGAACACAGCAGGATGAATTCACACAATTTTTTGGTACTTAAAGAATTCTTGCATCTTTCTGCCACTTCTGGTCTAAATCCCTCATTTATCTGCAGTGTCTCTGGTACACTTCTTTGAATGCTATGTCCATCTGGTGAGTATGCCTGAAACTCTGTCTGCACGCATTGGGGTAGACTCTTAAGTTTTACATAACAGAAACAACCTTGCCCGTGTTTTCCTTCCCTCTGGTCAGAAATAAGATGAATTGCCAAAGCTGTATGTATACCATGGGTCTCAGGATAGGACTGGTGAAATATCAGACCAGTCAAGCTTCATCATTCAGACTGGAGTAACAAGAGGGCTCCATTGTTAAAATGGAATTACTGGAAGAGATTACTGGGGAGACCTTATTGCAGCCTTTCAGTACTAAGAGGAAGCCTTTAAGAAAGATGGGGACAAACTTTTTAGTAGGGACAGGACAAGGGATAATGGTTCTACACAAAAGAGGGGAGATTTAGACTAGATGTAAGGAAGAAATTTTTTATAGGGGGAGGTGAAACACTGGCACAGGATGCCCAGAGAGGTGGTAGAAGCCCCATCCCTGGAAACATTCCAGGTCAGGTTAGACAGGGCTCTGATCAACCTGATCTTGTTGCTGATGTCCCTGGTCACTGCAGGGGGGTTGGACTAGATGACCTCTAAAGGTACCTCCCAACCCAAACCGTTCTGTGATTCTATTATTCTATGAATAGAGATGGTACTGTGAGACTGAGTGATGTCTTTGTCCCAGTCTTCTGATCCTTAGGCAAAGCCTTGACAAAATACTCAAATACTATACTTTTGGGAGTGATCCTGCATTAAAAAGACACAGATTTTGCTGCTTCTAATTTACCTCGAATTAATCACTAAGGATATTTTATAGGATTAGAGATCTCCCTGCTGTGTGTCCTGTCCAGACCATGGTTCAGCATTGCAGCTCTGGAGGAAATGATGAATAAGAGGGCTGTGCCCATTGATATTAAAGGGTTGACCACAACAGGCTGGATGTGACCAGAGAAGAAAAGATATCAAACTAAGTTGTTAATATCAGAACACCGACTAGAGAATTCAGGCATGGATATTTTTCCAAATGAAAAAGAAAATAATTTGTATGTCAACTATACAAATGCAGTAACTGATAGCAATACAAGCACCATGAGCTTTGTGATTTAATAGGCAATTGTGAAATATGTTGCTCTTTATACATAATAAAGGATGATATGATTAAAAAAAGTTGCAGACTGGAGAAACACATCAGTATATCATATGTGAACTCTATCGAAAAGACAAAGGAGGTAAGAAAAGCGATCTTTTTTGAGAATGCACAAGGAATTTTTTATTTAAGGTAAAAAAAGGAAACTAGTAATAGAGAACAATAGGACTAAAAGGGACAACAAGAGATTATCTAGCTTAAAGCAGAATCAGCTGAACTTGGCAGATGTTTCTTTGCCTGGGGAGGATGCAGATTTTCTTTTATCAGAGGTTTTTGAGAGAGAACCAGACAATTTCAGTGCTTGACTCTCTCTGTCATTACCCTTGTTTTCCACCATTCACTACATAATGCATTTTTTTTCTGTAAAAATATGCAATATACTTTGAGCTAACTTCTAGTTTTAAAAGGCCAGATAACTGGGACTCTTAATTCTTGCATTCTTGTGTTTTCTACACCAAAAGAGAAAAAATGCCAGCATATCCACTTCTTAAAAAAAATGCTCAAACCTGATGGATTATCTGCTAGTGTGTACGGCTTGTTCTTACCTGCTCATGGCTTTTGGGGCTAAAACACTGTAACCATGTAGCCCTGTAATACAGTATTGTCATTCTCAATAATTTGCCATAAGCTTGGTACTGAATTTTCAAGGCCTCAGGACTGAGGCTTGTCAGGCTTACTTCACTTGAACTTCTCTCAACCCTTCTGTACTTTTTACTTGGTGAGCTGTGACAGTAGTTTCCATAATTAACAGGGTCTATGGCTAATTTGGTTTACTTCTGTTTATCTGTGTGTGGTACAGCCACCATTTTATATAAATAGCAATAACAAACAGTTATTTTAGGTAGAATGAGAGATTTACAGCTCTCACAAGGATGCGGTGTAGAGAAATGCAAGCCTGGTGCAATAGCAGAGGCGTTGAGAAGTGAGTACACAACATGTGCAGAGGAGTACAGGCATGCGAAGAGAATAGGCAAGGCACAGGCTTGGCACTAGAGACCTGATGGCTATAAACAACACACCAGCAATCAGTCAAAGAAATGCTGACCTGGAGCTGGATGAAACTGGTTTTAGGAGTAAGTAAGAACACAAAAAATATAGTAACTAATATATGTAATAGGCCCCAAATACTGTAAAATCCAATGTTGTGTGGCACTGCAGACCAATGAAGGAAGGTGTAAATCACAGAATCACAGAATGTTAGGGATTGGGAGGGACCTTGAAAGATCATCTAGTCCAATCCCGCTGCCGGAGCAGGATCACCTAAACCAAATTGCACAGAAACGCGTCCAGGCGGGCTTTAAACGGCTTCAGAGAAGGGGACACCACAACCTCCCTAGGCAGCCTGTTCCAGTGCTCTGTCACTCTCACTGTGAAGAAGCTTCTTCTCATATTTATGTGGAACCTCCTATGTTCCAGCTTATACCCATTGCCCCTTATCCTATCATTAGATACCACTGAGAAGAGCCCAGCTCCATAAATGGGTGCTAGCAAACGTATAAAAAAGGCACCAGGTAGATCCTAGAGCAAGGAAGAAGAAACCATCAACATGAAGATCACATTCTCCCAGTAAAGGACTCCAGATGCTGACAACTCTCCACATCACCCCCCTCACTCACCAGAATGAAACCACCAACCTTACAACCCACAGGAGCAGTGTAAGGGTGAGTGAAATACAAGGAAAAGGGGTAGAAGCCAAGAAGCGCATGTGTTCACATTTTATAGAAGTACTCCAACTGCATTATTATTCATTCTTTCTGTAATTTGCATCTGGACCAATAATCACTAGACTCTCAAGATTTCAGTAATACTAACATTTCCCCTTTGTCTGTAAACAAGCTTTTGAGTGTAGCAGAGTGTCACTAACCAGTGGCTCACACACTTCTTATGTTATCACTTAATTTCACTGGTTGGTGGTAAGTGAGAAGAAATTCAAGGATTGCCTGGGCTAGCAAGCAGACCAGTAGCAAAACGGACAGACATGGGTTAAGTGCATATCCTGGTTGTAGCTAAAATTGAGTCCTTTAAAAATCTATCACTGAGCACATTTCTAACCTATGCTAACAGAAATTTAAAAAAATAATTCTATTTTAAAGCAGATTTTTCATTTCTAACAAAAATAATTCCTTCTGCTTGGGAGTCTGGTGCTATGGCCTTTGTGCAATTTATCAATTTCTGCACAAAAATCTTTATTGCAAGAAATGAAATATAGTTGGGGAAATATATTACTCTGAATCATGCAGTACATACTTTGGGAAATACAGGTCTTTTAATGTGGCAGAGCTTTCTAAATAGCTTTTGCAAATTCCAAAATAACTGCTCTTGACTAACTCCACATACATAGATTTTTTTTCTGGAATAAGTACACTTTGTTCTACTTTAGCTTAATCAACCTTATGCTAAACAGGGATAACAGACGTTATTAAATATGACTGCCACATATGTAGCTAAGTGGGAGGAGTAATTGCAGTTACATATATCTTTGTTTATTTGAATTGACCTCCAAGGTCAGATAAAAGTAGGATGAGGAATAGTAAAATAAAGCAATAATAAAATATATTTGCTATGAAATTGTTATCAGTCTTCAAAGTCAGTGACAATGCCACTGACAAGCTTGCATTTGAATTAAAGTTTGGGGACAGGCCTGGTTAAAGTCCATGGGTGAATTATCTTAATTTCACTAAGTAAGCCAGAAGAATTGACTAAATATTCCTCCTCTCACAAAAGGGAAGGCATTGCCCAAGGGAATGTAGTTTACCATACAGCCAGTCAGGCACTAGGGCTGGGCCTGAGCAGACCACAGAGCATGGCCAGGCTCCCATGCTCCCCCTCAGCTAACATCTGTTGCAGCTCTCAGAGTGAGCCTGAGCTTTGGTTTGAGTCAGCAGAACATGGTGCTTGCCCTTACGTAAATGGCTTTGTGTCCCTACTATTTGTATTTGCTCCGGTGCTCATCTGAACAGTACAAGAGAAAAGATGGGAGCAGGCAGCTGGGGAATGGGGAAGAGAGCCAGGGAGAGACTATCTCAGCAAGGTGTTGGATGAGTTATGCCATTTGGTGGACTCTCACCATCCCTGTAGACAGAGGGACTTCTTTGGGACTGAATGCAAATGTAGAAGATAGAATTTGCCTGGCAGCAGCTGTACACATTGATGCATGAGACAGGAGAAGAGAGAGGAGCAACATGGAGTATTGCTTTAGGAGGAAGCTGGGGCAGAAAAAAACCCTTGATTTAACTGCAATAACTCATCAGAAAAGGAATTAAACCAAGAAAATTGCTCCCAGGGGCATCTGCCATGCTGCAGAACACAGGACTGTGTGTATTCTTCACAACAAAGAAATTCTAATTCTTAATATAAACAAGCTGGAAGTACTGTAAATATTGTCTTAACTGTTATGGCCAAAAGAGTCAATGCTTCTCTAACTTATCTACACACCAGCATTGAAAATTAATCAGAAAAAGACACAGAGAAAAGCAGCTTTATCCACAGAGCATAGGAGAGCAGAGTTTTCAGTGTTACAGCTAAAATAAACATAATTCATGGAATTTTTTTTTTTCTCCTCTAATACATTCCAGCTCACAGAAGCTGAGTGCTTCTGTTGTCAAGTAGGTTGAATAATGACTTTGAGTACACTGCTCTGTTTTGTACTCGGGACAGCATTTGCACTTGCATGCTTCAGAGAGAAAAATGTATTTAAAGTGCGGCTGATAGAAAATTTTTGATTTTCAGGTCACAGCAGAATTCACTGGTCACATCAAAGAATAGCATTTTATAAGAAAAACATGTTTAAATTCACATTTGGAAGAGATTCGGGACTGGTATTTGAGACATTTCTTCAATTTAAAGAATTCCAAAATTTGAAGACCTTCTATTTGAAAAACTAATCATTTTCACAGCATTTCCACATGCCTTATGGAAAAGTTAAGGCCTTCTAGCTCAGCCTCTCGGCTGGTAGCAGATTTTCTTTCAAATCAGCCATGCTGCAGAACTGAACATGCTCTTATTTTGGCCAGTTTTCTACCCTTGGCTTTGCCTGCTGCTTCTGCAAGTGAGTTTGTATGTAAACCACAGAAAAAAACAATCTTGCTTCCTTTGTATTCCACGTTTGCCAGGCTAGTGGCCAGAAGAGATCATAAGCAGTTTGTTTTTCAAAACCTAAAATTTGGATAGGCACTGACTGCATCATCACACGGTTATTTTTAGCTTAGAATAATATTTAGAGCTCTTGGGAGTTGTAATTAGCTTTAAAATACTGTGTTTCCTTGATTCTGCTACACACAGAATTAATTTTCAGTAATGGTCCAGCTAATAATTTTCTTCAATCTTGTGACTTTAAACTTCTGAGATTCATTAGCCTGCTTATTCTTGCTTTATCCCTTGTTCCCTTTTTACTTGGATCATCATGTTTCTTTACTAGCCTTCCTGGAAATGTGTCTATTTCTTAAATATTTCCTTTGCCCATATCTGAAGAAAGCTTTTAATCCCTCCTCCTCCTCCTGTTTTTGCTGAATTGGTGATTGTACATGACATAGAGGTGTCTCTGAAACTGGGTGCAGGCGCATAACTCCCACTTGGTTCAATATACCCCCAAGCTTCCTACTGCAATCGTTCTTCATGTTTTGACTCCCCCCACTGTTGTTTTCCCACTGGATTATTAAGGCAGCACTTCCTGCTTTAATGGACAGGCAATCCATGACAGAGAAATAGGACGGAGTTTCTGAGACCAAATTTCACACGTGATCTCTGTTCTTAGGGCAATGAGTATGAGACAAGTAGGAAATTGCATGACACTCAAACCTTTTATTTCAAGATACTATTTTAGTACTGAACTGCAGCCATGAGATGTTCCTCACTGACCAGCCACAACTCCCCACCCCCAGCCACCACAGTGCGAACACAGCAAAAGCAAATTGGAGATAAGAAGCTGATGAGAATAACAACCATCTTTCATCCCTGGCATTTGTAAGGAATGACTGAGTGGCCTTGAGGGAACTCTCTCTAAAGTAAAAGCATCTGCGAATTGGCTCAGGAGTCTGAACTATCTGGGTGGAAGACTTTTCTGGGTGTTGTTTCAGGAGAAATTCGAGTATATTTGATAGAAGAAAAAAGGCAGGGAAGGAGATTCCAGAAACAGCTAGAATAAGTATGCAATATATAGTTTGCCACTAACACTACATTAAAGTTCCTAAGGAGCAGCTGCTAATAGAAGCCTGTTGAGAAGCACACAACGCTGCAGACTTCAGAACTGTCATTATTATGAGGCTAAAAATATATCCACAGCACTAAGGTTTGGAAGCTGTATTTGTCAATAGTTCAGCATAACAGAAGTTCTTTCAACTCTCTTACAGGACCTGCTTCCAGAGTAAAGTATTCTCACCCATTAAAGACTGGTGTAGGCACAGAATCTGTGCAGAAAATCTGACAAAAAAGCAACACAAAGAGGTGCAAAGCAATCCCTCTTCCACACTCCCTTTACACAAGCAACTGCCCTGAAGAATCTTTTCTGTATTGCAAGGCATATGTGGATGCCAACAAGATCAGCTATGTCAGCAGGAGAAAAATTCACTCAGCCTATCCCGCCCTCTCCCATCCTTCTCCAAACACTGCATCACCTCTCTAGGATGAGTTGCTATTTTTAGTCTTCTAGTTTAAAGCATATGTTGAGACTGCTTCCAAACACTTTCCTTTTTATCCTTTTCAAGCTTTGCATCTTGGGTGTGGGGGTCTGAAATATTAAATATCATCAGGTCGTATTCCCCTCGCCTGACATAGCAGTGAATCTAATAGCTAAGGAAGTGTTTGCACTAATTGTGCACACACAAGGGGATACTCATACAAGCAGGTTTGATGGGTTCCGGCTGTCAAGGTTTGACAAGTATATATACATATATGTACACACACTCTCCTGCTGCTTGTGGGGGGAGCACATATTATAGCATAGCAGAGGCCTTCAGAACAAGCCTGCAGAGTTGTAGTAAAATAAATAATATTTTATCTTTTGTTCCCCATTCAATACCTGGAAAAGTCACTGGTTTATATTTTACCTGTTTGGACTTGGAAGATTTTGCTTGTTTGATGAGGCTGGTACTTGCTAGAAGCTTGTCCATGTCTCAGTTCCTTCAAGAAAAATGAAAGGCAGAAAAACTTTGAGTAATTTATCATGTTGGTAGAATTAATACCTTAATTCTCATGTATTCTCTTCAAAATGTCTAGCCCATCCACAAGTGAAACACAGATGTTTCTAGGGCAAAATACAGCAGTCGCTAGTGCCAGCAGCACCACATTGCAGTCATCTGAGAGGGAGTAAAAACATCCACTCCTGCTGAAATGGCAGGAGAAATTTCGGGGTCATAGAAGGCAATTATAGGCTTGCAAAATAGCCAAGATACCAGGGTAATGTCCTTATCTAGTAAAAAGTAGCTGATGGAACTATTCCATAAAAGGCCCATCCAAGTCGGCCGTCTCCAGCAGAAGCCAGTTTGGAAGATTTCTTCCCTCAAAATTTATTGACTTCATAATTCGCTTTAACAAAGTTCATACAGCACAACACACTCCTGTGTTTCAATGTGCAGATCTGGGTAAAAAATGGCACTAACATCATGTGGTTACTGTATTTCTCTAAGCTAGTTTTATAAGCAAACTAACCTCTCGCAAATATCCACTCCCTGCATAATTATTCAGTGAAATACGTTTCCCCCTTGCTACTCCTACAGTGACAAAGCGGCACTGGTGAGGGGGCTTTCCCCAGTGCTCTGTTAATGGCGAGACCCTGGCTGTGGTGAGAGGAATTGATATGCTGGCAGCATGGCAGTACCACTTTGATTATTTTTAAATATAAACAAAGGATTCCAAGGAATAAAAGTGAACTGGAGCCTGGCAGGATTGTCCTAATACTGTATATTTAAAGAAAAAAATACACCCAACTCTGTTTAGCTTGGTCAAGAGAAACGGAAGTTGTTGTTTCCACTTGTTGACAGACATGTGAGGGCACAAACTTTTATTACAAAAATATGTAGAAATCGGCAAGATGCAAGCTGAGTAAATTGAGTGTTATGCTGAGAGAAGTCCTCTGCAATAGGAGTAAATATAAAAGAAAATGCCTGATATAACTAATTTCCGATTTTAAGGAGAATAACGTGCTCTCCTGCCAGTTTGTTTTCCAGGTCTCTAGATCTTAACGGAACGGGCAGACCTTATCTCTGATCACCTGTTTCTTTTCCCCCTCTTCAACATATAATACAGGAAAAAAATCACAAAGTGTATAACAATACATGCATTGTTCTTAACTTCAATTTAAGAAAAACATCATTAAATTTATTTCCAAAACATTTGTAAAGAAATAAATTACTAACTCTACCATTACTGACTTCGAATATTCTCACTGGCTTCTGTGTCAGATTCAGTGTTCCCAGCCTCCCTTTCTGTGCAGCCTCTGTGTACATTTACCACTACCATTCTTCCACCAGTCATACTTTTTTCCATGCTACTTTGCCCAAATATCCCTCTCTTGCTATTTTCCTTTTGCCTTACTTTCTTTGCTCTCTGTGCTTAGAACTTTTCCCATCTTTGTGTGACAAATGCCCATCTTCTCCCTTCTCCTAAACTGCTAACAAAAACCCCAATGAATTTCTATTAGACATTTCAAAGTAATTTGCCACTCTGTATCCAAGTAGAGCAGTGATGCTCTTGCATTAGTCCATCATCCAGGTCTCAAGATTTCAAAACAGGAATTAAATTGGAGGCTCATAATTAAACAGCAAAAGCTTAAGTGCCACACACCTGCACTTTCCATTGACTGCAAAATAAATGCTTATTACAGAGCATTTTGGAAAGTGTCACTACTTGTTGAGGTGACTAAATATCAAATTAGGACATTTGTTTTGGAAACTGCAATCCCCATTTTTTTACTGACTTTATTGTCCTTGTTTGCAGCCTGTTGGACACTAGCTCACCTGTCTCAATATCAATTACAAGCTTTCCTGTGTTCTACACAAGGCTTCACATACTGACACGATCCCTGACAAGTTACCACTACCAGTTGTTCAGTCTTGGAACTGAAGCAGCACATTATTTCAGCAGTAAATGAATGAATGAATTGTGAGAACAGCCTGCCTGCTGACCCATGAAAACAATTTAGCTTTCTTTCAGGCTGACAAGATTTAAATCTTCAGACACTCCGATTTTCATCTGCTTTTATTTCCAAAATGAATCAAATTACATGGACGTGTGAGCCAGGAAGCAGTTTCTAACTACAACATGCCTTCTCTTCCAGTAACATTAAAAATATAAGATTCCTCATAATATTTAAGCACTTGGTGCATAAGTCAATGTTAAGTATAATTTTTCCCATGACACATTCTTTGATTACATCTTTCCTAAAGTGAATGTCTACTGTACCTTGGATGAAAAGTACAGCATAGATAGAGAGTGCTGCCTGTGGAATGGTGGCCTGCAATGAAGGAGAATCCCTAAACAGTGAGGGAAGTGCAAAAGGTGCTCAGGGGACATGTGTTGGAAATTAGAAAAAGATAAGACTGCTGAGGACTTCAAGAAATTCTTTCTGAATGATTAAGGAACAACTGCTTTTTCATGTCATTTGACAAATTGATGAAAAAAACACCAAACCAACAAACTTGTCAGTAATAGGAACAAGATGAAGAGGTCAACAATGGATACTTTTAATGAAAGCCTTAGCTTCTGTGACACATCCAGTTGCTGGCCACACATCTTTGGGAACATATTTTTATCCTACATTCTTGTACAGAGTGCTTACCAGTCCCCTCTGGACTGCTTGTCATCTTGAAGGAATGAAAAACACAGTTCATAAGTTTAGAATCAAAGACTTAGAACCAAGTTTATGCAGAGAGCGCACCCTCCATAAGGCTCATTTTGCTTGGGTATTCAATGCAAATTCAAAATTTGTATTTTTGGGGTTCTGTTTCCCTTGTGAACCAATGAAGGTCTTGCTTTACTGCTGCTGAACACACTGACATCATCCAGCTATTTATATGACAACTGTTGAACAATCAAGACCACCTTCTACCTGGTCCAGGTATGTCTCATATTTGCATCCCTTGCTACCCCAACATAGAATTAAGACAGGAAACCAAAATAAAACAACTAGATCTTCCATTTACTGCTGTAAGTACTACAGTACCTGACCTCCACAGGCCTCAGATTCTAAATCTCCCGGTGTCCCTGAACAGCTTGTACCCCATGCTAGTTCAGGCCATTGGTGAGCAGTCATCTGCATTCCCCAAGAGCCTGAAAAGCCACCTCATCTGCCTACGATCTTGCAGCAGATACCCAGGACTGGAAAGGGCTTTTTTGGGCTACGAAGTCCATTCTGATGCTACTGCAGGTGGTACATCATTTAGAGCCCACATTGGTTCCAGTTTTTGCCTTTGATAAAAGGCCATCTACAGGCATACCTTTCTAATGCAAAGAGTCAGTATAGAGTAAGACCTATCTTGATCAAGGCATCCTGGGGAGAAAAATGACCACACAGTTTGGATACGAAACTCCTATTTAGATTAGCAGGGACTAGGGGGAACAGCTAATGTCAGGGTTCTTATGACCCTCTCCCTTTGGTGACCACAAATTGCTCATGTTACGTTTTTCTGGTACAAGTTGGGAATAGTTCCAATTAGTGTAGCTTCTTGGGGTTTGTAGTGCGCCTGAGTGAAGAGAAAGAAGGAATAGTGAAAGAACATGAAGAGAAAAGCATACTTGGCACTTTTTTCCTATCTTCATAGTGGGCTATACACACTAAGCTTCACAGCATCTCATGATGCTGTATCACTTGTTTGTATGGACAAAGCACAGTTGATGCTCATCTAAAGCATGAGACAAAATAAATAAGCTCAGAAGGGGATTTAGAATGCAGGCCCTGTTTGCTCTCCCTTATAAACAACACAGCAGCTCAGTCCAAAGGCCTAACATCTTGTCTCCAGCAGTGGAGAGTTACAACAGAGAGTAAGCCACCCACAGTGAGAGATCCTTTCCCTGGTGTAACCTCTCTGCATCCACTAATTGGGAATCTACAAATTGGAGGTTTAATATTTTGTCATTTCCTCAAAAGGATGTCTTAAGTGACCCAGATGAAACAGATGACTGTGAAAATAAGAGATAAAGAGAAGAATGAAAAGACAGATACGAAGCAAGCAAGGAGTAGCCTGGTAATAGGAACAGAATGAAATAGAGCTTAGCACAAGCTTTCACTGCTGTGTGGACTTGCTTTGCCAATTACCTGGCTCAGCATAAAGGATACAGCTACCAGCAGCAGGCATAAGCTTATTTTATTGTCTAATTCCAGTGGATACAGAAATGATAGAATATGGTTAACAGCAGGGGGAATAAGCAAGGTAATAAATCTACTCATAGTGGATGATATAACAGAAGAAGGAGTAAGCCAAGTCAGAAGCTTGATCATAGTCATACGAAAGCCACTGTGGTAATTGCCAGGAAGATACATTGTCAAATATGTTCCCCTTGTCCTGTCCGGTTCCTTGTCCGGTCCCACCATTGCTGGGGAGTCCCGGCTGCAGTGAGCAGTCGGGGGCTTTCCGGTAACAGGGAAGTCCTACGTGGTGTGTCCACCTGCAGGTCGGCTTCTGGAGTTCGCTGCAAGCAGGACCAGCTTTTATACTACTGAATGGACAACTCAGGTCGCACAGGCAACCTTAAAAATAACTTCAAAAGCAGGACACCTGCTATTTTTCCTCCTTATTGGTTTCTGTCCAAGGTTGGCCAAGCCTGAGAAGGAACTCAAAGAGGAGGAGGTATCTTTATCTGTTTTGGTTTTAAATCATCAGTTTTTCAGGATAGCTGTGTGTCTGTTCTCACAGCTAATCAGCTAATTTCCAGTCACAAACACACACTGTCCAGTTGTGAGATTCATCCATATGTCAACTTTAATTCAGGGCCTATTGCTCGGGCCCTAGCACTTCAGGACTGCACGTGTCCTCTGAACCTTTGGTCCCCCGGCCACCAAGGACAGCCTCATGGCAAGCTCTGTCAGGAAGTGATGGATTCTATCCAGAGCACATGAATGGCTGAGCTACCTGCACATTTGCTGAAACTCTTTAAAGTGAACTGTGTGGCCAGAGTGGTGAACAATGATTGGAAAACCTCTTCAGAGGCTTGAGAGTTCTGTATACAACATCCTGGCTTCATATACACTTTTTCTGCTGCTTAGAGCAGTTTTATACATTAGTATATATAGGAAAGGCCCAAGTAGACAAATGTAAACGTGTAAAATGTGTATGTGCAAATTCAGGGAAGGAGGGTAGAAACTGAGTTTGAAAGATGAGGAATAACTCAATTTGCAGCCTACAGCTCGCACGAGCCACATTTCCCAACAGGAGCAAAACTACTCTTACCTATCATCCATTCTGAAATTGCTTTGCAAAGCTGTGTCCTGGATTCAGCAGTACTGAAACATGATCTTGGGAAACCAGAACAGACGCAGATATACAAGGCTTGACTCAGCAGCAAAGAGAAAAAAGTAGGGTTTAAGGAAAGAAAAATGACAATTTTATATACTTTTTGCCAAGAGGTCATGGACACACCGTTCTTTTGAACAGCGAAGTCTACATTTCAGTCAGAGCAATGACTGCAGCTTTGAAGAGCCTGTAATTAAGGAAAGAAATGCACTATTTGGGGAAAAAAAAAAAAGGATTAAAACATTTCTCCTTCCTCCTTTCTTTAAAGAAGGGCATGTCAGCAAAAGAGAACAATCAGATAGACTGCTAGTACAGATATTTAGAACTTTTAGGAGACAATAAAAGCCTGCTGTGAAAAGTGAAAGAAAATTAATAACCTGGGAATAAGTAAATAATTAAAAGAGAGAGGGCAGAGATTAATTTGGTGAAGGCATATTCATTGGGTGAAAGATAGAGGGCAGACGTGAGTGACTAGAAATCAAACCCGTGCTTTACCCTATTTTATTATTTCACTTATGTTATTAAGAGCTTCACTATCCAGAAGACAAAGGCATGAACTTTCCCGGCTATCAGTTGGTGATTCAGCGCAGAGATACTACCCATGACACCACAGTATCCTGAAAAGTTACAGTACAACTGATGGTCGGATATTAGGATTCCTGCAATAATTAACAGATGCCTGCACAGCACTCTGAAAATCTCTATTTATAGGATAAGTATTCGTTTCAGACTACTCCTGTGGGGACGGGTTTCTCCATCTCACTTCACTGCCCTTGTGTTCTCTCTGCCGAGCTGTAAGCGCTTCCATGAGGCCTCCTGGTGGTGAGACCTGCCACGATCAAGCAGGAGGAAAGCATGATGCTTTGCAAAGTGGTGGAGCAGCTGCTCGTCTACCTCCTGAATTGGTTGTAACGAAAAGAAGAAACAAAGATCGAAAAAGAGGCGTCAATATTATTTGTCAATAAAATATAGGTAAGATACTTAGTACCTAAGATACTAAAAGAAGGGACAACATTAACTGCAGAGCACTGAGGCGACAGGAATTATCTCACTGCTTAAGAAATTAGTTTGGCGTGGAATTAATTTCAATACACTATTTTTTAATTTTATTTTATAGGTTTTAAGCTCAGTCTCATTAAGCCCAGCAGTCAATGTAGCAATTTTCAATAATTACAATAAATATTCTCTTTGACATCAAAATAAGCCTAGAGTAAGTCTACTGAATTCACCAGCCAGTGGGGGTTCTCTGTAATTATTGATATAACAGAGAACAATAATAATCCCACAGTGTATATGAAAAAAGGCAAGAGAAACACTATGGAGTTAAACATGGCTCTGAGACCATCTAAGCTATAGATTCTATATCATTTGTGAACCAAAAAAGCCGAAGGAGATGCTCCAAATTAAGCTAGCAAGAACAGCTTGGGTCTATTCCAAAATTTCCACATTGTCATGTGCTCCAGCCCTATCTTCGTCCTGTCACTCTCTCAGCCTTCCTTCCACCAGCGCTCCCAAAGGCGTCTTCATAAAAAGACATGCAGTTTCCTCACATGATGACTGTAATATGCAGGCTCTTCACTGTTTAATGAGCTTTTGCAGATCCTAAATGATACTTCTTGTTATTGTACTGGGAGAGAGAGCGTGTGCAAGGTGTTCGCTTCCCCACAAAGCGGCAGGCACAGGAGGACGCACAGCACTACACCATAATGCTTTTAACATCACTTAAAATCATACGCTAATATACCTGCTGGCAGGAGAACAATGCAATATATTGAGAGGCAGTGCTAGAAACAGCAATGGTTGGCTCTTGCCTCGGTATCTACCTGGTGGAAACAGAGAAATGACGTCAAAAAGCTACTGTCAGAATAGGCTGGGAGGTTGGTGCAGCAAGGAAATTCCACATTTTTCGAGGAAATTCCACATTTTTCAAGGAAATGGAGTCTGGTAAGAAATGAGATTTAGTAAAACTATGCAAAAGGAGAAAGATTCCTGAAGCAAACCACACTGAAAATGAGACACTGAACCTCTTTCTCTTGCTCTCAAACTTCAGGAGAAGCCTTCTGAACTCTCATTCACAAGCCCTGCCAACTGTGAAACTCTTCACACACATACTGGCAGTTGTGCGTGCAGGCAGCAGGCACACAGAGGTGGGCACTCACCTCGCACTCCAAGGCAGGTGCCTGGCTTTTTCCAAGTCTCTACCTTAGAGAAAGAGACTGTCAGAGAATCATCATGAGACCTGGGATAAGTGAGACAGTTTAGCTTTATAAGAATTAGAATGTATTACTACAATACTTACCTTGCTTAGCACAAGAACTTGAGCACACAACAGTGCTGAAATACACAGGTTTCCTCTAAGAAGGTGAGCATTACTAGCCCTGTGTTACTGGCAGGGCATGTCCTGACCAAAGCTTCTTATCTGTTTTTCCCTCCTCAATAACAAATCCCTGGTGTATTTATAAAGGAAACATATGTGCCTTTGTCTCTGAGCATCTCAGGGAGATGCTTCTCTCATCTGGAGCTCTTCAGGTCTGAGCATTTCTTTGGAAACTCTAAATTTTTCAACATGTGTAACAACTGAAAAAAAAAGAAAGCAAGTGTTCAGAGCTCTGTTCCTCACTATCCTGTATGGTATTTGACTCTTACAAGCATCCAGGTTAGCTACAGAATTTTTGCAGTTCAAAATTATAATTCTACATTTTCTCAGATTTTCCTCCAAGGTTCTCGCCCTCATTTCACTTCTGGCCCTTCTCTTCATCTGTCTTATCCAATATATACGCGCACACATGCACATAGAGATGTTACATGCTGATGGGAGCCACAGCTATGTCACAAATTCCTCGTTCAGAACTGCAGGTTCTTCTTTTAAGGGTGTTCATTTGTTTGTGTGTGTCCCCTGTAATCCCTTATTTAAAAAATCACCGATTTCCAGTGCACAGACTCTAGTACATGGGGGCAGAAAGCCACTGTTTTATAGCATGTGTCTTGCAAGAAGCAGATATTGCTTAACTGGACTACCAGCACCAGAAATTTTTCTTGTCTGTAGTCATCAGCTTGGCACTGTGGTATCTTTCCAATTCTTATTCCAAGTGAGCAGTTTTCTAGTTCGCTTTAGGCAAGGTGCCAAGTAAGCATTCTGAGAATGAAAGACTGTTAAAGAACTTTTTTGTGGAGTATTAATACAGGTACAAATGAAAAGGTTGGTGATTTTCTTATTTTCTCCTCTTTTCCAGGCACTTCTGTTTATCTGCCTGCCCTTCTCTGCCCTGTCCCCCACCCCTCTTTTTTTTACTTTTCCTAATTGTCCCCCTTTAAATAAAGTTAGCATCCTAAGATCTCATTTATTTAAAATTTTCAGGATAGCCTCACAAAGTCCTCAACAGAAGCTCTTCTAACAATGAAGCAAGTAATTTCAGGTCACTAAATTCTAACAGATTGGAGAATTATTTTAAAATTTAGAAAAGGAGTGTTACTTTGCCTCTGCAATATAAAAAATACTGGTGGTATATGCTACATACTCCTGCCATTCCTTCAAAATATTGTCCAAACCAACTACCAAAGCCACCTCCCATGGAATATAAGCCAGCAAGTAACACAATAAAACTAAATTTATCCCATCATGTGCTGAGATGGGAGGACTTTGCAACACGCATAGAAAATGGAGACGTTAGGACTGCTTCAAAAGACAGCTTGTTAGGGAACCGTCTGCTCTTCTCTCTCCAACTTCCACCCATCATTCCCTGAACTCGGGGAGTCCAGGACCTTCTCCACTTCTCCCATGTTCCTAGGCAAGGAGGGATTCTTGGCCTGATGGCCTTCCGCTGTTTATTTACAAACATAATTTTTAAAAGTCTTCCGACCAATCCAAAAGGGAAGGTGTAAGGAACCAGCGGGCAGAACATCACGAGTTGGATGCAGCCCGACGGCGAGAAGAGCCCCCTCTCCAGAGCACCAGCTCCTCCGCTCCGGTCCCTCTCCAGGGCAGCCAGCGGTCAGGAGGCGGGGTGGGGGCCCGCAGCCGGGCGCTGAGCCGGGACAACGAGCGGCCGCCGACGCTGCCCGAAGGCCCGTCGGGCTAGGCCCTCCGCCGCGGAGCATCCCCCGCAGCCGCCCTCCTCCTCCCCACGGCAGCCGCCGAGCCCGGGCCGCGCAGGCCCGAGGGCTNGATCTGGTTTTAGGTTGGAAACAGGGCAGCGCCGCTGGAAGTACCAGGAAGCAGGCCGCCAGAAGACGCTCCATCCCCACCGACGTGGCCGCCCGGTTACACCGCTGCTTCGGACCTACCGCCTCGGACCAGCCGCATCCCGCCTGCTCAGGAGCAGCAGCCGGGGAGGCCGGAGGAGCGTCCCGTGCGCCCAGCCGCCAGCGCCATGCCCCTCTTCGGCAGCACCTTCAGTCCCAAGAAGACCCCCCCCAGGAAATGCGTCTCTCTCTTCAACCTCCACTCGGTGAGTCCCTTGCCTGCGGGACCTCGCGCTTGGTGACCGGGGGCTGGTGGCTCCTGCTGCAAGCGACACAACCTTTACAAAAGCTCCCAACTATGGCTCTTCCCTCCTGCGTTGCAGCACCATTTCGGGTAACTGGTGATTATATATGAAGGTAGAAATGGAATAGTTCAGAGTAGGATCATCACCCCACCCACAGTCCAGAACTTTCACCCAGAACTTATCACCAGTGGCCTCTAAGCCCAGGGAGATGACTGTGTATTTGGGCAAGAGAAAGTACAGGCACAGTAGTGAGAGGAGCCTGTCCTCTGCTGCTGCAGTACATGACCAAGGTAGGATTTCAGGCTCCGAGGCCAGTCAGACCAGCAACTTCCATTGGAATACCACCAAGAAATGGGAGAATCATAGAACAGTTTGGGTTGGAAGGGACCTCAAAAATCATCTAGTTACAACCCCCCTCCCATGGGCAGGAACACCTCCCACTAGACCATATTGCTCCAATCCCCATTCAACCAGGTCTTGAACACCTCCAGGGATGGAGCATCCACAACTTCCCTGGGCAACCTGTGCCAGTGTCTCACAACCCTCAGAGTGAAGAATTTCCTCCTAATTTCCAATCTAAATCTACCTTCCTCCAGCTTCAAACCTCGTCCTATACACTACAGGCCTTTTTACAAAGTCCCTCCCTAGCCATCTTGTAGACCCTTTCTTGCAGGGAGACCAGGCGTGGCTTTGAATTTTATAAAATGTTTGAGTGTGATCTTCTTCCTGCAGCTAGACAGATCAACCCGTGAGGTTGAGCTGGGGCTGGAGTATGGCACCCCCACCATGAACCTCGATGGCCAGAGCCTGAAGTTTGAAAATGGCCAGTGGGTGGCAGGTAGAGTGCAGCTCAGCTTGCTTTGATCTGAAGTAGCCACGGTTGGCTGACAACCTGTATTTTGACCTCTTTCTTTCCTTCCAGAATCAGGAAGCTTCACAGGTGATCGCAGGGAAATGCAGCGCTTGCTCAAACGAAACCAGCAGCTAGAGGAAGAAAACAACCTCCTTCGGCTGAAAGTGGATATTCTGTTGGACATGGTGAGTCTTTGCTCAACTGCCATCTGTCTGTAGCAGCAGAAATACCCATGTGAAGGGTGCAAGGAACCCCAAAGGAGGCTGTTCTCGCTGCATCCCTCTCTTTCTGCTTTATCCTACTACGCAAGACAACAGTAATGACAAAGTGACTGTGGGAGTAAAGTCTCATCTCCTCTGCGAGAGGTGAAGGTTCCCCCCACACCAGAGCTTGAGTTTGGTGAACACTGGCTGGAATACAGACAAGTCCCTGCAAGTGCCATGTCTCCTCTTTCCTTTTCTGCACGGAGTACGGCTTTTTTTTGCCCCTCTGGCCTTTGCCCTAAGTGTGAAACCGAGTTACGGCCACCCTTTCTGGTCACAGAAGATTAGAGCTTCCATCTGCTGTGACAAGCAGTGTGACATCTATTCTGTGTGTAAATCTATGGATGAAAGAATTCCCAAGCCCTAAGTAAACCAAAATTCAGCCTTACGCAGAGATCACAGCTTTCATGCTTAGAATCTGGAGACATTTCCAGTGAAGTAGAATACCTGTCTATCCTCAGCCTGTTCAGTATCTTTATTGGTTTTATTTATCTTTTTATTATATTCCTTTTCATTACTATTATTAAATAATAATAATGATAAAATATAATAATAGGTGTGGCCCCTGTAGTACTGGTCATAGGATTCCCCACTCCCTCTTTGTAAAAATGAATTAGAATTCCTTGCCATAGGATTAGGAGTAAAATCAGCCCTTCCACATTGTCTATGAAACTGCCTACTGAAGGCTGGAGCAGCAATTCTCCTGGAAGAACCCTCATTTGCAATTGTTTTTCCTCACAGCTCACGTACTCGTGAGGTAGGATTGAGGTAGGTTTTCCATCCCACTCCCTTGTGTCCTGTCCATGATCCCACAGGTAAAACCACAGGGTACCCCATGGTGTGTACCTTCTATACTCTCTCTCTTGAGCAGAGGAACAAGCACCTCCTGATAGCTGAGATACTGGTCCGTACAGGTTGGGGGCAGAACTTGCCCTCAAGTCACTGGAACTTTGGGCATAGTTTCTCAGCTAGTATGACTGGCTATTTCTCCACAGCTGTGACATAAGAGCAGTCTAATTAATAAAATTAAATATAAAAATTAAAAAATATGATACATAATCAGTGTTATATATAATTATATAATATAACAAAAAGAGAGAGAAATGAGACCAAATAAAAGTCAAGTGATGCACAATGCAGTTGCCCACCACCCACTGACTGAAGCCTAAGCAGCAATCCACCCTCACTGGCCAACTGTCCACAGTTTATATACTGGGTATGACATTCTATGGTGTGGAATATCCCTTTGGCTAGTTCAGGTCAGCTGTCCTGGCCATGCTGCCTCCCTGCTTCTTGTGCATCTCCTCACTAGCAGATCATGGGAAATTTAACCTAGGGTAAGCACTACTTAGCAACAACCAAACCATCAGTGTGTTACCAACATTATTCTCACACTAAATCCAAAACACAGCTCTGTACCAGCTACTAGGGAGAAAATTAGCTCTATCCCAGCCAAAACCAGGACATGTGTCCTGCTGCGTGTGTCCAAGGTATGCAGCAGGTGCTGAGGTTGCCCCGCAGCCGTAGCACAGGGTCAAGGTTGGAGTAGCTCACTCTTGTCGTTGTTCGTTGTGTGTTGTAGCTCTCTGAGACCACGGCTGAGAATCACTTGATGGAGAGAGAGCTGGAGGAACAGAAGAATCACAACCAGAGGAGGAAGTGAAGCAGAAGAGGTGGCTTGAGGACAGGGGAGTGAGGAGGCTGGCTGTGCTGGCTTGGGCCTCCTGTCTGTGTTGCTACTGTCTGTAGGTACTTCCTTCCACAGGACTGCAAATAACAAGATACCCTCAGTGTTGTGTTGTGTGGTGCTGTAGGGACTGCATCACAGCCGTTTGGGCGTCCCAACAAGTCCCACTGCAACACTGTTAATTAACACTCATGTATTTTCTCACAGAATTGCTATGGTTGGAAAAGACCTTTAAGATCATGAAGTCCAACAATTATCTATCTCTGAGGCCCACTCCTACACCATATCTTTGAGCACCATATCTAGAGAGCTTTTAAATACATGCAGGATGGTGATTTGACTGCTTCCCTGGGCAGCCTGTTCCAGTCTTTGATAACCCTTTCAGTGTAGAAGTCCTATCAGCTGTGATTTGTGAGAAGAGACAACACCCAGCTCCCAGAGCCTCCTTTCAGGTAGTTATGGAGAGCAATAAGGTCTCACCTCAGCCTCCTTTTCTTCAGACTAAACAGTCCCAGTTCTCTCAGCTGCTCCTCATAAGACTTCTTCTCAAGACCCTTCACCAGCTTGGTTGCTCTTCTCTGGA